>WNWK01002196.1:95000-177500 GCA_009830355.1 Cherax destructor
GTGTACCATTACGCCCGTTGTGTGTACCATTACGCCCGTTGTGTGTACCTACGTTTATTTCCCCCGTTGTGTGTACCTACGTTTATTACGCCTGTTGTGCATACTTTCGTTTATTACGCCAGTTGTGCGTAAATACGTTTATTACGCCCGTTGTGCGTACTTACGTTTATTTCGCCCGTTGTGTCTAAACTTTCTGTCCTAGGATTTTGTTATATAAACACTTTTTTAATACATTTAAATGCATACCAGCATTCGTATCCATAAGCTCAAAAAATAATAACTCCTTACGTAATTTTTTAAAGGATTTCTAATCAATCTATTTCACGGTGAAAAATTCCATCCCACACGTGAGGTGTCCGCTGGGAGGAACTATTTTCCAGGTGTTGAAATTTAGCACTCCAGATGGGGGCCAAAAATTGCCTTAATGCAATCCTGTTAAAACGTGGCTGGTGTGTATCCCCTGTGGTTTAACAGGCATCGGGGGGTGTTTTAGGCAGGAAACTGCAAAAGGGTTTAGGTCTAGTCGAGATGGTTTAATTAAAAATCGGATGTTTGGTTTTGAAATTGAATTTTCTTTAGTATATGCTTCCTGGGGAGAGGTTTTTAACAGATTTTTTTTAATTAACAAGACGTGGTTTGAAAAGGAGGCAGAGAGAAAGAGAGCAAGACATGTAGATAGCAGACATACAGACCGTCAGACAGACAGACAGACATTCAGAATTACAGACCAAAAGATAGGTGATCGTTTTATAACTCTTCCTTGCGTAGCCATAAATACAAGATTCTCAGTTCAGATGCCCAGAATACGTGTTTACATGTCTTATTGAAATATATTAAGTAAAGTATATTTCCTAGATTCCCTTAAAGAGGGAGTCTCCATTAATCTTGTTTCCATTAGCCGCTGGGTGGTCAGAGGGAGAGGAAGAGAGAGGGAGGGAGAAAGAGGAAGGGAGAGAGAGGGAGAAAGAGGAAGGGAGAGAGTGAGAGAGAAAATGTTCTGCATAACTATGGCTTTCTGCAAGAACAACTAAAGGTCACACATCTCTGTACAAACATTGTATAATGCTGAAATAAAGTTATTATTATTAAGACATGGAGAGAGAGGAAGAGAATGAGGGTGTGGAGAAGAAAGGGAGAGGGAATGGGAGGGAAATGGAGAGGGTGAAGTAGGTTGAACACCTCAGGTGGTGATGGTCAAAGAAGAAAGCCACGAGATAAAGTCTATTATTAATACACAGTAACCGTAAAATCAATTGTTGTTATTGATCAGTACAAAGCCACTTGATGCAGCAAACTGTTCTCCATTTCAGACGTGCATTATCTGACGAATTGCCATTCGGGCATTTCAGCCGTGCTCGAAATTTACCAGAACTTGGCAAAAGGGAACTTACTCAGCCCACTAACTTTGCGAACCTTTACTGGAGAAAGAGTTGGAAGCTGATTAGGTTAGTCATTTTCTATTTATCTCTGGGCAAAAACAAACCTCTCTTTCTTTTAAATAAAATCAGTAAATATACATCTATGCACTCCAGTAAGAAACAGAATTTTGATTTCGTAGTAGGTTCCACCTGTGTTGAAAGTTTGAAAACTATCGGATGAGACGTTCTCCAGTTATCGCATGGTAACTATTACGCTATTGGCTTGCATAAAAATGAAAAAAATTGGCACCTATACAACCGAATGGCAATTCGAATCTTCTTTTACGTATGATACATTAGTGTTGAAAGTTTGAAGGCGATCAGAAGAGATGTTTTCATGATATCGCAGTGGAAGGCGCTTGTAGGTAAATGGTCCAGAAAACCAAGCTGATGAATGAGAGACATGTGCAAGACGTGGGTATCTTCACTGTGGCAACGTTTCGCTCTCCAGGAGCTTGGCAAGGTGTGTATGACTCAGTGTATATACACTGACAGTTTAAACAATATTTTCGGGGTGAAAGTATCCTTGAGTGGAGGTGCAAATTTCTTTCTAGTTAACTCCCATTCCCAGTCACTGCATGACCCGTACGGATTTAGCGCTTCCCCGTGAATACAAAAAATAATTTAGTTATCAATATTATCAATAATATAGACCAACCAAAAAAAAAGTGTTTTTCTGAATAATGATGGTGGGGATTAGATCTTGATCCAAGGAACTGGAGCTATGCTTCCATTACGTGGATCGAAACTGATTGCCTACCGTTCCCAGTTTCTGTATAACCCTCACGGTTTTAGTGCTTGCTCCGTGAATGCAACAATAGATCGGACAGAAACGAACGAGTGATAGTTCGCAGGAAATTGAACGTTCTGAACGTAACTACAATGTAATTACTATCAACCAGGAAATTGAACGTTCTGAACGTAACTACAATGTAATTACTATCAACCAGGAAATTGAACGTTCTGAACGTAACTACACTGTAATTACCATCAACCAGGAAATTGAACGTTCTGAACGTAACTACAATGTAATTACTATCAACCAGTAAATTGAACCTTCTGAACGTAACTACAATGTAATTACTATCAACCAGTAAATTGAACCTTCTGAACGTAACTACAATGTAATTACCATCAACCAGGAAATTGAACGTTCTGAACGTAACTACAATGTATTTACCATCAACCAGGAAATTGAACGTTCTGAACGTAACTACACTGTAATTACCATCAACCAGGAAACTGAACGTTCTGAACGTAACTACAATGTAATTACCATCAACCAGGAAATTGAACGTTCTGAACGTAACTACAATGTAATTACTATCAACCAAAAAATTGAACGTTCTGAACGTAACTACACTGTAATTACTATCAACCAGGAAATTGAACGTTCTGAAAGTAACTACAATGTAATTACTATCAGACAGGAAATTGAACGTTCTGAACGTAATTACACTGTAATTACTATCAACCAGGAAATTGAACGTTCTGAACGTAACTACACTGTAATTACTATCAACCAGGAAATTGAACGTTCTGAACGTAACTACACTGTAATTACCATCAACCAGGAAATTGAACGTTCTGAACGTAACTACAATGTAATTACTATCAACCAGGAAATTGAACATTCTGAACGTAACTACACTGTAATTACTATCAACCACGAAATTGAACGTTCTGAACGTAACTACACTGTAATTACTATCAACCAGAAAATTAAACGTTCTAAACGTAACTACAATGTAATTACTATCAACCAGGAAATTGAACGTTCTGAACGTAACTACACTGTAATTACCATCAACCAGGAAATTGAACTTTCTGAACGTAACTACAATGTAATTACTATCAACCACGAAATTGAACGTTCTGAACGTAACTACAATGTAATTACTATCAACCAGTAAATTGAACATTCTGAACGTAACTACACTGTAATTACTATCAACCACGAAATTGAACATTCTGAACGTAACTACACTGTAATTACTATCAACCAGTAAATTGAACCTTCTGAACGTAACTACACTGTAATTACCATCAACCAGGAAATTGAACCTTCTGAACGTAACTACAATGTAATTACTATCAATCAGTAAATTGAACGTTCTGAACGTAACTACACTGTAATTACTATCAACCAGGAAATTGAACGTTCTGAACGTAGCTTAAACCTAACTACCAACAAGTTCTTTCACTAATTCCATTACCACAAGTAATCCAATCATCATATCTATTAACTGTGACTCCCAAAATGTAATTATATTAATCACTCCTCTTAAATAATTCAATCTTCTTGCCTCTTAAATATAACTACCAGGTAATTACCTTAATTATATGCCGAGACACGCTATGTTATTCTATGTACATAGTTTAATAATTAAACGACTTTCTAAATTATGAGCTTCAAAACCTACTTTCTAATTTTATATATATATATATATATATATATATATATATATATATATATATATATATATATATATATATATATATATATATATATATATATATATATATATATATATATAATATAATGAAGATTTTATCATTATTTTTCATGAATTAGTTTTTATTACATGAGAGAAAAAAAGAAAAGAGAAAATTAAAAAACTCCAGATGAATAACCTGAAGAATGTACATTTGTCTGTGTATACCCACTGAGAGATACTTATGTGTATATACAGTGAGAGAGACATCTCCCAGTGTACATACACTAGAGATATACGCCTCTCTCTGTTATGCGAAATATACACCTCTTAATATACAAATACACCACCCGGTGTATATATATATATATATATATATATATATATATATATATATATATATATATATATATATATATATATATATATATATATATATATATATGACTGCATACCTCCTTGTGTATATAAATAAATACAAACTTCCCGGTGTATATACGCAAATACAAGCCTCCCGGTGTATATACACTAAGAAAAACACCTCTCGGTGTTCTTATGATGTTTTATTCGTCAGGAAATATCAGTATCTCCTGCAATCACATCTCTTAATACTACGAATCATTTTATATTTTGTAATTACATTTCATTGCTATTTCTGCCAGGAATAATTATTTGCTTTTAATGGAGAATAAATACAAAGATCAAAAAAAGAATGATGAAATGTTTGTAGTCGATAAATTTTAATTATTATTATTATTATTATTATTATTATTATTATTATTATTATTATTATTATTATTATTATTATTATTATTATTATTATCTCTTATTTTTATTGATATTACTATTATTAATTCTGTAGCAGCAGCAATAATAATAATAATAATAATAATAATAATAATAATAATAATAATAATAATAATAATTAATAATAATAATAATAATAATAATAATAATAATAATAATATTAATAATATTAATAATAATAAATTATTATGTTCAAGGAAAAGCGCTAAAGCCATAGGGGCCACACTGTAATGAGGAATGAGAGGTGATCCAAGGATATGTAGGGCATCAATAATTCTTCCGATTAGGTGTATGTCACCGGGGTCAGTGCCAGAATCTGTGTCACCCCACAGAATAAAACCCACAACAATGGATTAAGCCTGCCACACACAACAATGGATTAAGCATGCCACCCACAACAATGGATTGAGCCTGCCACCCACAACAGTGGAGTGAACCACTATCCCACGACAGTGGATTGAACCAGCCATCCCTAACAGAGGATTGAACCACCCTCCCACAAGAGTGGATTGAGCCCAGGTCTTTCGGTTGTGAGCTGAATTCGCTACCACTGACCCAGAAGTCACCTGACACAAGTCTTTACACAAACAAGACATCAATATTTCTATCGGAAAAAAGTGTAGGAGGAGAGAAGCGAAAGGAAGAGAAGAAAGTAGGAGAAAGAAGAGAGGCAGGAGAAGTTTTAGAAAGAGGTGGTGGAAAACAATGCAGAAAAATTGGTTTTAATGGTAGAATATGGTGGGCGTTTTAGTGCCATTATAGGGGAGAATATTTAAAAAAAAATCTCCTCATGTGATGACTCTTGATACCGTTGATCCTACGTCTTAGAGATGTCAAAAAAGAGCCGCTTCCTTGCGCCACCATAGGTTGATTAGCTGAACTTTAAGCCGATCGAAGACTCAAAGGGTCATTATGGCTGCATGTCACCTGGTAACCACCAGTCAAGAATAATTTAAACCCTATTATTATTATAATCAAAAAAGCCCTAAACCGACAAGGGTCATAGAGCTCTGCGGGGCAGCAAATAGTGCAGAGGATGGTTTTCTATCTTAAGATGGGTTAGAATTCCTTCCGTTCCGGGGGTTTTATATGTGCTTCGTGTTTGGAAATGAAATACTGTTTTATGACAGTAATTATAACATTTAATTAAGAAAATTAAAATTCTTAATATCCTTAATTTACATTAATTATTATTAAGAAGAGAGACAATGAGCATAAACACTGCCTAATTAGTTCATTCTTTTTAATTAAAATACTTGAAATCCCTAATATTTTTAATTTATATAAATCACATAAATTCTTTTGCAAAATTTACTCAAAGTGATAATAAAAAAAATGATGAAGAGAAAATAAACTTTAGTTAAATAGTTTTTCTCTATCCAATAAAAAAGATGGAAAAATAAAGGAAGTAAAAACATAACAAACTAATGAAAAAAAAGAGGAACTTTAGTTGAATAAATATTTATCTCTGATGAAGAACAAATGGAGATTTATTTGAATATTTTTCTCTGTCCGAAGAAGAAGATAAAAAAAGCGAAGTAAAAAAAAAAACTAAAATAAACACTTGGTATATTCCCCCATTGGCATGCAACAAGTGACAGAGATATATACCTAACATGTGTTCATATCTCAGCCTGAAAACTGCAGTGAAAAGGAAGTCTCTGCTGAATATATATCATCTGACAGTGACAGTGATGACAGTGGAGGTTATAAATGTACTCGTGTGTTAGGCACTACCGCCCTTGTACTCGTGTGTTAGGCACTACCGCTCTTGTACTCGTGTGTTAGGCACTACCGCCCTTGTACTCGTGTGTTAGGCACTACCGCCCTTGTACTCGTGTGTTAGGCACTACCACCCTTGTACTCGTGTGTTAGGCACTACCGCCCTTGTACTCGTGTGTTAGGCACTACCGCCCTTGTACTCGTGTGTTAGGCACTACCGCCCTTGTACTCGTGTGTTAGGCACTACCGCCCTTGTACTCAGCAAGTGACACGAATTTGTACACAACACGTGTCGACATTTCTGTCAGAAGAAAGTGGAGAAGAGTAGTGGGAGGAGGAATGGAGAAGAGTAGTGGGAGGAGGAATGGAGAAGAGTAGTGGGAGGAGGAATGGAGAAGAGTAGTGGGAGGAGGAATGGAGAAGGGGGGGGGGGGGGGGGGGGGGGGGGGGGGGGGGGGGGGGGGGGGGGGGGGGGGGGGGGGGGGGGGGGGGGGGGGGGGGGGGGGGGGGGGGGGGGGGGGGATATGAGAAATAGATGATGAACGAAAATATATATAAGAAATGATGATGAAGAAAAAGATGATGACAGAAATAGGATTGAACGATAATAAGGAGATATGGAGAAGTGTATTAACGTAAGAGCAGGAGATGAACGTAAAGGATGAGAACGAAAAGTGAGATGAACGGGAAATGAGAGAAGAAAATATGAGATGAACGAAATATGAGAGAAGGGAAAAGGATGATGAGAATGGATGTAACGATAATATGATGAGAACGGCAACAGTGATGATGAACGAAAATAGATGATAACGAACAGGATGATGAACGAAAACAGTGATGATGAACAAAATATGATGATGACGAAATGATATGACGAAGAAGATGAGAACGAAGAAGGAGAGAAGAAAAGGAGAGAAGAAAAAGATATGAAGAATAGAGAGAAGAAAATAGAGATGAAGAAAGAGGAAGACGAACATTAGAGAAGGGAAAAGAGATGAACGAAGAGTATGATGAAGTAGGAGAATGAAATGAGGAGAAACGGAAAAATGGGTGATGAAATATGAGAAATAGAGATGAAACGGGAAGAAGTGATGATGAAAATAATGAGTGATGATGAACGGAAGACAGTGATGATGAAACGGAAGAATGAGATGAACGAAAAAGTGATGATGAAACGAAAGAGTAAATGATGATGAACGATAAGAAGTGATATGAACATAGAATGAGATGATGAACGAGAAATAGTGATGATGAAACGGAGAAGATGAGTGATGATGAATAAGCGAGAGAAAGAGATGATGAACGAGAAATATGATGATGAGAAATGGATGAAGAGCAGTGATGATGAAAAAGAAAATATGATGATGAACGGGAAGACAGTGATGATGATAACGAAAGAGAGTGATGATGAAGATAGAAGATAGTGATGATGAACGGAGAAGATAGTGATGATGAAACGGAGAAATAGTGATGATGAACGATAAGAAGTGATGATGAACGATGAAGACAGTGATGATGAACGGATGAAATAGTGATGATGAAACGGATAATATAGTGATGATGAACGGAGAAGATAGTGATGATGAAACTGGAAACATAGTGATGATGAACGGATGAATATTAGTGATGATGAACGAAAGAGCAGTGATGATGAAACGATAAATAGTGATGATGAACGATAAAATAGTGATGATGAACGGATGAAGATAGTGATGATGAACGGGAAGATATAGATGATGAACGAAAATATAGTGATGATGAACGGAAACATATGCGATGATGAACGGAAAGAGCAGTGATGATGAAACGTAGAAGAGTGATGATGAACGAAAATAGGATGATGAACGGATAAGATAGTGATGATGAAACGGAAAAGTGATGATGAACGGAGAAATAGTGATGATGAAACGGATGAAATAGTGATGATGAACGAGAAAGAGCTGATGATGAACGGATAAAGAGATGATGATGAACGATAAATAGTGATGATGAACGAAAATAGTGATGATGAAACCGAAATATTATGATGATGAACGAAACATATGGATGATGAACGGATAAGATATGATGATGAAACGATAAATATGATGATGAACGATGAAATTATGATGATGAACGGAAAATTATGCGTATGATGATGAAACGTAAAATATGATGATGAAACGAAATATAGTGATGATGAACGCGAGAAATAGTGATGATGAACGGATAGAAATATGATGATGAAACGTGAAAGAAGTGATGATGAACGGAGAAGAGTAGTGATGATGGAACGGGAAATATTGAGTGATGATGAAACGATAAATATTGAGGATGATGAACGAAACAGTGGATGATGAACGGATAAGATATGATGATGAAGAAATGTGAACGAAACATAGGATGATGAAACGGGAAGATATGAGGATGAACGGAGAAGACAGTGATGATGAACGATAACATAGTGATGATGAACGAGAAGAGAGTGATGATGGAACGAAAGACAGTGATGATGAACAAGGATGATGAACGGGGAAATGATGATGAACGAGAAAATAGTGATGATGAACGGAGAAATAGTGATGATGAGAAAATGGATGAGATGAACGATAAGTGATGATGAAACGGGAAACATGATGATGAACGGGAATATAGAGTGAACGGGAAATATGATGATGAAACGGATGAAGTGATGATGAAAGGAAGATATGATGATGAACAAGACAGTGAGAGAAGATACAATGATGATGAAAGAAAATTAGATGATGAACGATAAATATGATGAGAAGAAATGTGATGATGAAACGAAAATATGATGATAACGGAAATAGAGAGATGATGAACGGAGAAGAGCAGGCGGAGATGAAAACGGATAAATAGTGATGATGAACGAAAAATAGTGATGATGAACGAAAATTATGGGATGATGAACGGAGAAGATAGGTGATGATGAACGATAAATAGAGATGCAAATTATGAGTGAGTAGAATGAAACGGAGAATTTTGATGATGAACGGGAAAAGAAGTGAGAACGCGATAGACGGAGAGAAGATATTTTGTGATGATGAACGGAAAGAGATGGGATAGGTAATATGGGATGAACGGAGAAGATATGATGATGAACTAGGATGATGAACATAAGAGGATGATGAAACGGAAATAGTGATGATGAACGGATAAATTATGGATGATGAACGAAAGAGATGAGGAAGAATGATGATGAACGAATATGAGAAATAAAGATAGATGATGAACGGAGAAATAGTGGAGAGATAAAGATGAAGATAAAGATAGTGATGATGAACGGAGAAGAGAGGAGTGAATGATAAATGATGATGAACGATAAAATAGTGATGATGAAACGGGAAGAGCAGTGGATGATGAAGACGATAATATAGTGATGATGAAAACGGAGAAGACAGTGATGATGAAACGGAAAATATGAGAGAACGAAGTGAAGCGATGAAACGGAAAATTGATGATGAACGGAGAACATATATGATGAACGAAAACAGTGATGATGAACGGAGAAAATAGAATGATGAAACGGAAAGATATATGATGAATGAGAAGACAGGGAATGGAGAAGAGATGATGATGAAGGACATTGGAAACGAAATATGAGAGACGTGAATGATGATGAAAACGGGAAGAGGATGATGAAAGTATGGATGATGAAACGGTGAAGCATGATATGGAGGAGAAGGAGAAGAAGTGGATGATGAAACGGATATTGATGATAAGGGAAATAAGATGATGAAGGAGAAGAAGTGATGAGAAACGGAGAAGAAAGTGATGATGAAACGGTACGTGAGAGAAATAGAAGGAGTGGAGGAGAAATGGAAAAATGGAGTGGAGAAGAGTAGTGGGAGGAAGAGGGTGGAGGGCAGAGGAGGACTAGATGAAGGTGTAGGAGGTGGAGAAAGAAGAGAAGAATGAGAAGAGGGGTAAAAGCTCGTAAGAGGAGAAGTAAGATGATGATCAGTGATGATAACTGATGATAACTGATTGATGAATGATAATGAGACGGATGATGAGAATTTCTACGAAACTTTTTTTTTACATGACGAGATCAGTGATGATAACGACGCTAAAAATGCTGACTACTGACACTAAACTACCCAACAACCCAAACAGACTACTGACACTAAACTACCCAACAACCCAAACAAAACTGAGGCTGACGTAGAGAAGGATATGAAGTAGCTGCTAGTGAGAGTAATAGTGAAAACGTAGCTGCCACTTTTACCACCATTGTGGTCATGAACAGAAAAACTGTATATAGTGAATATTATCCACCAAAAAAAAAAAAAAACACGGTATGGGCGGGATTAGAGTCTAGTTGGGTGAATTTTATTATAGCCAGCTGGCCCAGTAGCTTACGCACTGACCTGGAGTTCTAACACCATGGGTTCTAACACCACCCGTACCCAGGTTTGCCTGGTATCGTGTTATTACGATTTCGTGACTCTTTATCCACATTTGCACTGATCTTACAGCAAGGTACCACTGAGTCTCATTGTACCATAAAGACACTGAAATTTTTGCCTCTAACTCTACTCTCACGAGTAAGAGAAGTGAAATATTCAAAAAGGCCTTAGTAGGAAATCCAAATATTATTCCCTCAAAGCCTTTTATTGACCCACTTCTCCGAGGCTAAGGGTCCCCAAAATTTGCAAGAGAGGTGGACCCCACCCACGAGAAATTTTTGCATGCACACAAGATCAAGCAAATGCAAAGATATCCGATGCTAGTGTAAAATTTGCGGTGTTCCACTGTGGCAGATTTTGCGTTTCTTAGTGTAATGAAATCTATGTAAAATATATAGCTGACGTTTGCGAGTAGTGTAAATATTTTTAACATACACACACACACACACACACACACACACACACACACACATCTGGATGAATTTGCAGATTAAAATAATTTTTGTTTCAAGAAGAAAAAATGAAGGTAAGAAATACAGCAAGGGTCCAAGAGCTGAAACTCAACCCATGCAAGGGCAAGCCCTGTGATTGAAAGGAGTGGGTAGTGCAATGTTTCGATCATAAAGGCTTAATAAGGCTCTGGTAAGGGTCAAATAAGGCTCTAAATAGGGTTCTAAATATGGCCCAAAAAGGCTCGCTCTACTCAGAATTATTATTATTATTATTATTATTATTATTATTATTATTATTATTATTATTATTATTATTATTATTATTATTATTATTGTTATTATTATTACATTCAAGGGAAGAAAGGATAAACCTGAAGGAGTTATACAAGGCCTGGAGGAAGAGGGTGGAATGGGAGCAATCAGTTTCGACTCAAGGAGAGATCAAGTCCGAATCTTTGTATCAAGAGCCCTTTACCGGCGTCAAGGAACCTCCTTTAAGTTCAGGAAGGGCCAAGGCTGGAGACGACCTCCCATACTCCCTTTCTTCTCTTTATCTCCCCTCCTCTTGGCACCACTTCGCCTTTCCCTCCCACTCTCTCCATGCCTCATCCCTCACCCATCACCATCCATACCATCCTTAATCACCCTCTATTCCTTTCCTGTCACCATCCTCTATCTCCTTGCCCCTAGCTCTTCACCCTTATCCTAATTCCTCCCTTTTTTCCTGTGGTTCCTACATTTTCTTTTTATTATCTCCCATTGTCTAGTTTACGTAAAATAAAAAAAATGACAAATATGAAATATGGCAAAAAAAAAAAAATCTTCAAAACTGAAAAAAAGGTATTGGAAGTCCCTTCAAATGCTTATAAGCTTATAAATGCTTATAAAATGCTTATAATAATAAGAAAAAAAAATCCCTCCCAGTGTATGTACACAGAGTTTACTCTTACCACTGGTTTAGGAATTAAAGTATCCTGGACTTGTGGTGTACAGGTAACATGGATCTCCTAATGTTAACTTTATGCCATTCAGGTAAATTCATAAGAACAAACTTATGCTATTATGGGTAATTTCTGCTGTCTGGTAAACCCGAAAATGTCTTTCACGTATCTGAATGGTAAAATACTATAAGAAACGTAAATACTACGTATTTTTATAATGACGTTTACTCCACACACACACACCACACAACACAGACAAACACATACAACACACACACACACAACATACACATGCAATATACACACATACAACATATACACACACATACAACATACACACACACACACACACGTCAAAATGGACTCACAAATATTCCCTCTCATATCAATGCAGTCCTGGAATATTTTGCAGAGCCAAATCGACCATGAGAATATAAAACATTTTCTGGAAGGGGTAGGGGGAGGGGAAGAGTGGGGGAGGGAAGAGTGGGGGAGGGGAAGGGGAGAGGAAGAATAAGAAGAGAAATGAAAGGGAACAGTGCCAGGGAGGAAGGGGGGGGGGTATGCAATTTTTTAAACGAATACTGAATTATGCAAGTTAAAAGAGGAAGGTTGATAAGAAGAGGAACAGGAGACACAAGAGGAATCTGAAGAGGGATGTTTGTGATGTACGTCGTGGATGAGAAAGAGTAAGAGGAGGAGTAAGAGGAGGAAAAGGAGGATTAAGAGGAGAAAAGGAGGATTAAGAGGGGAAAAGAAGTAAGAGGAGGTAAAGGAGGAGTAAGAGGGGAAAAGGAGGAGTAAGAGGGGAAAAGGAGGAGTAAGAGGAGGAAAAGGAGGAGTAAGAGAAGGAAGTGAAGAATGATGGAGGTGAGAACTGATAAGAAGACGATGATGACGCTTACAATAAATGATAAGAAGAAAACCCAGTCGAAAATAAGGAGGCGAAGAATAATGATAAATATGTAGAGAATTAGGTAGGGAAAAGATGACCTGGATTTGTGAGAGAAAGAGAAAGAGAGAGAGAGAGAGAGAGAGAGAGAGAGAGAGAGAGAGAGAGAGAGAGAGAGAGAGAGAGAGAGAGAGAGGAATGAATAACTAAATTAGAGCAAGGAGGGAAAAAAACAAAATGTAAGAAATTTAGCAAAATGAAAATTTCTGTCCAGGACGCTGTGTGAATTCTGAACTACATGAACATGTGACCATCTCACGTGTGTTTAAAAAACTGCCACAAGACACTGAAGCGAGAGAGAGAGAGAGAGAAGAAAGGACGATAAAGAAGAGCTGGGAAAGAAAGGGAGAAGGGATAGAAGAGAGAAAGGGTGTGGGAGATAGGGAAAAGGAGATAAAAGATGGGAGTTAGGAAGGAAGGAAAGGAGTGTTTATAAGACTGGATTTTAATATGTACTCCAGTGAGTACATGGTAGTACATGTGAGTACATGGTAGTACATGTGAGTACATGTGAGTACATGGTAGTACATGGGAGTACATGGGAGTACATAACAATACACGGGAAAACAGATAGCAGAGAAGTTCAAAGCCCACATTTAAGCTATCTACTGACAAGAACTATCTGCTAAGAACTATTTCTAGATTCAAGACCATCATGTATTATCTAGATCTCTGTGGCAAGGAAAGCAAAGGGGAAGGTTCTCTCCCCACCCTCCATTGCCTCCGGCAACTGCCAGAGGGAATTGAGATAAACTGGATATTATCCATAAATACTTTAATCCTTAAAATAGGGACTAAAATAAACTCTAAATGGTACACATCTTTCTGTATATACCCCACAAAAAGAGGTATATAATGCTCACGGGTATTCAGGCTCTTATTTCTGGTTGGAAAAGTATTGACAACTGCTCTTAAAAAAGTATAAAAAAAAATTGTCATTGTAAAATACGCAAAACACTAATATATATCGAAACGATTATTATTTGAACAAGAATGTACATTGTTACACCCTGGTGATACAAAGTGATTGATGTCTTAATTAAGTACGTACTTTGAAAAGGTAGTCAGCTAGGGCTTATGCCTTCCATAAATGTATATACAAACATTATCTCTTAGTCCACAGCAGGATTCGAGGCTGCAAACACAGCATCAGAGTATACAGTGCTTTATCCATAGAGCCAGTCTCCGGAGTCTGGCTGTGTTGATAAAGTACCGTGTACTCTGATGCCGAGTTTGCAGGTTCGAATCCTGCTGTAAAGTGAATTGTGTAATATTTACTATTATTATTTTTATTATTAGTGACTTTTCATAATGAAAATATAATAATAATGATAATAAAATAATTGAAATAATCATAATAATAATATACTATATTTCATAAATAAAGTCGACGGTAGGCATAAGTACGGACAGGAACGGCAGACACTGGCTTCCCTCCTCATTACGTTATTATACTGTTAACATCCGCCAGTGTTTATCTTCGCCCCCTTATTTTATCCCCAAACACCCACGTGATAAATGGTGGAAGCGGTGGGCCCGTAATTCTTTCTATTACGGGGATTCAGGAAGATAATCTTCAACAAAGCCAGACGAGTCTCGTGTACCAGTGTGTAGGCCTACAGACGCTACCAACTTCAAGCAGCATTCATCAGCCTTTCCACACTACTTCCTGGTCAGCTAAATGCCTCATTTATAATTTGTTAAAACCTACGAGGGGTAGACCCGAGTTTTGCAAATTAAGCTACGAGATAAGCTAGTCTGTGAGGGGAGAGTGCCCATGCCAAGCCAAGCCATCGTACCTGTCCAAGTCAGCCTAGCCCTTAAGCCAGCTTTACAACCTGCTGTGCCCAGTTGCAAGATCCAAGCCATCAGATCTGTTTAAGCCAGCAAGCCAACCCAGCTGTGTGTCTAAGCCAGAAAGCCACGTGGAGTGCCTGCCTTCTCCATCACCTTTGTGCTTTCAGGCAGTGCTATTTTGAGTGCTAATGCCAGCCCTGTGGTATTTTGTGGGTTTTTAAGCCATCCTGGTTTAAAAATTAATACGCCTAGTGGTGTAGGTACAATTACCGCCAGCCAGCTAGCACGGGGTGACCACCAAGCACTCAGCCTCACCAGGCACCAGCCACCTCAACCACACAAACAGACGCCATTAACCACGTGTCTGATTTTACCCAATCCCTTGGGTTTATCGTCGATTTTTCCGGTCTACACAGTAGGTGAAGAAATGGACTTGTGACCTTCCAACTAGTGCGCCAACGAGCAAGGCCTTTCCGAGAATTACCGTGTGTAGAGAGCAGACGAGACCAGCTCCAGACGAGAATATCTCCACTCACCATTATCCACTCCAGCTTCAATCACCACTATCTTCAATCTACAGCCTAGTGACATTTATTTTTTCCCATATAATTAGAGACATTTGCGAGTGTTGAAACATTTTTCTCATTAAGTATAGTGAAATTTATTTTATGTCGTATTTCATTTATATATAGCGTTGTGTTTTGTCTCATCTGTAGTAAGTATTAGTCCCTGTGCATTGTGTGCATTTAAAAATCAGTTATCTCTTTGTTCCAACATTCTGGAGGGACTGGTTCCTAATATGCACAGAGAAATCACTCCATACGAAAGCAAAAGACTTGGCAGACGGTGCAACGTACCCCCAGTGAAAAGTAGGGGCGCCACTGGTACACTAAGAGAAAACACAATAAGTGTCCGGGGCCCAAGACTGTTCAACAGCTTCCCACCAGCCATAAGGGGCATTACCAGTAGACCTCTGGTTGCCTTCAAGATGGAGCTGGACAGATACCTAAAGTCAGTGCCAGATCAGCCGGGCTGTGGTTCGTACGTTGGACTACGTGCAGCCAGCAGTAACAGCCTCGTTGATCAGGCCCTGATCCACCGGGAGGCCTGGTCATAGACCGGGCCGCGAGGACGTCGATCCCCGGAATACCCTCCAGGTAGCCTCTCTCTCTCTCTCTCTCTCTTCCTCGTCCCACGTATCACTGTTTTAAATTTTGATGTGAAAGAATTTACGACTTTTCCTATACTTGGCAGCACTCCAGAACCCTTGCAATAAAACGTCAATTTTATCAGTGCCATTTTGCATCATATCAAGATGAAAATTTAATTTAGTTTCGCATTTCCCAGTGGAAAAGGTAAATGTTTATGCCTATATGGCGAAAGCATAATAACAATTCCATTAGCTAACCCATGGTTAGCTAATCTTATACTTGGGAAACTAATTCTCTCAACACAACACCGTTTGTCTAATAAGATTCATCCAGTCAGGTTCATTTCTGTGTACTTGGAACGTTAGCCTTGGACACCACCTTAAGTGCATTTGGAGTCACAGTGGTGTGATAACATAGTTTACATGCTCTCAACTATAGAGGTTCCAAAGGATGACATGTCATAATATAGTCAATGAGATTATCAAAAAAGTCTTGCTATAGTCTAGTGAAGAGCCGAGGAAAAAAAACTCAATCTTTATGAGGTAGCAACTCTAATACGCCATCTGGCCGCTCCAATGGGATCAGTTTGTATCTCAGGAAAAATGGCAGACAGTCTGTGAGGGGTCTATTCATGTGCATTTACCCTGGCCGACACTTGCGTTCCATTTAGTGCTGGTCAGCAGGGTGGTGCTGCTGATCATAGGGAAGGACACACGTAAAGGTTCTTGGACCACCAATAGAGTATTGTTCTAGTTTCTTCACATATTGTCCTCCCCTCGAAGAAAGGGTACCAAGGGTTTCCTTAGAGCTAGGTTCCAGGTTCATTGAAACACCAGTGATCCAAGGGTTGCCTCTCAGCTTGGCGATCCAAAAGGGACTCGCCTCCTGTGTTCTGGGCTCCCGGCTGCCGTCAAGGGAGCTCAAGGAGTACAAAAACTTAAGAGTCGACATGTTTTGTGTTTGTGAAGTGTGTGTGTGTGTGTGTGTGTGTGTGTGTGTGTGTGTGTGTGTGTGTGTGTGTGTGTGTGTGTGTTTTGGATGGCTTTGTGTATTTGGTCTCATCTTGTTTTCCTTTTACCTCACCATTTATTTCTTGAGTTCTGACATTCTCCTTCCCAGGTTTTTCCCTCCGTTCTTCCTTACCCTGCTTCCGCTTATAATTATGCTGCTGTTCCTACTCCTATTTTCTCCTATTCCCTCCTCTTCATGTCCATTTCTCTTACGAAGCTACTTACCTCCGCTCGTTTCTCATTTTCCCATCTCTCCTCCGTCCTTCTCTTCCTCCCTCTTCTGTCTCCTCTCTTCCTTCCCACTCTCTTCCTCCTCCTCCTCTCCTCCTTCCCACTCTCTCCGCTCCCTGGTCTTCTGGAGGTACAGCCACAACTCCTGCTTGTCGTGATAGCTGTGTAAGTTGCGGTTATTCAGTAGCAATTTATTTCCTGAAGTAAGATAGAGAAGTGAAATATTATGTGGCCAGTTTGATGCTGTTGTGTGTGGTCTTGAGGCCATGACAGGCGTGGTCTTGAGGCCATGACAGGCGTGGTTTTGAGGCCATGACAGGCGTGGTCTGAAGGTCATGTCGTGTCTTTAATAATAATAATCTTTATTTCTACAAGTAAGTGTACAAGGTATACAGGCCTAGCTGAAATCAATAACATACTACTACATAGAAACCCCCTTGTTTTTCAGAGCATATCGGGCAAATTAGTCAGTTTTGACCCAGGATGCGACCCACACCAGTCGACTAACACCCAGGTACCTATTTTATTGATAGGTGAATATGGACAGCAGTTATCTTAAGGAAACACGACCTAATGTTTCCACCCGTGCCGGGGATCGACCGCTGGACCTCAGTGTGAGAGCAGAGTGCGCTACCAACCGAGCTACGGGTGATCATGACGAGTGTAACCTTGAGGTCTAATGGGTGTGGTCTTGAGCATAAGAAATTCGGTCTAGACCAAGTGGAGTATGGTCTATCCCACCTCCTTTTCTCTATTCCTTGATTTTTTTCTCTCATTTCCCGCTGTTCTAAACATCAACGAAGGATAACTGTAATTATTGTAATAAAAGAAGAATTTGGAGAAATGGAAGAAGCGTTTTTTTTTCTTTTAGAGAAATTCTCATAATTTTTCCAGTTTCCTTCATATATTTTTTTTTTTCAAAAACAGAATTTCTTAGGAAGACTCAAAAACAGAATTCTGTGATTTGAATTATATGAAGAATTATTAGTACTAGGAAGTAGTGTCTAAAAAACGCCAGATGAACACGCTGATTGAAGAACACACAGGGTGAAGAACACACAGGGTAAAGAACACACAGAGTAAAGAACACACAGAGTGAATAACACACAGGATGAAGAACACACAGGGTGAGGAACACACAGGGTAAAGAACACACAGAGTGAATAACACACAGGATGAAGAACACACAGGGTGAAAAAAAACACAGGGTGAAAAGCACACACAGGGTGAAGAACACACAGGGTGAAGAACACACAGGGTGAAGAACACACAGGGTGAGGAACACACAGGGTGAGGAACACACAGGATGAAGAACACGGCAAATAATTGTGGATAGAAAAATTCTCAACTAAACCCCCCTTAAACGGAGGGGCAACTTTGCTCCAAATATACCTCTGGTATACCCCGAAAATACCTCTGGTATACTTCCGATGTACTCCAAATATACCTCTGTTATATTTCAAATATACCTTCGATATACCTCAAATATACCTTCCATATACCTCAAATATTATTCTGATGATCCTCAAACATACCTCTGATATGCTAGATATACCTCTGGTATATTTTGCAAATGCATTGATGATAAATCTTCCCGAGATAAATATTCCTTAAATATATCAATTTCCTCGTTTAAATGTGACATCAACTTCTACAGTTAATGATAATTTTAATACAGAGGGAGCAAAACAAGCTTTCTTAAACAACGTTTTGCTCTGTTTAGATTTAGATAAATAAGAAATGGGAACAGAGGGAAATAGCAAAAGAGAAAGGGAAATGAAAAGGGGGTGGAAAAGAGGAGGGAAGTAGAGAAAAGACAAAAAGAGAGATGGGATAGAGAGACAGAAAGAGGGATTGGAAAAGAGAGGATGAAAGAAAGACAGGAAGAGGCAATAGGAAACATAGGGAAAATAAATAGAAAAAAGTGAAAGAGAGCAAACGGAAAAAAGATCAAATAAAACATAGAAAGAAACGAAATAGAAAAAAGAGTAGGTAAAAATGGAAGAGAAAGAGAGAAAGAGAGAGAGATAGGAAAAAAGAGAGGGAGAGAGAGAGAGAAAGAGAGAGATAGAAAAAAAAATGAGGAATAATGAGAAAAGAAAATATAGAAAGAGGTGAAATAGAAAAATTAAATGGGGAAATGGAAGAGATAGGAGAAATAGAAAAGTAATTGAGGAATATTGAGAAAAAGATAAAAAAAAAGAGGGAAAATAGAGAGAGGGGGGGAGGAAAGAGGAAAAAAATGAAATAAAAAACAAAGAAAAAAGGATATAGAAGAGGGAAAAATACACGAGAGAGGGAAGGCATTAGCTTACATCCCAGGTGACTCTGAGTAGTCATACTGACCCCACTCAACGAGGCAACTTCCACAAATGAGTTTACCTTGCCTGGCCACTCGGCCATTTTGGGGAGTTTACCTTGCCTGGCCACTCGGCCATTTTGGGGAGTTTACCTTGCCTGGCCACTCGGCCATTTTGGGGAGTTTGCCATGCCTGGCCACTCGGCCATTTTGAGGAGTTTACCTTGCCTGGCCACTCGGCCATTTTGATGAGTTTACCTTGCCTGGCCACTCGATTATTTTGGTAAGCTTACCTTGCCTGGCCACTCGGTAATTTTGGGGTTTCCCTTCCCTGGCCACTTGGCCCCTCAGGTGAGTTTGGTTCAATGGCCACTCGACCATTTAAGTGAGTTTACCTTGTCTTTCCACTCAGGTGAGTTTACCTTGCCTGGCCACTCAGGTGAGTTTACCTTGCCTGGCCACTCAGGTGAGTTTACCTTGCCTGGCCACTCAGGTGAGTTTACCTTGCCTGGCCACTCAGGTGAGTTTACCTTGCCTGGCCACTCAGGTGAGTTTACCTTGCCTGGCCACTCAGGTGAGTTTACCTTGCCTGGCCACTCAGGTGAGTTTACCTTGCCTGGCCACTCAGGTGAGTTTACCTTGCCTGGCCACTAAGGTGAGTTTACCTTGCCTGGCCACTCAGGTGAGTTTACCTTGCCTGGCCACTCAGGTGAGTTTACCTTGTCTTTCCACTCAGGTGAGTTTACCTTGCCTGGCCACTAAGGTGAGTTTACCTTGCCTGGCCACTCAGGTGAGTTTACCTTGCCTGGCCACTCAGGTGAGTTTACCTTGCCTGGCCACTCAGGTGAGTTTACCTTGCCTGGCCACTCAGGTGAGTTTACCTTGCCTGGCCACTCAGGTGAGTTTACCTTGCCTGGCCACTAAGGTGAGTTTACCTTGCCTGGCCACTCAGGTGAGTTTACCTTGCCTGGCCACTCAGGTGAGTTTACCTTGCCTGGCCACTAAGGTGAGTTTACCTTGCCTGGCCACTCAGGTGAGTTTACCTTGCCTGGCCACTAAGGTGAGTTTACCTTGCCTGGCCACTAAGGTGAGTTTACCTTGCCTGGCCACTCAGGTGAGGTAAAAACGCTGAAGAAAAAAGAAGAAGCACTTGATTCTGATGTAAAAGCAAGAAAGTGCTTCCATCGCCTCGCTAATCCTTCCTCCCTCTCTCCCTAACCTTATTTTTTTCCCTCCTCTCCCTCACTTTCACAATCTTTCTTCTTTTAGCAAGTTTTTTTTTCCCTTTCTCTCCTTTTTTGACTTCTTCATCTCTTCCCTCACTGTATAGTTCTCTTTCCTCTTCTCTCATTTCCTAATTTTCTTCTTTCTTTCTGTCCAGTCTCCCTTTCCAGTCTTCTGCTTAATCCTTTTCGATTTTTTTCTCTATTGTTTTAGTACTCATCCCTTCTCTCTCAGTTCCTAATCTTCTTTACTTCTCCTCCTTTCCTTCCCATCTTCTTCCCTAGTATTTTTCTCCTCCCTTTTCCAAATTTCGTTTCTTCGTATCCCTTCTTTACTAGTTTTCTCTTCTCCATTTCTGTAGTCTCCTCTACCCCTTCTCACCACTCTTTCTCCTCCCTGTTATCTTATTCACTAAATGAAAAAGTTCTGTCGGAATGATACTGAATGATGGTGGTTCATTCTATGTTCCTAGTCCCCTTTTTTTTCTGTTTCCAATTTACCTTTTCCTCGCTCTCCCTTGTCCACCGCATCCTTCTTCCCTCCCCTACCTTCCTCCTGGCATACAGCGAGGGGGAAACTCTGTCCACGTTTCCCCTCTCCCTGAGTGGTCCCAAACTGTTTCCGTGTCTCACGGTTGACTGCAGTAAGCTCGTAAAAATTCAATCAAGTCCTCTAGTGGAATTGGTCTTAAATTTTCAAAGTTTTTACTTAAGGTAAGTAGGGCTCTTAGTGTTGATCCTTGATGCTTTTATTCCAGCATTTTATTAAAGACACTCACAGGCCTTCTGACTGCGAGGTAGGGTGAACAAAAATGAGAAAAAAGGAAACACATTTACCGTTATTTACTCAATCCTTGTCATGTCAGAGGTGTGTCGACATCTTTCTTTTTTTTCTCTCTCACACACACACACAAAGTGTTTTCCACGGCCTCTAGCTCAGGTTCAGGCGACAGAGGGGTACTGACTGTATAACCTCGTAGAAAGATCGCAGCTGGTCACAATAAATTTCACAGCTACAGCAGCTAGCAGGATTGCTAGCGATCTTTAAAGGCAGGATGGCCTAGTGGACACTGCTTGGTAGTGTCCCTTGACAGAAAAATAAAAATTGTTATATAAGAATTTATCACTTTATATATATATATATATATATATATATATATATATATATATATATATATATATATATATATATATATATATATATATATATATATATATATAATTTTATTAACACACAGGCTGTTTCTCACAGAGGCAGGGTAACCAAAAAAAAAAGAAAAAAAAAAGTTCAATCATCATTCACTCCATCACTGTCTTGTCAGAGGCGTGCCTACACTACAGGTAAAAAAAAACGGCAGCATATCAACACCCCTCCTTCAGAGTACAAGCACTGTACTTCCCACCTTCAGGACTCAAGTCTGGCTTGCCGGTTTCCCTGAATACCTTCATGTTACTTTGCACATCAAGTCATGAAAACCATTTGTCTTCACTCGCTCTTATCTAACACGCTCACGCATGCTTGCTGGAAGACCCTCTCACACAAAACCTCCTTTACCCTCTCCCTCCAACCTTGCCTAGGCTGACCCCTACCCCGCCTTCCTTCCACTACAGATTTATACACTCTCCAAGTCACTATTTCGTTCCTTCCTCTCTAAATGTCCGAACCACCTCAATAACCCCTCCTCAGCCCTATGGATAATACTTTTAGTAACCCCACACCTCCTAATTTTCAAACTACGGATTCTCTGGATTATATTCACACTGCTCATTGCCTACAGACATGACATCTCCATTGCCCCCAGCCTTCTCCTTCTTGAAACATTCACCACTCATATAAGAGCGTTGGTATAGCTATACTCACACATTCATCTCTTTGCTTCCATGGACAACGTTCTTTGTCTCCACAGACTCCTCAGTGCACCAGTTACCTTTTCTTCCCTCATCAGTTCACTGATTCACCTCGTCTTTCATATAATGTGCGTATGTCTCATCTCAGATGACCCTCTGATCAGCAGCATCTCCAGCATCTGTCAGAGTGCAAGGACTGTATTTCCCACTTCCAGGACTTAAGTCCGGATAACTAACTTTCCTGTATCCCCTTTCATATACATTACAGCGCTCGCACTGCAACAGCTCCTCAAATATTAAAGCCTACTTATCACCACTCAGCTCTAACACGCTCGTACAAGCCGGCTGGATGCTCAAGTCTCTACCACTTAAAACCTCGCTCCATCCCCTCCCCCGCAGCCCTTCCTTGAACGACCCCTACCACTCTTTAATAAATGTGGTAAAATGAAATACAGGTACTTAATATGTCCTTACTACAAATAATATCTTTGTAGATTGCAGAGGACATCTCAGTAAACACAACGTTCCTTCATAACCTCATGTATGATATTTACTAAGGCTCTCAGGAGTGTGGGGGTTTATGCTTAATGTGTACAGAGGTCCTCAAAAAGCGTATCTTCCCTAGCCAGCTTAGGATAGGACTCAGAATCTCTGAGAGAGGTGTGGTGGTGGATGGCTGTCTTGGCAGGTAACTAGAAGACTAGCCCCATCCACGCTTGTCTACAAGTAGTTTATCTTAGGTGCAAACATCACAATAGTTTTCCTTTCAACTTCGCGATGTTTACAATGACATAATTACACATATTATAAAGGTTAAATGGCTGTACTGACACCGGGTAATTTAAGTAAAGATCTCTGGTCATTGTCCCTAGCTGACAGGCCCCTGTCATAGGTCACTTGCATTAAACAAATTATTAAACACTATAAAAACACCTCTAATTGTGTGTGTATATATACGTATACATAATATATAGCACAATGACATAGATTAAAGACTTCCTTGAGCGAAACGTCTTAAACAGACCAGCATCAAGGCATCTTCTTTGAAGGGTCGACCTCAAGTGAGGAACCACAATGTGTTACAAGAAAAGAATATAATACCAGAATAGAGATAAAAGACACTTATGCTACATTAAGCAGCTTTATTTTGCAGACGTTCCACCCTCCACTGCCTTTATCAATCAATTGTTAAATCCCCCGGTGAGCAAAACGTTTTGATAATAAAGTTGCTACTGCATAAGTGTCATCACATTTCATACAGTACTGACATGCTAATGAATACCGTAAATATACCAGATTGCATACTTGTTTATACCTGATTACACCTGATTGCATACCTGAATACACCTGATTGCATGTCTCTTTTTAAAGCATATCAAAATAACACTGTGAGTTCTCCTGACATTCGCAACACCACAGGAATATCCGCCATGTCAGAGTGTATATTCTCCTGCAATCCCTCTCGGTATTTTTGCTGTGAGTCGAGCCTGGCGCCTGACTCGGATATGCGAACACAGGTAGCGTAATGATGCTGCTGCTGGTGGAGTGTCTGAGAGTGCAGGGAAGAGGGTGCAAGGAGACTGGGGTCGCGTGTCCCAGCTTAAGCAGTGATGTGTTGAATGGAAGCTTGAGAAGCCCTGGAGACGTTTGTTTTTGCTTTTCTTACCTGGAGTTTACCTGGAGAGGGTTTCGGGGGTCAACGCCCCCGCGGCTCGGTCTGAGACCAAGCCTAATGGTGGATCAGGGTCTGATCAACCAGGCTGTTACTGCCGGCCGCACGCAAACTGACGAACGAACCACAGCCCGGTTGGTCAGGTACTGACTTTAGGTGCCTGTCCAGTGCCTTCTTGAAGACAGCCAGGGGCCTATTGGTAATCCCCCTAATGTATGCTGGGAGGCAGTTGAACAGTCTTGGGCCCAGGACACTTATGGTGTTGTCTCTCGTGGCGCTCTTGTATTGACCTAACAACGCAGTTGAGCGAGACACAAAATCGTAATAACACGATTGCAAAAGAAACCACGGAACGGGTGGGGTTTGAAGCCATGGCCAGTGAGTTTTAATATTCAAAGGCCAGTGCTTTAGCCACTCAGGCAGCTAGCTGAGTGTCTTAAATAAACCAAGTGGACGCCATGTACACAATAACAGAAGGATGTGTCGACACTCGTAGGCGTCGACTATTTAACCTGCTACCAACAGATACCAGATATATATGCCGGAACTTTGCAGTGGTTATAAAGAGGGAACTGAGTCACTAACTCCAAGTGTCTGATCAACCAGGCTGTGATAGTAACAGCAACAGCCTGGTTCAAAAGGAAGAAAGTCTGGCCCCCAGGTCTGGTTTTGATGGAATAAACCCATCACGAAACAGGTGACAGTTGGGTTATAGGTTTACAAGTTGGTTAAACCACAGCACCTAATATCTGTGTGTGTGTGTGTGTGTGTGTACTCACCTAATTGTACTCACCTAATTGTGGTTGCAGGGGTCGAGACTCAGCTCCTGGCCCCGCCTCTTCGCTGTGTGTGTGTGTGTGTGTGTCCTATCTTCCAATAGTTGCAACACTTTCTGATGCCTCTTTAATATATTCCACTACTCAACGACCCAATTTGAGAAGACTATTTTTTTTGTCCTTTGAGCTCCAGTGAGATAATGAACGAAAATGAGTGAAACGGTGTGAAATAACGAACGAAATAATGAGGATAAGAGTGAAAGGATGAGTAAATGTGAGATAAAGAGGGAAAGATAGCGTGAGAGAGAGAGAGAGAGAGAGAGAATTTAAGAGAAATGGCGTACGAAACACGGTGAAGATAGTGAAAAAATAAATAAGAAAGTTGCACAACTACTACACCCCTGGCTGTCTTCAAGAAGGCACTGGACAGGCACCTAAAGTCAGTACCTGACCAACCGAGCTGTGGTTCGTACGTCAGTTTGCGTGCGGCCGGCAGTAACAGCCTGGTTGATCAGACCCTGATCCACCATGAGGCCTGGTCTCAGACCGAGCCGCGGGGGCGTTGACCCCCGATACCCTCTCTAAGTAAACTCCAGGTAAACTACAACTTCTACTACAAACATTACCACTGCTTCTTATTCTTCCTCCCTTGGTCCCGGCTCTGGCTCCTTCACTCTCGTGTGTTAGTGTGACTTGTAAATGGTCTAAATCGATCCGAAACGTCGTCGTTTCCCCTGTCTTTCTTATGTGCGGATTATTTATGTATTATCATTATTATAATTATTATAAATTATTATCAAAACTAGATTAATTTCATGTTAATTTTATCTACATTTACTAAAATTTCTGTAAAAGATATTATGCTTTTAAACTGGTAAAAGTAATGCATGTAAAATTTATAAAGGATTATCTGAATCATTGAAGAGTGAAGATATTAATGAGTTTGTGGAGAACTTGCTTCATGTAATAGATTGTTCTTACTGGGATGTTAAAGAGAAGCAAAGTGGAGGGAATGGGTAATGGGAATATCAGACGGAGGATCGAGCCTTAACTGTGTGAGTGGGAGGGGAAGGGGCGAGTCAGTATTGCTTTCAGGAATGTATAGCAATTTTACACTGTAGTTCGTTTCTACATTCATACATTTTTTTTGGGTTGGAAAATTGTTGGCATCAATTAATGTAAGGGGGCGCTAAGCCCGCATGGGTTATTCAGAGCAAGATGTCGTGGAGGCTTCATCGGTCGTCCGCTGATGCTAATCTCGTAGTCAATCTGTCCCGATTAACTGTATATATGAATGGAGAATTATACAGACAGTCACACACACACACACACACATACACACACACACACACACACAATGCAAAGGTTTGCAACGAGACTCGCCTCAAAACTAAGGGGCATGTCCTACGAGGAGAGGTTAAGGGAAATCGACTTGACAACACTGGAGGACAGGAGAGATAGGGGACATGATAACGACATATAAAATACTGAGAGGAATTGACAAGGTGGACAGAGACAGGAGGTTCCAGAGATGGGACACAGTAACAAGGGGTCACAACTGGAAGTAGAAGACTCAGATGAATCACAGGAATGTTAGGAAGTTTTTCTTCAGTCATAGAGTTGTCAGGAAGTGGAATAGTTTGGAGAGTGACGTAGTAGAGGATCTATACATAGCTTTAAGAGGTATGATAAAGCTCATAGAGAAGGGAGAGAGTGGACCTAGTGGCGACCAGTGAAGAGGCGGTGTCAGGAGCTGTGAATCGACCTCTGCAACCACAATTAGGTGAGTACACACACACACACTGCTGCAGAATTGCACAGCACACTGCCAGGTCCCCACCCACACAGACCCCCAGAACAGTGTTGGAGAGGAAACTGAAGGTATGGTACACCAACGCTGATGGAATAAGGAATAAGTGGGAGGAGTGGCACGAAATAATCAAAGAAGCATTACCGGATATCATAGCTCTCACAGAAACCAAGCTCGCAGGAATGATAACAGATACCATCTTTCCAACGAGATACCAGATCCTGAGGAAAGACAGAGGGAACAAAAGGGGTGGAGGAGTGACACTTCTCATCAAAAACCAATGGGATTTTGATGAACTGGAGAAAGGAGACAGAGGAGAAGCAAGAGACTACATAATAGCAATACATCAGTCTGGAGGTCCCAAGGTCCCAAGAACATGAGAGTAACAGCGATGGTTGACACACTGGCTGAAGTGTGCAGAAGGGCTCATGCGAGAAAAACAAAGCTGCTGATTATTGGTTACTTCAATCACAAAAAATTGATCTGGAGAACCTGGAGCCACATGGGGTCCAGAAACGTGGAGGGCTAAGATGATGGAGGTGGTACTGGAAAACCTCATGTACCAACACGTCAGGGACACTACCAGAGAGAGAGGAAAAGACGAATCAGCAGACTGGACCTAGTATTCACCTTAAGTAGTGCAGATATTGAGGCCATCACATATGAAAGACCCCTTGGGACCACTTACCACGTGGTTCTGAGCTTCGAATACATAGTAGAGTTGCAAGTGGAGAGGGAAGCAGGAAGGACAGGACGAATGAAGCCAAACTGCAAGAGAGAGGACTACATAGTCATGAAAAATTTCCTGCACGAGGTTTAGTGGGAAAGAGAACTGGCAGAGAAGTCAGTAAATGAGATAATGGAATATGTGACAACAATATGCAAGAAAGCTGAGTAGAGGTTTGTACCCAAGGGTAACAGAAATAATGAGAAGGCCAGGATGAGCCCTTTGTTCACCCAAATGTGTAGTGGCCAAAACCAAGAGTGCTAGAGAATGGAAGAAGTATAGAAGGCAAAGGTCCCAGGAGAATAAGGAGAGCAGTCGTAGAGTCAGAAATGAATATGCATAGGTAAGATGAGAGGCCCAACGACAATACGAAAATGACATAGCAGCGAAAGCCAAATCTGATCTGAAGCTATTGTACAGCCACCTCAGGAGGAAAACAACAGTCAAGGATCAGATAATCAGGCTGAGGAAGGAAGGGAGATCACAAGAAACGACCGAGAAGTATGTGAGATCAACATGAGATTCAAAGAAGTGTTCACAGAGGAGACAGAAGAGTCTCCAGAAAGACGGAGAGGCGGGGTACACCATCAAATGTTGGACACAATACGTTCAACCGAGGAAGAAGAGAAGAGGCTTCTAAGTGAGCTTGATACCTCAAAGGCGATGGGGCCGGATCACATCTCTCTATGGGTCCTGAGAGAGGAAGCAGATGCGCTATGTGTACCACTAACAACAATCTTCAACACATCTATCGAAACAGGGCGACTACCTGAAGTATTTTAGGCAGCAAATGCAATCCCAATTTTTAAAAAAGGACACAGACACGAAGCATTAAACTACAGACCAGTGACACTGACATGCATATTATGCAAAGTCATAGAGAAGATTATCAGAAGACTGGTGGAGCACTTAGAAAGGAATGAGCTTATCCACGACAACCAGCACGGTTTCAGGGACGGGAAATCCTGTGTCACAAACCTACGGGAGTTCTATGAGAGGGTGACAGCAGTAAGACAAGAGAGAGAGAGGGGTGGATGATAGCTTGCGTTTTCTTAGATTGTAAGAAGGCTTTTGACACAGTTCCATACAAGAGATAGATATAACAGAAAAGGCACTGCAATGGATCAGGGAATACCTGTCGGGAAGACATCAGCGAGTCATGGTACGTGGCGAAATGTCAGAGTGGGCGCCTGTGACTAGCAGGGTTCCACAGGGGTCAGTCCTAGGACTGATGCTGTTTTTGGTATATGTGAACGACATGGCGAAAGGAATAGATTCAGAAGTGTCCCTGTGTGCAGATGATGTGAAGTTGATGAGAAGAATTCAATCCGAAGAGGACCAGGCAGAACTACAAAGGGAAGTGGACAGGTTGCAGGCCTGGTCTAGGAAGTGGAATAGTCTGGAATGTGATGTAGTGGAGGCAGGATCCATACATAGCTTTAAGAAGAGGTATGAAAAAGCTCATGGAGCAGGAAGAGTGATCTAGTAGCGACAAGTGAAGAGGCGGGGCCAGGAGCTGTGAATCGACCCCTGCAACCTCAACTAGGTGAGTACAACTAGGCGATTATACACACACACACACACACACACACACTTAATCGCCAGATATTTCCCAAGTGTTGTATGACACCCGTATGGGCTCAACAACATCAACAGCAAAAATAAAACATCAACAACAAAAGAAAACCAACAACAGCAGCAAAAACATCAACAATAAAAATAAACGACAAGAGAAACAAAACAACAACAACAACATAAGACTTGGGGGTGTCTAAAAAAGACGGACCCCAACGCCATCTTTAAATCCTGCCAATTATGATCAATTATCTCCAGGTCGAAGGTCAGAATAGCGTCATTAGCCTGGGAGGATGAGGTGTGGAGGTGGGAGGGTGGGAAAGAGGGAGCTAGGGAGAGTGGGAGAGAGGGATGAAGGGTGGAAAGGTGGAAGGGAAGGAGGGAGGGAGGGAGGGAGAGAGGGAGGAATGGTGGGAAGAAAGAAGAGAGGGAGAGAGGTAGCAGAGAGGGATGGATCACTGGGATGGGAGGGAGGTAGGGGAGAGGGACACGATTGTTGGGAGGAGGGAGGTAAGAATAGTGGGCAGAGAGAAAGAGTAAGAAGACTGGAGAGGGCACAAGAGAGAGGAAAGAAACCAGCAATAGGGAAAGGCAGAATGGGAAGTATGGAAAGAGAAGATTGGAGTGTGAAGAAGAGATGATAAAAATAGATGCAAATAGAGAGAAAAGAGGAAGAAATGATAATAGAGAAACGATAGAAGACAAATGAAAAGCTGAAGAGATAATTACGTTGAACAGATAATTACTGCAATCCTGTACAAGAAACGTTAAACAGGACAAGTATTTCCTGACGCTGGTCTTAGTCATATAATGACCCACAGCTGGAGCTTTTGGTCATCTGATCGAGGCCTTCCGCTGGCTCACCGGTCCACCTCTTTAAAAATCATGGTTATGATTATAACCATTAAAGTAGGTAATTCACGACCTTAATGTAAACATTACGATACTCAAACAAATGTTTTGGTAAACATTAATACTAAAGTAACGTAAACTTTTGTGAGAACAGTCAATTTATATTTCTCAATTTGTTACTAAATACTTTGAATTTATATTTATTAAATAAGGTTTATCAATTTTTAGTGATTTCACTTTACTTTTAATTAGTGTTCCTTGTTTACATATCCTTATTAAATTAGATAATAGGCCTTGAGTACCATAGGTCTATGAAGGTATTGAAAGATGCACAGGGAAAAAGGTAATTGGGAGAAAGAGGGGAAGTGAGGCTATGAGAGAGAGAAGGGGAAAGGAGAGAGTTTAGAAAGAAGGGAAGAAGGGAGAGGGGAGAAAGATAGGCAGATGTGGATATCGAAAAAGGGGAGAAATAAAAAAGGGTAGAGAGCGAGAGATAATGAAATGGAGGGGAAGGGGATTATTAGGAGAAGACGACTCAATTCCTTGGATGAAGATCCCTTCAACAACATCAAATCACTCTTCTTGAAGAGGCAGGGAAGAGGGAAACATGGAGAAGGGAAGAGAGGAAGGGTTTTGAGGAAAAAATCAAGAGATGGAGTAAAAGGGAGTTCGAAGGAGCGGAAACAGATAGAGAATGAAGAGAGGAGTGGGAAGAAATGCATGAAGGAACGTAATAAGAAAGGGATGAAAAAAATGAATTAGGTGTCATGACCAGTGGATGTGGAAATGACATGAAAAGGAGGAGAAAGAAGAGGAGGAGGAGGGGATGAGGAAGAAGAGGAGGAGGGGAGGAGAAAGAGGCAGAGGAGGAGGAAGAGGAAGGGGAGGAGGAGGAGTAGGAAGGGGAAGAGGAGGAGTAGGAAGAGGAAGAGGAGGAGGAGGAAGAGAAAGAGAAGGAGGGAAGAATAAGAGGAGGAGAAGGAGAAGGGTAATGAATGCTTCACCAAAAACAAAGCACAAGGAAATCAAGTTAATAAAAGATGACAGCTGCAAGAGATGATGGAGGGAGTGCCAGAGACAGCAGGTGCCATTGTTAGACTTCAGGAGCCATTAATGAATAAGAAAAGCACACAGAAAGATATCTGCAACAGAAAAAAAGGAACTAATTAGGCACCTCTATAATAATATTAATAATAATTATTTTAATTATATTTATGGTTAAGTGTTCAACTTGGAAGGATCAGTCAGTAACTGGTAAGCAGTGGATATTAAGTTTGATTCGAGGAGAGGGACAGTTTCTCCAATTCCCCGAATCAGGAAACTCCTCACCAGCATCAGGTGACCTCTCATGTGAAGTCCCCTGGTACTTCGTCATCAATTTTGGTGAATTCCTGAGCTGTTTCGTGAGCACTCTTGTTCTTGACGTGTTGCCATTCTGAAGGCCTTGAACGACGGGGCTCTTGAGTTTTGTTAAAATTGCTGATCAAGTATGTTTCTTTTGCTTGCCAAACTTCTACAGGAAACAATGCAGAAGGCCTAATTTCTGGCTGTGTCTCGATCACTGAGAGTCTAATATTGTCACATGTAAATAAAACGAGGTAGGAGTTTTTCTGTACCTTTTCTGACGCAGTACAGAGATTATTTTCTCTAAGTCACTCTCATGAATTGCAACACCGATCTCTTGCACGTGATCATGACTGGTAAAGCATCTGTGTCCAATTACTTGACGCGGTAGCAAACAAGACGTCACTGCCCTTTCTAAGAGGGCTGTCCCTCAGCTGAAAGGGGCTGAAGGGGCTGAGAGGGGCCGATACTCCCCCTCCTGGAGAAATTTCTTCACATCCTCCTCCTCCACCTCTTCGTCTGGACTCGCACGTGTAATCGGCCCTGAACCTCCCAGAATTCTTTACCATGTTTGTTGGAACTTCACCAGCACATTAATACTCAGGTTGGGCCAATATTTTTTTCATGGTGACACAGTGTCGTGGATACAGCAGCTGCTGCAGTTGCCACGGTTGTCCGTGGAAGGTGGAGTCTCTCATTGCAGGTGGAAGATGATGGTAGTCAAATAATGGGTAGAAGGTGGTGGTAGACTCACTCTGGGTGTATAGTGTAGTTCTCACTGGGTGGAATGTGTGAATCTTACTGTGGGTAGAATGTAATGAGAGTCTATGGGTGAAGGATGACGGATCATTAATCTTAACATAATCTGCAAGTAAAAATAAATTATAGATGTTATTTTCGCTTGGTATTAATCACAATTTCTTTCCCCAAGACCAGATTAAGCATGTTTGCTTAGCAAGAGAATGTCCATCCTAATCTCTGCACTTGGCAGTGTAAGATATATGTCTATCGACAGCATGAGTGTCGACAGACTTATATCTTCCATTGCAAGTCGCCTATACATTATCATCAACCTCTCAGTGTATGTACATTGTGAGATACAGTACACTAGATATATTAAACTCAAAGAGATTTTACATCTTTTAGTGTATATAAAAAGAGAGTTCCCAGAGAACTTTTACAATAACAAGTCTATATTTGCAAAAAGTACGTCCTTCTAGATTTTGGAAATTTGATTTCGCACCAACAACTTCAAGGGCAACATTATGCTAGGCTTCCTCAACCCCGCGAGAAGCCTATACCTACATTAATCCTCTTACAGCTGAGATTCTTGCCATTGTTTCTTGAAATCATATCGCATCGAACTTCAAAAATATCTTCATGTTTAAATATATCGAATTTGTTTAAAATCTTGGTAGTTTGGCTGAGAATGTTCTTCATACGATTAACAAATCGTGTGAATAAAAACAAATCGTATGCATAAAAACAAATCGTATGAATAAAAACAAATCGTATGAATAAAAACAAATCGCATGAATAAAAACAAATCGCATGAATAAAAACAAATCGTATGAATAAAAACAAATCGTATGAATAAAAACAAATCGCATGAATAAAAACAAATCGTATGAATAAAAACAAATCGTATGAATAAAAACAAATCGCATGAATAAAAACAAATCGCATGAATAAAAACAAATCGGATGAATAAAAACAAATCGTATGAATAAAAACAAATCGCATGAATAATAACAAATCGGATGAATAAAAACAAATCGTATGAATAAAAACAAATCCTATGAATAAAAACAAATCGCATGAATAAAAACAAATCGTATGAATAAAAACAAATCGCATGAATAAAAACAAATCGCATGAATAAAAACAAATCGCATGAATAAAAACAAATCGCATGAATAAAAACAAATCGGATGAATAAAAACAAATCGTATGAATAAAAACAAATCGCATGAATAAAAACAAATCGGATGAATAAAAACAAATCGTATGAATAAAAACAAATCCTATGAATAAAAACAAATCGCATGAATAAAAACAAATCGTATGAATAAAAACAAATCGCATGAATAAAAACAAATCGTATGAATAAAAACAAATCGCATGAATAAAAACAAATCGCATGAATAAAAACAAATCGTATACACAAAAACAAATCGTATTAAAGTTATACTACGAGTCCAATAATGATACGAGTTTTCTTGCTCTTCTGTATACCCTCTCAAATTTATTTAATCCCTTTATATAATTAAGGATTCAGAGCTGAGCAGCACATTCCGAAAGCAGCACTGTACAGTGTGTACAGTGCTAAAATTAATTCTGATATTTTGGGCTCGAAATTTCTTGGTATGAAGCCATGCAATCTGCTGGCTTTGATGGTGTTTGCAACAAGCATGGCTTGGTATATTTCAGCTCACTGCTAATGGATATTCCCAATTCTTGCAATTATTTTGTCTCAGTGCGTTTCCAAACAGATATTACTCAGAATTTGTGTTGTTATATACAAATTGCATTACCTTGCGCCTGGGCACTTTGAAATTCATCTCCACCCTATACCACTGCGATAGCCTGTATTGGTCTATATTTAAGTGTTATTATATACCACCAAGTATGTTAATAATACACAATATGAGGTTAATATGAAGACATGTGGTCCACCATGTAGTTTATCGATTGATAAAGTCTCTGGCGGAAGAAACCCCTTCACAATAAAATACCATTAACCGCATATTGTGTTTCTGGATAGTTTAAAGTCCGCCACAGATGCGGCACATCATAATTTTGTCTCATTTGTGAATTTCGTTTTGTTTTTGATATATATATATATATATATATATATATATATATATATATATATATATATATATATATATATATATATATATATATATATATATATATATACGTATATGTGTGTGTGTGTCGTGCCGAATAGGTAAAAAATGCTATTTTGGCTTAAATAGCAATAAGGCAATCGAAAATTTGTCTGCTATAATTTCGCAAAAATCATTCTGAACCTAACGAAAAAAAAAATATTTCATTGTGTTTGTTTATTAAATTATTTTAAACTTATCTAAAATATATTTAGTTGGATTAGGCTAAATTAAATTGCGCTTGTTATAATAAGGTTAGGTAAGTTTTCTAAGGTTCTTTTTCTAAGGTTCTCCCATTTTTTAATATATGAATAGCATTAATTAGTTTCTAGTCACTTGATATTTACCTTTCCTTCACAACTGTTTACGTCCGTATACTGCACGGTAGATTTATTAATTAATTCTTAGCTTTACTAAGTACAGTAATGCAGTTGAAGTTGTAATTGGTGGTACTCACAGGAAGAAGAGGCAGGAGTGAGGAAGAGGGAAGAGGAAGAGGGAAGTGGAGGAGGGAAAGGAGACCTGGAGTAGGAAGAGAAGTCTGCCAGCTCGTCATTGTGAAGGGAGTGAGTCACATCGAAAGAGATGACTCCTGAAGGCTGTGCTGGAAGCCGTCAGCCTGGAGCCGACCTCAGCCCTGATGGGAAAAGGAGGGACGGCGGCTGAATCAGCCTGTACCAGCAGACTTTCACGACAAACAAAATTACGAGTGATTTGAGAGCGGAGGTGCTGGAGTGGTGTGTGGTTCTCTGAGTGGCGTGTGTGGGGGTCCTAGAGTGACCTATAGATGTCCTAGAGTGACCTGTGGAAGTCCTAGAGTGACCTGTAGAAGTCCTAGAGTGATGTCTAGGCTTTCTAGAGTGATGTGTAGATTCTAGAGTCATGTGTACAGGTCCTAGAGTAGTAGTGTGTAGACGTGTGGGAAGAACCTGGAGCAGTGTATAGATGTCACCACGTACACCAAACAACAAAAAGCAAAAAACAACAAAAACAAACACGCAATAACTACATACAGTCACCAAAACAAGCAAAATAAAATCAAACAAAACATATATGTCAAACATAACGGACAACAATCATAACAAACAAAACCCATGCAACTCAAACACGACAAACAAAACCCATGCAACTCAAACACGACAAAGAAAACCCATGCAACTCAAACACGACAAATAAAACCCATGCAACTCAAACACGACAAACAAAACCCATGCAACTCAAACACGACAAACAAAACTCATGCAACTCAAACACGACAAACAAAACTCATGCAACTCAAACGCAAACATTACAGCCCATGTAACTCAAACAACATCGCCAGTACAACACAATAAACGCTACAAACACAACAAACACATCAAGCATATCTAACTCAAACACACCACAACAAACACATCCAATAGCTCACAAGTACAGTCAGCAACAAGCAAACAATGTCAATCTATTCACCACGAAGGTTGAAGTTTTTTATTCAATTCCGGAGACTCCAGTCTTGTAAAAAAAAAAATCAGAGGTTTTGAGAAAATAGTTAAGTGTGTTTTATTTGCAATGTTTGGAATGGCATTTCTTTTTCTTTTTTGGGTAGAGCTTTTTTGGGTAGAGTTTCATTGCGTAGAGCTTTTTTTGGGTAGAGTTTTTTTGAGGTAGAGATTTTTTGTAGTTTTTTTTTGGGAAGAGATTTGTTGGGGTAGAGATATTTTTGGGTAGAGCTTATTTTGTGTAGAGCTTATTTTGGGTAGAGCTTTTTTTGGGTAGAGCTTTTTTAGGTAGAGCTTTCGTGACAGTGTGCGCGCTTACCGATCTGACATTGACTATTTGAGATTATCTATGTGCATATTCACTATTATCTAAATGTAATTTTTTTAGATTACCTATTACAGATTATTTGGACTGAGTTATTTGACATTGACAATTTGAGATAAACTATTGATAGGCCTACATCAATTTATTTGCTTGAGATTTGTTTCCTGTTGTTTTTCAGTTTCGATGAGTTGAGTTCATTAATGAAGCTCTGATTTACTAATCAGGTTTTTTTTTGTACAGTCGCCTAGAAAATAGTGTTGCTACTATCCCTTGTAATTAAGGGGTCTTAGGGTGAGTGTAGGTAGGGAGCGAGAGGTTGAGAGGGAGAGAGAGATTGTGAGGGAGAGAGAAGTTGTGAGGGAGAGATTGTGAGGGAGAGAGAAGTTGTGAGGGAGAGGTTGTGAGGGAGAGAGAGGTTGTGAGGGAGAGGTTGTGAGGGAGAGAGAGGTTGTGAGGGAGAGAGGTTGTGAGGGAGAGAGAGGTTGTGAGGGAGAGAGAGAGAGAGGTGTTACAGTACACTTGTGAGGCTGACAGCACCGTACGGGCGTGTATTATATTTCTGATAGAATTGAGCTGCAGTTCCCGTAACGATGGCTACACGAGAATGTCTTAACCGTCAGGACCGCTTCTGTTTTATTTGTGGTGATTCAGTCATTATTAATTAAGAAGCATTATTAATTATACACTTTGTCATCTAGCTAACTATGCATACTTTTGAGAGATAGACGTAGACCAGAACAAATCATGGGGTCCCCATAAAACCTGTAAGGTTCGTGAACTAAGCCAGTGGAGAAAAGATGCAAAAAAACATTATTTCGCTTTGGTGTTCCAGTTATCTGAGGGGACCAAAAAAAGCAGTGATGACTACTACTTTTGCCCCCAGTAATGTACAAAAGTACAATTAAAGAAATTATTAAATCTAATTTTGTAATAAAACCTTCCGTCTGTCTTACGACCTGTTGCTCAGATACAGATACAACGACCTGGAAAACCTTGAAAACACTACTCTAAACTCTGATTGGGAAAGCAGAGATAGTGATGACGGTAAGTTAGTGTAATAGAGATAACAGAACGTTAAGTTTCTCCTCCAAGTAAGCTTAATGATCTGGTGAGAAACTTAGGCCTTGCTAAAGATTCTCCTCAGATTTTAAGTTCCAGATCTAAAGAAAACAAATAGTGGCTCCTGAGACATCACTTTTCTGGGACAATCTAGTACAAGGGAGTGAGGGGTAATCCCCCCCCCCAAAAAAAAAAAAAATGTCCTCTTGTCTCTGTAAATAAAACTTGACTTACTGAGTCAATTTGCTAAAGCTTTACCACGAAATGTAGACGTTTTTAACTTTTTGTGCAAAAAGTTCCCAGGATTGTCGGATAGCAAACTCAAACAATGAATATTTATCCGGCTAAACACAATGAAACAATTGAGGATGAGCATTCGAAATACTTTCTGTTTGATGCTGGAAAAGAGCATTGATTGCCTAATATATCATAAAAATGTTCTTAAGCAGCTACAAGAAACTACGAAGAAATCGTGAACAGGATGTTGGAGAAGTTCAAGGACCTGGGATGCAACACGAGTCTCAAAATACATTTCCTATATGGTCATCTGGACTACATTCAGGAAAATCTGGGATCTTTGAGTGAAAAGTATGATGAAAGGTTTCACCAGGATGTAAAACAGATAGAGAGAAGGTGCCAAGGTAAATAGAGCGTGAACATAATGACCAGCTACTGCTAAATGTTACACAAACACAAAAAAAAAACTACATAAACGATAGTGTAATAACCACAGTTATGAAGGATAGAGATTTAACAAGGTGTAGTCTGGAACTTAATAATAATTTTTTTAAATATTTTTAATGGCACTGGCTTAACTTCAGCAAATATAACGTTTTACTACTACATTTTTTATTAGATAACATACCATTTTATGCATATACTTTAAGTAAAGGATTTCAACAAGTTGTGAAAAAATCTTACTTGATTATACTTTGAATCAGTAACCCCTAATATATGCAAAGTAAGTTGAAATAACTTAAACAACTTATGACATATACTGTAAGTATGTGGGCTATTTGAGATTGCTTATTTGTACTTGCAAGAGCATAGTTATGTGCTCGTTATGTACCGTCTTCTAATTAGCATTTAAATTAACACTGGCGCTACACACAATAGTTGGCTAACGAACAGGTACCTGCTTATTGCTAGGTGCACAGGGACAGTAGGTGTAAAAAACAACATCTAGTTAACTATTTATTGAAAAATGAACAGGAACGACAGGTACAGAGATACTGACACCCAGGTATACCTATTTACTGTTAGATGAACAGGAGCAACAGGTACAGAGATACTGACACCCAGGTACCAATTTACTGTTAGATGAACAGGAACAGGTATAGGGAGACTGTTTATGCGTCTTGCCTTTTCCCAGGACTCGAACCCTAGTCCATTCGGTTGTAAGCCGACTCTGTATTTACTTTAGTGAGTTTCCGGGTGTTGACCTCGATTCTTGGGTCCGCTTCTTAATTCTTGGTGTCTCTAACACTGACCCATCAACGGGAGGTACCTTGATGCCTCTGAAGGGCTCTTGATCCAATTAAATAAAGTTATCTTTTCCTTGGATCTAAACTGATTGCCTTATATTCAACATATAAGCCACTAGTTGATGGAAAGCTCTAGCTCTAGGCCTTTGACATTTTCTATGCCTATTACGTTTTTAGGTTCTATGATGTGATTCCTCCCTCCCACTATTCCTCCCTCCCACTATTCCTCCCTCCCACTATCCCTCCCTCCCACTATCCCTCCCTCACACTATCCCTCCCTCACACTATCCCTCCCTTATATAATCTCCTACCACTCTCTCTCTCATTTCCTTTAACTAACCAGCTCACTCTTTCTCACTTCCTCTCACCGTCCCACTCTCCCCTCTATTTCACCTATCCCTTCCCCCTATTCTCCCCCTGTATTTCTCCCACCCACCTTTACATTCACTCCCCCCTCACTTCAATCATCCCTCCATCAATTTCTCCCACCCTCCATCCCCTCCCTTCTATCTCCTCCCATATACCATCATCTTAGGAAGTAAACTTGAGCCTATTTGCGCCTAGGCCATCACAAAAGAGTCATACCAAAAACGAAAATAATGGAAAACGAAAATAATGGAAAACGAAAATAATGGATAACGAAAATAATGGATAACGAAAATAATGGAAAACGAAAATAATGGATAACGAAAATAATGGAAAGCGAAAAGAATGTTGGAAAAGAAAAACTGTAAACAATACATCAACAAGCCAATATAAATAACCATAAATTATTTTAAAATATTGATTTAAAAACAAGATGAAAAATAGTTAAATCAGATAAGAGAGATGAGAGAGAGAGAGAGAGAGAGAGAGAGAGAGAGAGAGAGAGAGAGAGAGAGAGAGAGAGAGAGAGAGAGAGAAAGAGTGAGAGGAAGAGAGAGTACCCAAAATGTCAGAGGTCACACGTGCTGGTCAATACGACTCGACACCAAATTTGCATCACCACCTCTCGTGTTTGATGTGACCCACGTGTGTATGTGGTGACCTTGAGGCCACCTTCAACACTTTGATCCATGTGTGTGTGGTGACCTTCTGGTCACCAACACTTTGACCCAAGTGTGAGTGTTGATACTGAGGTCACCAGCACTGTGATTCAAGTGTGTGTGACACTGAGGTCACCAAGGCTGTGACCCAGGTATGTGAGGTGACCTCGAGATCCCATTCAACACAAGAATTCACTCCCATTACGATGAAACCCTGGGCTGGAATCTACACATACACTGTCGTCTAACTTGCCAGACGTAAGCCCCCTGTTTATGTCGTCTTAATATTGGACGTTAACTGTGTTTAAACATAAGTTAGACTAGATTTGTTTAACTTAAGTTAGATTAAGATAGCGGGGTTAGGTTTGGTTAGTCCAATGCCGCCGTAAAATACCATAATCTAAATTAACTAATATTTTTTACTGTTTACGCCTTGTAGAAATAAACGTTTTACAAGTCATTGTACTCTGTGTTTGTATGTGTTTACGTATGTATATATATTTGTATGGATGAAAATACACGAGTATACACTTAGAACATGTTTACTGAATAGGTTTCGGTCCAGAGAAAGCATACTTACACACACACACACACACAAAGACACACAAACACACAGACAGACAGACACAGACAGACAGACAGACAGACAGACAGACAGACAGACAGACAGACAGACAGACAGACAGACAGACAGACAGACAGACAGACAGACAGACAGACAGACAGACAGACAGACAGACAGACAGACAGACAGACAGACAGACAGACAGACACAGACACACACACACATACACACACTAGTAATCTGACACGAACATTCCCTTGAGAACTTTGGCGTCACATTTTAAGACATTTACGTCGTAAATGTGGCTCTATATTTTCTGGTTTTTATTTTGACTCTGCGAGACAGAGGCAGCAAACTCAAGCATGATCAAGGTCGCTTGAGGAGGATGCCTGAGCAATTTGCATTACAAATCGTTGCTTGGAGAAGCATCATCACTTTTACTGTTTGTGTCTGCGGATGACTGAAGAGTTCCTATTTTCTGTTAGTGGGATGGATTGTGAAGGACTTGCCTAGTATGGGCCAACAGGCCTACTGCAGTGCTCCTCCTTTCTTATGTTATGTTCCTAGGGGGGGAGAGAGGTGTGGTGAGGGATTAAGGGATGGGATGAGGGATTAAGGGATGGGATGAGGGATTAAGGGATGGGATGAGGGATTAAGGGATGGGATGAGGGATTAAGGGATGGGATGAGGTGAAAGTCGGTTCTCTAGGGAGCACTGGGTATCATCCCTGTTTTTGTTTGTGACTCCAGATGTCTTAACAGTCCCTAGGGAAGGACAGAGTGAGGTGTGACGAGGGATTAAGGGATGGAATGAAGTGGGAAGGAGGATTAGGTGTTCTGAGGAATAAAAAAAGGGAAAGTTTGTGATGCCATGGAAATACTGAAGGTGTATACAGAGAGTTATACATAGTCTGGATAACCAATAAACTGAGAAGCGAGGTGTGTCTCTCTCAGTGTACGAATATTTGAGAGTTAGCCTAAATTTCTCTTTTTGGGATTAAAATATTCTTGACTGGTGGTGGACAGGTGACATGCAGCTTCAGTGACCCTCGCATATCGATAGTCTTTAATCCCCATTAACCAACCAACTCAATGGAGATAATGAGATCTAGAATAATGAGGTTGAGATAGAGGGAATAAATTAATTAGTTGTTGATTGAAGATGGAGAAAAGGAGACAGAAATTTCTTTCTTTTCGTATCTCCCTCTTTCCCCTCCTTTCCATTTCCTTCTGCCATGTCATCTCTTCCTCCAATTCACCCCTTTCTTTATTTTTCTTTCTATGTTTTCTTTTTCTTATTTTTTTCCCGTCCCTTATCTCATATTTCCGCGAGGATCAACCTGACTTGTCGCCCTTCACCGTAGGTCGACCATCCAGCCCCTCTGGTCAGGTCGAGGGGCTGTGAGGGGGAAGATGAGGAGGGGAAAAGAGGAGGAGGGAAAAAAAGGAGGAGGGGAAAAGAGGAGGAGGGGAAAAGAGGAGGGGAAAAGAGGAGGAGGGGAAAAGAGGAGGAGGGGAAAGTGAAATGCAGAAAGAAGGGGAGGTGCAAAGAGAGGAAGAGAAAAAGAACGGATAGAGGATAAAGAACAGGTGAAGAGAATGAGTAGAGAGATGTGTAGAAAAGGAAGATGGAAATAGAACGAGAGGGAGGTGAAGAGGGGATGATAAAGACGATGGAGATGGGAGGCGAAGAGGTGTAAGAGGGAGGTGAATAAAAACAAGGAAAGAAAAGAAACGTGAAGATTAAGAGGGGGAGAGAGAAGTAAAGAGAACTAAAGCTCATATCTCTCATCCAAAATTATCTCACCGCCTTTTATTTGGGTCTACGGTAAATATCACTCTCTCTCCCTGTCAGAAAGACAGCCAGACAACCTGGATAGACAGCCATGAAGATAAAGGAAATAAGTGAGAGAAAAGACACAAACGGGTAATAAAAACGATTTTCGTGGATATTTCATTCTGAGTTTAGTTTTAAAGTGAGTAGACAGCCAGGCACAGCTCTCAGTAGAGTAGACAGCCAGGCACAGCTCTCAGTAGAGTAGACAGCCAGGCACAGCTCTCAGTAGAGTAGACAGCCAGGCACAGCTCTCAGTAGAGTAGACAGCCAGGCACAGCTCTCAGTAGAGTAGACAGCCAGGACAGCTCTCAGATGAAGAGACAGCCAGGCACAGCTCTAAGGTGATGAGACAGCCAGCAACAGCTCTCAGGTGATGAGACAGCCAGGCACAGCTCTCAGGTGATGAGACAGCCAGGCACAGCTCTCAGGTGATGAGACAGCCAGGCACAGCTCTCAGGTGATGAGACAGCCAGGAACAGCTCTCAGGTGATGAGACAGCCAGCAACAGCTCTCAGGGGATGAGACAACCAGGCACAGCTCTCAGGGGATGAGACAGCCAGCAACAGCTCTCAGGGGATGAGACAGCCAGCAACAGCTCTCAGGGTATAAGACAGCCAGGCACAGCTCTCTCAGGGGATGAGACAGCCAGCAACAGCTCTCAGGGGATGAGACAGCCAGCAACAGCTCTCAGGGGATGAGACAGCCAGGCACAGCTCTCAGGGGATGAGACATCCGGGCACAGCTCTCAGGTGATGAGACAGCCAGGAACAGCTCTCAGGTGATGAGACAGCCAGGAACAGCTCTCAGGTGATGAGACAGCCAGGCACAGCTCTCAGGTGATGAGACAGCCAGGCACAGCTCTCAGGTGATGAGACAGCCAGGCACAGCTCTCAGGGGATGAGACAGCCAGCAACAGCTCTCAGGTGATGAGACAGCCAGCAACAGCTCTCAGGTGATGAGACAGCCAGGCACAGCTCTCAGGTGATGAGACAGCCAGGCACAGCTCTCAGGGGATGAGACAGCCAGCAACAGCTCTCAGGGGATGAGACAGCCAGGCACAGCTCTCAGGGGATGAGACAGCCAGCAACAGCTCTCAGGGGATGAGACAGCCAGGCACAGCTCTCAGGGGATGAGACAGCCAGGCACAGCTCTCAGGGGATGAGACAGCCAGCAACAGCTCTCAGGGGATGAGACAGCCAGGCACAGCTCTCAGGGGATGAGACAGCCAGGCACAGCTCTCAGGGGATGAGACAGCCGGGCACAGCTCTCAGGTGATGAGACAGCCAGGCACAGCTCTCAGGTGATGAGACAGCCAGACACAGCTCTCAGGTGATGAGACAGCCAGACACAGCTCTCAGGGGATGAGACAGCCAGCAACAGCTCTCAGGGGATGAGACAGCCGGGCACAGCTCTCAGGTGATGAGACAGCCAGCAACAGCTCTCAGGGGATGAGACAGCCGGGCACAGCTCTCAGGTGATGAGACAGCCAGGCACAGCTCTCAGGTGATGAGACAGCCAGGCACAGCTCTCAGGTGATGAGACAGCCAGGCACAGCTCTCAGGTGATGAGACAGCCAGACACAGCTCTCAGGGGATGAGACAGCCAGCAACAGCTCTCAGGTGATGAGACAGCCAGGCACAGCTCTCAGGGGATGAGACAGCCAGCAACAGCTCTCAGGTGATGAGACAGCCAGGCACAGCTCTCAGGGGATGAGACAGCCAGGCACAGCTCTCAGGGGATGAGACAGCCAGGCACAGCTCTCAGGGGATGAGACAGCCAGGCACAGCTCTCAGGTGATGAGACAGCCAGTAACAGCTCTCAGGTGATGAGACAGCCAGTAACAGCTCTCAGGTGATGAGACAGCCAGGCACAGCTTCGCACTCAGAGCCTCAGCTGATTTTTCCAGGTTTATCTTCAACAAATGGAAATGCATGACACTTTGTCTCTTGGTTTACTCCCTCTTTTTCTGTCTTTTATCCTGTGTCTGTCTATATATTCTCTGTCTCTCTATTCTTCTTTTTCTATATTCTTTCTCCGTTTCTATGTTTATTCTCTCTATTTGCCCTCTCTTTCTTTAATCTCATTTTCTCTATTATTTCTGAGTTCTTTGTTGGATTTTTAACATTCTCAAAAGTCACTTTTTTTACACAAAAAAAAGACATAAAAAAGGTCTCTTTTTTTTTACCAAAAAAGAACTTATATAAAAAAGATCTTTTTTTCCCAAAAATTAACTTTTTTTTTTACACAGGAATGTGACCAGACACCAACTTAGTCAAAAAATTCACAGACCCATCACATTATTTTATTTATGGGGAAATACTAAACCCGTTGGGGGTCATTCAGCGCCTGAACAATCAAGAGGTAATCAGGGGTTTTGGATCCAAGGAGACGATAGCTCCAGTTTTCCTGGATCAAGAGCCCTTTTTTAGGGCTTAAAACCAAACTGAAATCCTCTTGCAGGATAATTAAGGTGTAATTACGTTGTTTTCGACCCACAAATTGACCCTAGTTAGACGCTGTTTTGATAATGGTGAGAGATGATTGGCTGGTTGAATGACCAATGACAGCAGCTGTTGCTAAGTACTCGCCTGCTGATTGGTCTGATGTCCATTCTTGTCGGGTTGGATCAAAGGGGAAAGGTAGCGCTAATTCCTTGGATCAAGAGCTCTAATTTCCTCAAGAAACCTGGAAGATAACCTCGACTCTTCCAGTTATTTAATTTAGTGTTTAATGAATGTTAGGTAAGATGACACAAGTTCAACTAATGCAGCATTTTATTGTGGCAACGTTTCGCTCTCCAGGAGCTTCGTCAAGCCGTATATATACCCTATGTGTCTCTATACCCTGTATGCCGTGTATATACCCTCTGTGTCTATATATACCCTGTGTGCCGTGTTTATACCCTGCGTGCCGTGTTGATACCGTGTCCCGTGTTTATACCGTGTCCCGTGTTTATACCCTGTGTCCCTATATATACCCTGTATGCCGTGTTTATACCCTGTGTCCCTATATATACCCTGTATGCCGTGTTTATACCCTGTGTCCCTATAACGGCTTGATAAAGCTCTTGGAGAGCTAAACGTTGCCACAATAAAAATGTCACATTAGTTGCACTAGTGTCCTTTTACCTAACATATCGTCGGTAATTTTACCAACATTATTACAGTGTTAATGGATGTTGTGGGTAGTTAAATTTGATTAATTGACGCAAACCTAACTAACCTGATTGCCCAGTTGTGATAAATAGTTTAGAAAATATGCAAGTTGAAGAATGAGACACTTGTGTAATATTTGGCGATGTTTAGTGAGGGAACGTTTCGCCAGCCAGTGGGTTTATCAGGAAGTGATTACCTCAAACTCCTTTTCTACCGTTCTTTGCATTGGACTGATGAAGCCACCGTGTGGCGAAATGTTTTCTCAATAAACATTCCAAAATGTTGCGCAAATGTCCCATTCTTCTAATTGCCCAGAACGTGCCTAAACGTCTTTTTTAGTTTCCTCTCCAAATTGAGGGTTAGTTGTGATTATTTCAAGCTAGAATTTACAGCCAACTCAAAACCCACCAACCGGGAACCCCACTGACAACAATCTTCCTGGAATTGGCTGAGATTCTCACAAGTCAGCAGGCATTCTAGCAAAACACGCAGCCAAACTTTCGGATACCACCAGTCCTGCATATCTGAAACACTCCAGAGATCTGAAGAGCATCTCAAACTCTGACATAAAGAATAAGAGACACTCCAAACTGAAAGTCACATTACTCTTCTCTGAGGTACCTGCCTCACAAGCCATCAATCTTCAGTGAAGGAAAACTGATATCTCCCTTTGATCTTGCTGCGCCTTTCCACGATTTTATACACTTCGATGACCTCTGTACTCTTCGAGGGCTCCCTCGTCCAAAAGGCCTTCGACGTGCCTTTTCAAGCCTCTATATCAAACATTGTGAAGCCGAATATTTTCACTCCATTCCTTCTTCCGTTAACTTGACTTTGCTACGTGAACGACATACTCATTATTACACACTTGTAAATGGTCCAAGTCGGACCGAAACGTCGTCGTAAACTTCTCTCTCCTATATGCGGGTTATTTAGTATTGTTCCAGTCACGGTATTATGCCTCTTTGTTATTTTCTAAATTCATCATTACTCAAAGGAGATCTGACGACTCTACGTTCCATTGTATACCCAGCTACAGCAAGTCGAACCTTCTATTCATTTTACACCCGAGGAGAAAACAACTATCCATTCAATAAACACTTCTGCAAGTCTGGCAGAGAACTCCTTTTCAAAGTCCATCATAAACCCACCAACCAGTACGATCTTCTCTGTTATTTACACCACCACCACACCAAAACAAAAAACAGTTTTGCCATAGAGAATGGAAGGCCAAAATGTTGATGGGAATTTACCAGCAGATTGCCGAGCATTTTCTAAAAGATCGAAGAAGAACCAGTAACGGAGTCTAACAACACTAGGTGGAGGAGGTGTTGATTCACCGGGAATTCTCCCGGCCCGGGTCTTTACCAGATGGCGACCCGGCTCCGGCTCCCTGGCGTGGGAGTATCAGAGACCTATGTCTCCCATGGGAGGGGATACCCCTCATCGGCGGGACCAAGTGGCCCCAGGCCTAGCCACATTCTCCAACAGCACGAGGCATGGAGGTAGATAGATGCTAGGCCTCTCTGGTCTGCCACCTTCCCTAATGGGAAGGGCAGGCTTACGAGCTACAGATGGTAGCAAGCTCCAGCATTGGCACCTACCCTGCCCTAGAAGGGCTGGGCATGGTGATCGACCAAGGAGGAGGTGTTGATTCACCGTGAATTCTCCTGTCCCGGGTCTTTATCAGATGGCGACACGGCTCCGGCTCCCTGGCGTGGGAGTGTCAGAGACCTATGTCTCCCATGGGAGGGAATACCCCTCATCGGCGGGACCAACTGGCCCCAGGCCTAGCCACATTCCCCACCAGCACAAGGCCCCACCAGCTAGGCCTCTCTGATCTGCCACCTTCCCTAACGGGAAGGGCAGGCTTACGAGCTACAGATGGTAGCAAGCTCCAGCATTGTAACCTACCCTGCCCTAGAAGGGCTGGGCATGGTGATCGACCAAGGAGGAGGTGTTGATTCACCGGGAATTCTCCCGGCCCGGGTCTTTACCAGATGGCGACCCGGCTCCGGCTCCCTGGCGTGGGAGTAGCAGAGACCTATGTCTCCCATGGGAGGGGGTGCCCCTCAGCGGTGGGACCAACTGGTCCCAGGCCTAGCCATATTCGCCCACAAGCACGAGGCAGGTAGGTAGATAGATGCTAGGCCACTCTGGTCTGCCACCTTTCCCCCCCAAGGAGGCTGACGGGAAGGGCAGGCTTGCGAGCCGCAGATGGTAGCAAGCTCCAGCCTTGGCACCTACCCTGCCCTAGAAGGGTTGGGCATGGTGATCGACCTGATCGACCAAGGAGGAGGAGGTGTTGATTCACCGGGAATTCTCCCGGCCCGGGTCTTTACCAGATGGCGACCCGGCTCCGGCTCCCTGGCAAGGGAGTAGCAGAGACCTAAGTCTCCCATGGGAGGGGGTACCCCTCAGCGGTGGGACCAACTGGTCCCAGGCCTAGCCATATTCGCCCACAAGCACGAGGCAGGTAAGTAGATAGTTGCTAGGCCCCTCTGGTCTGCTACCTTCCCCGCCCCAAGGAGGCTGACGGGAAGGGCAGGCTTGCGAGCCGCAGATGGTAGCAAGCTCCAGCCTTGGCACCTACCCTGCCCTAGAAGGGCTGGGCATGGTGATCGACCTCGATCGACCAACTCTACATTACAACAAACAGTACTAATGAGCACTCAACCCGTCCACTACCATAACTGTTAGCAATATTTATGAATTATCTGCAGAACTGTTAGCAATATTTATACGTACTGTCTTGTATTTATCAGTCATTTAATATACAATAACATGTTTTAATAAATGAGAGACCATATTAACTGAATCACAATATATGCGGTATATACACTTTCAAAGTCTAAACTGAGCTAAAAGGCTCCAAGCCAGACTATTATGTTCGAATGGGGGTTGGCAGTTAAAGAAAACTGGGTTGTAGAGGATCGTTCAGAGAAAACTTTTGAAAAAAAAGTAGGTACCATCTCATTAAAGTCTGTGTACCCCTGTCGCAGGGTTTTGTTCTGTCCTCGAACAAATGTTCACCAAATTTCATAAAGTTCTACACAGAGTGAAACGTTGTCCCAATAAAAGCTTGTTCTGTAACGTGTGTCTTTTCTTAACTGTTGTCGACAGTACGTCATTTGTTTCGTCCAATAAATATAATATTACTTTCCTACTGCTCCCGATATTTTCATCTGATTATCGCCAATATAAACCGTACCGCAAGGAGCAACTAATCATGAAAATGAGTCGGGGGTTTTATTAATTCCATGGAAGTTCTGCGCTTGTTATCCTTGATGGACGCTGTGCGAAAGTTTTAATGGCGATTAAACTTGGTTGGGTTTATTCCTCGGGGCTTTCCCTCCCAGTGTAAAGAGTGACTTTGAACTTTCTTTTGCACTATACGTCGACCTACTTTGAAAATATGCCACGACATGTCGACCAACGTTCAACTTCTCTCATCCATCGACCAACTTTGAAAATATTTCTCGATACGTCGACCAAGTTTGATATAAAGGGTAGATATTTTTTAATCATCCTCTATTCCAACTTATCTATACCTGTATATCACAGACAATGCTAGAGGCATAAAAATGAAAAAAAGTAAACACAGAGCCAGAGAAAAATATGAAAGAAATTGTATTTTTTGGGGGGAGGCTATTTACTTCGACAGTTTATTCTCGTTATAGGGATCAGTTTAGTGCGTCTGTATTACTGGCGGTGCTATTGTTGTTGACGCTGGTGATGCTGCCAGCGTCTGGTAGTGGTGCTTGTGCTGCTGCTGCTGTGGGTGGTAGTGGTGCTGCCAGTGTCTGTTAGTGGTGGTAGTGGTGCTTCTGCTGTTTCTAGCGGTGGTAGTGATACCTGTGCTGCTGCTGTAGGTGGAAGTGGCACTGTTGCTGGTGCTCTTTTCCGCTGGTCGATCACCATGCCCAGCCCTTCTAGGGCAGGGTAGGTGCCCAGGCTGGAGCTTGCTACCATCTGCGGCTCGCAAGCCTGCCCTTCCCGTCAGCCTCCTTGGGGCGGGGAAGGTGGCAGACCAGAGGGGCCTAGCAACTATCTACCTACGTGCTTGTGGGCGAATATGGCTAGGCCTGGGACCAGTTGGTCCCACCGCTGAGGGGTATCCCCTCCCATGGGAGACTTCGGTCTCTGCTACTCCCACGCCAGGGAGCCGGAGCCGGGTCGCCATCTGGTAAAGACCCGGGCCGGGAGATTTCCCGGTGAATCAACACCTCCTCCTCCTCCTCTTTTCCGCTGCTAGTTAGCGGTCGTAGTGGTGCTGGTGATGCTGTTTCTAGATCTCGTAATGGATGGAGGCTAAAACTCATTAGCGGAATGGTTAACGCACTGGCTTGAGAGTTTTAGGACTCACTCGCCATGGGTTCAACCACCACCCGTTCCGTGGTTTGTTTGCAATCGCGTTATTACGATTTTGTGAGTTACACTGCTTCTGCTGTTGCTGTTGATGCTAGTCCAGCTGCTGCTGTTAGCTGCTGTTTTTGTTTATGACTCTGACCAGCGAACTAAGTGAATCTAAATGAAATGTCGAAAGGAGTGAAAAAACAGATACACGTAGCAGAAAAGGCTTAAACCGGGGCAACGTTTCGCCCTGTGTAGAGCTTTATTTACTTAATTCTGATTAAACATATGTTTTAGTTTTACTGAACGTAGTCAAACCTAATCTGACTTTGTAGATAAAGCATCAATAATTTTACAGGATACGTTGTAAAATACACGTTGGAAACCTCGAAGAAATTTCCCCTAGTGAAACGAGGATATAGTGCAAAATCTATACACTGGAGTATTTTGTATGCAGGGACTATGTCTCCTCTTTAAGTTGGTCTTGTATCACTAGCTATTCCTATAGTCCTCTATAACTCTCGAGTTTACATAACAGGTGACTCCACACGGGTGCTGGGTACTCGAGGATTGTATTTTAATCTAAGCACATTTGCTTTCATATTTTCCGCTGGATTTAGGTGACAAGTTTTGCATAGTGTCCATTCACACGTCCCTTTTTAGACCAAATGTTTGCTGCACGTGTGTGTGTGTGTGTGTGTGTGTGTGTGTGTGTGTGTGTGTGTGTGTGTGTGTGTGTGTGTGTGTGTGTGTGTGTGTGTGTGTGTGTGTGTGTGTGTGTGTGTGTGTGTGTGTGTGTGTGTGTGTGTGTGTGTGTGTGTGTGTATGTGTGTCTGTATCTCCGTGTGTCGTCTGTATCTCCGTGTGTCTGTATCTCCGTGTGTCTGTATCTCCGTGTGTCTGTATCTCCGTGTGTCTGTATCTCCGTGTCTGTGTATCTGTATTTGCGTGTCTGTAAGTGTCTGTGTCACTCCTTTCGCAGTCCTCTCAATTTATCTGTTGTTATTAATGTTGTTTATTTATTTATTCCGGTTTTCCTGTGTAAATGTGAATTCGTCGACTGGCTTGTCATTTTTTTCACATATCAAATAAAGTTTTCTTTTTCATCGTCATTATCTCTCTCTCTCTCTCTCTCTCTCTCTCTCTCTCTCTCTCTCTCTCTCTCTCTCTCTTTAGCCTTCCGCTTTACTATCCATGCTTTAAATACCTACGTAATACTTGCCACAAACTCCTAGATAATATGCAATAGTCCTCGCTTTCGTTAGAAGTAGATAGTTCTTCACAGTAGATAGCTTCGGTGTGGATTCAAAAAAACCTCTCTTATCTGTCTTTCCTCTGTACTCGTAATCGCTCTCTCGCTCACTCACTCTCTCACTCCCTACCCACTCAATCTTAGCCATTTCTTTGCCCCTCCCAACCAGCCGTCGCCAGAATTCACAACCATCGGAACTCTGCTCCAACACCTCCAGACATTCGTCTTCCAAGGAACTTCAAGACGACCTCAAATGATTCCATTCCTCCCCTTCCGCTGCCTTCTCCTCCTCCTCCTTCTTTCCTCGCTCTCTCATCCCCCCTCGTTAGCCTCTGTAACTTCGTATGCAACGTCAGGCGCCGCCTTCATCCACTACACAACGACAGTTTCCATTTGCATGACTTGCCTAATTTAGCTGCCCATAAAATAAAAGTGTAACTACAAGGTCGGGCAGAAACGAAAACGGGATACGCTTGGTAAACATTGCAAGAAAATGGGATCGGAACTGCAAAACAAGAGCGGAAACGTGAGGCTGGATTGACCTATATAGAATCGGAATGTTTTATGTTATTCTCTCATTCTCTCTCTCTCTCTCTCTCTCTCTCTCTCTCTCTCTCTCTCTCTCTCTCTCTCTCTCTCTCTCTCTCTCAGACTTTTTACCATCCGCTGTTAGCAATGACCCAATTTTTTGTGCGCCAATTGCCTCTGGCTTTACACCAGAGAATTAGAAAAAGCTTGATTAGGCGCTTGTTTCGTAATAGCAGGAAATAGAACAGAATACGAGGTGTGCACTCTGTCAGGTGCTTAAAACTAGCTGCAAGAAGTTACGACCACTGTTTCTCGTTGTGTTCGTATGGGTTTTGTTTGAAAACGATACAGTATGTTTTGGGATAAGATGAGAAGCCAGTGTATCTGCTGTGGTGCGACAGCTCTTAGTTTGTAAATAATGTTGGGACCCTTAACCTGCACCTAGAAAATGTACAGAGAACCTTCACGTCACGCATAACTGCGATAAAACACCTCAATTACTGGAAAAGCTTGACGTTTCTAAACCTGTACTCCCTAGAACGCAGGCGGGAGAAATACATTATTATATACACTTGGGAAATCCTAGAGGGATTAGTACCAAACTTGCACGCGAAAATCACTCCCTACGAAAGCAAAAAACTCGGCAGACGATGCAACATCCTCCCAATGAAAAGAAGGGATTCCACTAGCACGCAAAAAGACAACACAATAAGTGTCAGGGGCCCAAGACTGTTCAACTGCCTCCCAGCATACATAAGGGGGATTACCAATAGACCCCTGGCTGTCTTCAAGCAGGCACTGGACAAGCACCTAAAGTCAGTACCTGACCAGCCGAGCTGTGGTTCGTACGTTGGATTGCGTGCGGCCAGCAGTAACAGCCTGGTTGATCAGGCCCTGATCCACCATGAGGCCTGGTCACATACCGGGCCGCGGGGGCGTTGACCCCCGGAACTCTCTCCAGGTAAACTCCAGGTAACCTTGTAAAACCATTGTGTAAAAAAAAAACGTTTTTGTGTTTATTTTGAGAGCTGAATGGCAAATATCTTCTCGTGTGTGTGTGTGTGTGTGTACTCACCTAATTGTACTCACCTAATTTTGGTTGCAAGGGTCGAGACTCAGCTCTGGCGCCGCCTCTTCACTGACCGCTACTGGGTCCCTTCTCTCCCTGCTCCATGAGCTTTATCATACCTCGTCTTAAAGATGTGTATGGTTCCTGCCTCCACTACATCACTTGCTAGACTATTCCACTTCCTGACTACTCTATGGCTGAAGAAATACTTCCTAACATCCCTTTGACTCATCTGAGTCTTCAACTTCCAATTGTGACCCCTTATTTAAGAACATAAGAACATAAGAAAGAAGGAACACTGCAGCAGGCCTACTGGCCCATGCGAGGCATGTCCAAGTCTCCCACCGGCTTAAGCCAATGCCCCGACCCATCCAGGTCAGGTTACATTCACTTAAGGAAGGAGCACGGCATCTAACCTAGTAGCATAAGCTAGTCAGAACCAACTCACACCCACACGCACCCACTCATATATTTATCTAGCCTATTTTTAAAACTACACAACGTTTTAGCCTCTATAACTGTACTCGGGAGTTTGTTCCACTCATCGACAACTCTATTACCAAACCAATGCTTTCCTATATCCTTCCTGAATCTGAATTTATCCAACTTAAAGCCATTGCTGCGAGTCCTGTCAATACTAGATATTTTTAGCACGCTATTTACATCCCCTTTATTTATTCCTGTTTTCCATTTATACACCTCAATCATATCCCCCCTAATTCTACGTCTTTCTAGAGAGTGCAGATTCAGGGCCCTCAGTCTATCCTCATAGGCAAGATTTATTTATGTGTGTGTGTGATTTATATATGTGGTCTTTTTTGTCCCCGCTGAAAAGACTTCTAAACTTCATAATCTATTGTTTTAAATACTTTAATAATTTTATACGACATCACATCTTCTTTCCTATCATTTTGCGTGGACATTTATTAGTCTTTCCAACCTTAGGACTATTGCTGTGATCTGTGTATTGCAAGTTTCTTCAAATATAGTGTAAACATAATTCCTGCATCTCTCCATTCAAGTCTTTGAAAGCTGTTTTATAGTCAGTGTTGTAAAAAGAATTCTTCACAATTTATTTTTTACTTTGTTATATTGAATCCTTTATGTGTTTTGATTTCGCTTTCTCTAGTTTCCATCATTTGAAATTTATCAATATTAAAATCCTACCATCCATCTGTCACTCAATTTCCTCAGTTTATCAAAATTTTGTTGAAAAGATTTACAGACATTATAAGCATTTCTTTTACACAAGATTTTACATCATTTGCAAACACATTCATATAGTTTTCTATCTTTTAGCACGGGAGGCGTGCTAAAATATCTGGGGTTCGATTCACAGCTAGTCGCAGTATTGTTATTTGCTTATAAACACTCGTTCCTGGATGCATTGAGGTAAGTACTTATCCTTTTGGCACCCCATTGGTAACGTTTCCCCAAGAGGATATTTTTAATCTTATCACTATTGATTTCTTCTAAAAAAAAAAAAGTGTCTCATCCAAATTAGTCTCTCATGGGGAACTTTATCAAAAACTTCTTAAAATCAAGATAAATATAATCTGCCCATTCATTCTTTTTTCTGAAGTAATTTCTGTAACTATCGCAATAACTTCAATAGATTTAAAATAAGAGGAATTTCCAGACTGAAAGCCAAACTGATCGCCAATTGGTTATTTCTATGTAAGCGTTTAATCCACTTTTCTCAAATGTTTTTTTCCCAATATTTTTTAATCAACACCTGTCAGAGAAACCGGCTTCTAGTTTCAAGTTTAATGTTTATTGATTGTAATTCTCTCTCTCTCTCTCTCTCTCTCTCTCTCTCTCTCTCTCTCTCTCTCTCTCCCTCCTTACACAAGATTTTTTTTTAAGGTTCCCAACTTTATTTACAAGCTAAGAGCTGTTACCTACAACAGCCTATTTCAAAGTCTTTTTATTGTTATGAGACATACAAGTATGGAACAGGATGAAGCTAGAGCCATCTGAGGGCCAGAAATTTCATTTAATCAACTGACTTTATTTCGTTGATCTCTCTCTCCTCTCTCTCTCTCTCTCTCTCTCTCTCTCTCTCTCTCTCTCTCTCTCTCTCTCTCTCTCTCTCTCTCTCTCTCTCTCTCTCTCCCTTCTCTTCGCTTGGCTTCCTCAACAGGTCCCCAAACATTCTCCATTTGAATTCAAATTGAATTTAACTCACTTTTCTAACTCTCCAGCAAACAGAGGCTAGTCATTTGCACTGCGCCACATGAGGTCCAGCGAAATGAGAAACGCGAACGTGAGCAATTTGCGATTCTCGCTGCCTATTCCGCGAATTTGCATAGTGTTTCCAATACGGTTTTCCTTGATACTGGCGAAGGGCTCTAGATCCAAGGAAATATAACCTAGAGTTTTCCCTGAAGCAAGTTTATTCTTTTCTCTGAGAATTAGGGTCCCCAGGACAGTTCCAGAGGATATATATATATATATATATATATATATACGGAGATGCGTATATACCTCGGTGTTTACACGTTGAGAGGTGTGTGTGTCTCTTTCTCTGTATATTCCCGCTGAGGCTTCAATCTTAATTTTGAAGGTTTTTAAAAATACTTGACTGTTGATGTGCAGGTTACATGCAGCCTTAATGGCTCTCCTTAAGTAGACAGGCTTTAAACTCTATACATCAGCCACAACAGCTCAATTCATTTTTATACATGACAAAATTCCTAGGTAAGGCATGCAAAATTCTTCACAACACTCAAAGACAGAAATATTCATATCACTGTTCCTTCATGGGGAGTTATTTGACACTTATGAAGAGTTTTTATTCCAAGAAAATGGAGCTACTATCCCTGGTTATGTGTTTCCAAAAGAGCGTAAAAATCACACAGCAATAATAAACACAGAAAAAAATGTTGAGGCACAAATTAAGCTATGCCCCGAACTGCCTCTTATGCAATTAACCTCAAATTACCTCCTTAGCTAATAAGCTTAAAAAGTTCTCATCGGTTACACGAAGAGCAATTTCTCAGTGAGTGGGCAGCCGTGCAGGTCTGGTGGGCAGCCGTGCAGGTCTGGTGGGCAGCGAGTGCATGGTGATTGTCTCGACTTGCATGTGTGTTCTGATTTACTCTCCGCATTGCATGTGAGGGTCGTAGTTTTGAAATTAAGCGCGTGTGGGAGAAGCACGTACGTACGTGCATGTTTGTGTGTGTGTGTATGCGAGTTTGGTGCTCATATACATACATACAGACCGAAGTATACACACACCCAAACACACAAACACCTAGAATGTTATGCACAGAGTATATCAATTACATCAATAGTCCACATCAATGTGGAATAATGACCAATTTGTATTCGTTTCAACTCATTCCATCTGAACTTTAATTACCAATTTTCTGCGACTTCAGCTCCTGACGGGTCTGTGTTATTCGTTCAGAAGGTAGGAAAGCAGAGAATGATGGAGGGAGATGAGGGTGGGAAAGGGGTGAGAAGAGGGAGAGAGATTGAGACAGAAGAGGGAGGGAAGATAAGTGATTAGGAAGGAAGGGAAGTAGGATGGAAGGGAAGGAGAAAGGATATAAGGATGATAAATGATAATTTGGGTATCTTCAATATTGCAAATGTTCCGCCAGCCAGTTGCTTCTTCAGTCCAATGCAGAGAAAGGTGTAAGAAGAGGAGGAGTTTGAGGTGATCAGTCCCTCAATCTGGAGTGTCTCATTTGCCAACTTGTCGGAAATGTCATAGCAAAAAAAAGCTATATCTCAGCCGAAATTACGATACAGACACATAGAAAGCAACTACTATATACTCATAATAAAAGACCAAAGACTTGATAATATGTGGAAGGAAGAACTCACGAGAAACAAGGAAATCGGTAATGAGGAGAACATACGATCTGAAGAGAGATTTTCAAGGAAGAGAAATGAGAAAGGATTCGACTCCACAAAAGAGAGATGGGAAATAATTATTTGCAAAGAATCCTGATAAATGCATCAAGTTGTATTCTGAATTAGACGCCATGCGCGAACTGATAGCCCCAAAGCAACTAGTTGTTGAAATGAAATGGACGAACAAGTGGCTTAGAGAGCTTTTACACATAGGTATAACCTGACCAAAAGGTTAGCATTTACTAAATTGAATCTTGACCATCTAAGAACCAGTGACAGAACTAGAGAATCGATCCCTGTAGTAACAGCAAAGTGAGCGCACACACACACACCTAGCCAAGCACGTAAGGAAGCTAGAGAAAGTGCAAAGATTTGCAACAAGACTAGTCCTGGAGGTAAGGGTTATGTCCTACGAGGAAAGATTAAGGGAGATCGACCTGATGACACTGGAGGACAGGAAAAATAGGGAGGATATGATAACGACATATAAAATACTGAGAGGAATCGACAAGGTGGACAGAGACAGAATGTTCCAGAGATGGGACACAGCAACAAGGGGTCACAGTTGGAAGTTGAAGACTCAGATGAATCACAGGGAAGTTAGAAAGAATTTCTTCAATCACAGAGTTATCAGGAAGTGGAATAGTCTGGGAAGTGATGTAGTGGAGGCAGGATCCATACATAGCTTTAAGAAGAGGTATGATAAAGCTCATGGAGCAGGAAGTGAGACCCAGTAGCGGCCAGTGAAGAGGCATGGCCAGGAGCTATGAATCGACCCCTGCAACCACAACTAGGTGAGCACACAGGAGGCAGGAGCTAAGAATCGACACCTGCAATCACAAATAACTACAAATAGGTTTGTACACAGACAACAACAAAACATCCCTCAAAAAAACAACTCGCTAGATGGCAATCAAAAACTATTTATCGTTAAATTAATTGAACAAGAATATGTACGCACACGTTCCAAATATTTCACTCGATATTAAAATGCGAACACCAGCATGGCTATCAGTATGGCAGCATAATATTGCTCGTGTCAACAGAATATCTGCCAAAAACATTCACGAGCATTGCAAAAATGCAGGTTGGTGCGAACCTCCTGTCAGATCATTGTCAAATCAAAACCTGTTTTAAAGTCTGGTTCTGTGACAGAGCTTCGCTTTATTTCGCTCGTACTCGTAAACATTTAAGAAGAAAGTTATACTTTTTTTTACATATTTCTACTTACATTCAATATGTACTTATTTATACTTTCCTGTGTTTGTAAAAAAGTAATTATTGTGTAATAATCTCTTTTCAAGAGAAGTCGAGGAACCTGTTGAAAATATAACATTAAGTGGCCCCTCCACAGTGTTACCAGAACCATCTTTAGAGGAATATATAACATTAAGTGGCCCCTCCGCAGTGTTACCAGAACCATCTTTAGAGGAATATATAAATGTGAGTGTTTTTACTAATCTAGTTGTGGTTGCAGGGATCGATTTATAGCTCCTGGCCCCGCCTCTTCACTGGCCGCTACTAGGTCTCTCTCCCTTCGCCATGAGCCTTATCATACCTCTTCTTAAAGCTATGTATGGATCCTGCCTCCACTACATCGCTTCCCAAACTATTTCACTTCCCGACCACTCTGTGACTGAAGAAATACTTCCTAACATCCCTGTGATTCATCTGAGTGTGTGTGTGTATGTGTGTGTATGATAAAGCTCATGGCGCAGGGAGAGTGACCCAGTAGCGGCCAGTGAAGAGGCGGGGCCAGGAGCTATGTCTCGACCCCTGCAAACACAACTAGGTGAGTACAACTAGGTGAGTACACACACACACACGCACGCAAGTTTCGTGTCTTCCTAACTTTCTTTAGCTATTAAGAACATGGGAATTACGAGTTAATGAGGAACGTCATTTGGCTAACGAAACTAATCACTGAAAACCTAACTTTTTTGTTTTTAATTTTCTCTTCTCTGAGCTGTCTAATTGTCTTTATTAGTCGGTCGATGGATTTTCTGTGCGAGTCAGTCAGTCAGTGAGTCAATTAGTAAGTCAGTCATTTAGTGAGTAAATGAATAACTCTCCATCTCTCTCTCTCTCTCTCTCTCTCTCTCTCTCTCTAGTCATTGATTTTTATCTAAGTACACTATAGAAAATTTAAACATATATAATTTCTGGCATGGTCAGACTAGCACACACACACACAAATACACACACACAATACATACATCTGGATGAATTTGCAGACTAGTCCCGGAGCTAAGGGGTATGTCTAACGAGGAAAGGGAAATCGACCTGACGACACTGGAAGACAGGAGAGATAGGGGACATATGATAACGACATATAAAATACTGAGAGGAATCGAGAGAGACAGGATGTTTCAGAGATGGGACACAGCAACAAGGGGTCACAGTTGGAAGTTGAAGACTCAGATGAACCACTGGGATGTTAGGAAGTATTTCTTCAGTCACAGAGTGGTCAGGAAGTGGAATAGTCTGGGAAGTGATGTAGTGGCGCCAGGATCCATACATAGCTTTAAGAAGAGGTATGATAAAGCTCATGGAGCGGGTAGAGTGACAGAGTAGCCGCCAGTGAAGAGGCGGGGCCAGGAGCTGTGAATCGACCCCTGCAACCACAACTAGGTGAGTACACAGACAAGAACACACACACACCTTGCTGCTACTGCTGCATATTTCGTTTCAGTATTTGAATACACTTGAAACATTATATCGTCAGGGAAAAATCTGAATAGAAGATTCCCGACAACCCTCAACAACTCACAGAAAACGGCGTAAAATAACAGTATTGCACATACACACACATTACATATATATGTTGTGCTGGATAGTTAAAACTTGCGATTTTGGCTTAAATAGCAATGCTCTTCTTGCCGAATAAGGCAAGCGAAAATTTGTTTATGCAATAATTTCGCAAAAATCATTCTGAACCTAACGAAAAATATATATTTCATTAGGTTTGTTATTAAATTACTGTAAACTTATGTAAAATATATTTAGTTGGATTAGGCTAAATTAAATTGCGCTTGTTATAATACGGTTAGGTAAGGAGGAGGAGGTGTTGATTCACCGGGAATTCTCCCGGCCCGGGTCTTTACCAGATGGCGACCCGGCTCCGGCTCCCTGGCGTGGGAGTATCAGAGACCTATGTCTCCCATGGGAGGGGGTACCCCTCATCGGCGGGACCAACTGGTCCCAGGCCTAGCCACATTCCCCCACCAGCACGAGGCATGGAGGTAGATAAATGCTAGGCCTCTCTGGTCTGCCACCTTCCCCGCCCCAAGGAGGCTGACGGGAAGGGCAGGCTTGCGAGCCACAGATGGTAGCAAGCTCCAGCCTTGGCACCTACCCTGCCCTAGAAGGGCTGGGCCGGTTAGGTAAGGTGGAGGTGTTGATTCACCGGGAAATCTCCCGGCCGGGGTCTTTACCAGATGGCGACCCGGCTCCGGCTCCCTGGCGTGGGAGTAGCAGAGACCTAAGTCTCCCATGGGAGGGGATACCCCTCAGCAGTGGGACCAACTGGTCCCAGGCCTAGCCATATTCGCCCACAAGCAAGGTAGGTAGGTAGATAGTTGCTAGGCCCCTCTGGTCTGCTACCTTCCCCGCCCCAAGGAGGCTGACGGGAAGGGCAGGCTTGCGAGCCGCAGATGGTAGCAAGCTCCAGCCTTGGCACCTACCCTGCCCTAGAAGGGCTGGGCATGGGGATCGACCCGGTTTGGTAAATTTTCTAAGGTTCTTTTGGTACAAATTAATTTTTACTTTAACATAAATGAAAAAAATATATATCTTTAAACGTATAAGAGAAAATTTTAGAAAGAACTTAATTTTATATGAGTTCTTGCTAATTGACCAATTTTACCTTTTGGGCACATTCATGTTTTAATCAACACATCACCAGGAGCTTGCAATGTTGCAATCAACCTCATGGATAAACCAGCATTTACCTGAGTGGTAGTGGGCCAGCAACTGGAAATTAGGAGGGTTTGCCCTTTTTGCTGCTTCCCCATTTTCTTTATGAGATAGAAAATTCCCATACTCATAATGCCAGATATTTTGTGATCAGAATATTAGTCATGTATAATGATACGATATGAAGCCTGACAGCGAGGAGTTAGTTGTCATAGTACTAATGTTGAGTTCGCTAGGTCATTGCTAAATATTTAATGTCGATTGGTTTATTTATGCCTCTACTGTTACTGTTTTAATATCTTTATCTTTCTGGCACCTGGCACACATACCCTATTCGATGCCATTTTATTCTAGAGTCGTTCCCTCCATTGGATATTCCTGGATTTCTTACTCATTTCTGCAACATTGTAAGCTCATGATGTGCTGATTGCAACACGACAGACCTAGAGCTATTATTCAACTCCCACCCCAGTGGTTGTCTTGCATTTTGTATCTCTTGTTCTCGATTTTTGCATATTACTTCTTTAAAATCTAGGATCCTGCTGTGAGATTTTCCATATTATCTTAAACTCTACTTTTCTACTTTCCAATTTGGAATTTGACAACCTATTGTCAAATCAACTTGTGTTTCTTGACACCCGTAATCATTTTAGTTCAACACGTTCGGTACTTGTACAATCTGTAGAGGACAAGGTTTGTACTCAGAAGGAAAAAGCCAATGTTACTCGCGGTCTGGATATTAAGTTTGCTCTAAATTCAGAGCCAATCTCCCTCTAATTAAGACTTGTTAACTTCAAAATATTAAATTGTTTCTTAAACGTGTTTTACTACACTTAACCAATCTGTTAAGTAATTAGGTCCGGTGTTCCATAACTTTGTCTGCAATTAAAAGTTTTCCCACTTCTGAGATGCAACTTTTTGCCCTAAACTGTGCTCCAATATTTGTTGTCAAGTAATTTTCTGCCTTGACCAAATCTTCGTGTTTGAGTTTATCAAAAGTTTGTAATAATTTCAAAGTTTGTATTAACCTTCTCATAGTCTACCACCACCGAGGAAAACAGGACTTTCTTTTTTGAGACACTCTAAAAGGCCGTCTCACACTGACGTATGATTTTTCCCACCCCAACCCTTCTTAAAAAAAATGCATTCATCATAGTTCAGTCAATTGTTGTCTTCCTGCAGGACTAGGGTGACAGTAAGTCTTTGGGCCATATGTCATGAACGCAACCTGGTTGAAAAGTTCTTTTTTTGTGGAACGTATTCGTTTAATTTGCTTTGCTGTTAGCGGACGGAGGATCGAGCCTCATCCGCTCCTTGCACTGATTAATCCACATAGGTTTACCATGTCCTATAAATATAAATATATTAATTCAGCCACGTAATTCAGTGACCAGAATTGTGTTGGAAAAAAATCAGTATTATCTACGTTCAAATTGAAAATTCCTTTTTTATTAGCTCTAGCTTTCTGTTAGCTTTCATCAGAGGCTGCTAGTCAGTGTCATAGCTCAGTTGCTATTCTTCTTCCGTAATGTAATAAAACAATTTGGCTGTCAGTCTTCATTACTTAACAATAATTGGTATTTAACTTTATTAGTTTCGGCTCTTATCATTAAACTAACTTATCGAAGTACAGTTGTTTATATAATTTTCCAAATGACATTTTTTCCTCATTTTAGGAAAATAATGGATTTAATGTGAATTCTGATTCTCAATCATTTAATAAACAATAAAGAGATTAGGAGCAAGGAGAAATTCTTGAGGCACTCCTTAATTTCTTATTAATATTGTTATTAGTAATCTTACTGGTGATACAATTAGAGGTATTACTCGTAATAATACTTCTATATTTATGGCCATTAATACTTATACTAAATCTGATACTACTACTACAACTAGTAGTATCCTCACTGCATCCACTACTATTCAAAGTAGTTGAATAGTTATAGAATCGCCTCTGGTTAGACAGGCGAGAGGATGAATTCTCTGGTGAATACAGTAACGAATGATTTTACATTAAATTAATTGATAATTTAAATAAAATTACAACTGTAATATATAATATATAAAAGACATCAAAAGATTTTTAGACTAGTATATATATATATATATATTTCATCCGATGAGATTTTTAGCTTCCAGAATATTAACATATTTTTAATGCTTATAATATTCTATTACAAGCAAAAATACTCCTCTATAACGAATGAGATATTAACATTAAGCATAGAACTAAATCCGTAATGGATTTTCAACACAGTGGATGGGTGGAGGTAATCGTAAGCCAGAAATGCTACACAGCTTCACCCTTCTCAAGAATAAAAGAACAGGAAGAGGTATACTGAAGGTACAATATTTCGTGGCTGAACAGATGATCGACGGATACTTGGCCGACAGACATTTGACCGAAGGACAATTAGCCGAACGGATATTTCAACGACAGCCATTTGCCGAACGGACAATAGACCGAACGGATAATTAGGTTAGGTTAGGGTGATTAATGCCAGTTCGACCATATTTCCATTCGGTGAAATGTCCGTCGGCGAAATGTCGGTCGGCGATTTCACGATATTCACGACTTCAGTCAGTACTGATAGGAGAGAAAGTTCATTATGAACGAAGTGTTCCTTATGAACAAATGCTACTTTACTAACAAATAATACACTAGGAATAAATGCCAGTTTTTTAACAAATGTTACATTAGGAACGGAAGTTTTCACGCTTATGTTTCATTAGGTGCAAAAGTTATATTGGGATCAAATATATAACTTTGTAATCGAGGTAATTCTACTATCAAGTATCGTTTGTGAGTGTTCTCACCGGTATGTACTCACCTATGTCTGCTTGCTGGGGTCGAATCACATTGATGTGTGACCCCGCCTTTTCATTGGTCGCTACTTGGTTCATTCTCTTCTAACTTCAAGAGCTTTATCGTGTGTTTGTGAGTGAGAGAGAGAGAGAGAGAGAGAGAGAGAGAGAGAGAGAGAGAGAGAGAGAGAGAGAGAGAGAGAGAGAGAGAGAGAGAGAGAGAGAGAGAGAGAGAGAGAAGAGAAGGAGGGGGAAAAGGGGAACAGACAAAAGGTCAATTAAAGGAAGAATGGAAAGTGGAAAGATTGAAGAAGGGAATGGAGAGAAAAGTAGACACATGGACAGAGGGAGAAAGGTGAAGATAGATAGATAGATAGAGAGAGAGAGATGAATGAGGATATCCAACTAATTTCATTATATCCACTCAGAGCCTGGCGGCTGCAGCTTTCTAACTCCTAACTTCCTGCTGGACACTGTACCACCTGGTCGTGTCTAGAAGGTGGGGAGACGAAGAGGAAGAGAGGGAGAACGAGAAACACAGGAGAGGAAGAGAGGGAGAACGAGAAACACAGGAGAGGAAGAGGAAGAGAACGAGAAACACAGGAGAGGAAGAGAGGGAGAACGAGAAACACAGGAGAGGAAGAGAGGGAGAACGAGAAACACAGGAGAGGAAGAGAGGGAGAACGAGAAACACAGAAGAGTGAGAGGAATAGATGAAGAACGAGATAGCATGGGAGAAATGACATAAAATACCGACACGATGGAAGACACAATTATCAAGATGTTTGTGACTTGACAAAGCCCACTGTGTGGGCGAAACGTTGTCAGTAATGGATCACATTATACGAGAAAAACAGAAGAAAACAAAACAAAAAAACGAATAAATTTAAAACACTGCAGAATAATTTGATTCCCTATTCTATCAGAAAAAAAAATATTTACCAAAATCAGAATTTTGGGAAATGAAATGTACATTTGGTCAAGAACAAAAATTTCAGACAAAACTTGTTGTATAAATCTCTTTTTCGTTCACTGTTTACGTCCTGTGGTCAGCTTTTATTGAATTTTCGACTTTTTAGAATGGTTTGATGAGCTTTCTGACGTGTTGGAAATTTGAGGTACAATTTGTGTTAAGAAACCCATAAATTTGGAATGGGCCGCCGGGGCGCTGACCCCCGGAACACGCTCCAGTATGAGGGCCTTTTCTAAGGTTTAGTTGGGTTTAGGTGATTCCAGTCTCTCTTCCTGGAGTATACCTGTGGAGCTGGAACTCCTCTCCTTTAGAAAACAAAATAATGGTCAGACTATGATTTTTTTTTCAACGATACAAAATGGATTCCATCAGCTTCGTTTCTTTCTTCAAACTGTTTTGGATTATATGATGGATCTCTCCCTCTGTCTCTCTCTACTCCCTCAGTTATATCTCATCCTCCCCTTCCATCACGTCCTCCTAACCCTTCCTCCTCATCCTTCCAGTCTATTTCCTCTCCCTCCTCCTCCTCGTCGTCCTCCTCCCCCTCCTCCGCTCGTTGCTATGAGCCTCGCTGGTCACGTCAGAAATGCCTTACTGGAAGGGGACTACTCTAGTCGACCGATCACCAGTGTTGAGGAGTCGAGTTGTGTGGTGCTCCTCTGCAGACTCTCGTATATCTGAGACGTTTGTGTACCTGTAAATCCCCATATTGGGTATTTGTGTAGTGTAAATCATCGTGGTGTGTTTGTGAAGCTGAACATCACCTAGGTGAGTGTTTGGGAAGCTGTTAATCACTAAGATGGTGTTTGGGAAAATATAAATCACCAAGGTGAGTGTTCACGAGGCTGTAAATCACCTAGGTGGATGTTTGTGAAGCTGTAAATCATTTAGGTGGATGTTTGTGAAGCTGTAAATCACCTAGGTGGATGTTTGTGAAGCTGTAAATCACTTAGGTGGATGTTTGTAAAGTTGTAAATCACAAAGATGAGCACATGTGGAGCTGTAAATCACCAAGTTGAGTGTTTTTAGCCATACCAACATTCCTGACCTGTCAACTCTTGCTCACTTTACGGACATATTGTAAAAATAAGGTAAGAGCTGGGATCGCAGGCGATGCGTGCGCATTAAGTTCATTTTCCTGAACCCTAACAAGCCATTTCATTTCCTATCACGGGACTTCGTCAACCCCGGTTTGGTAATTGGGTTTCCGGCTTTACACCCGCAGGCTTGAACCTGGTACAGGGGGGCGCCTCTCAATGTGCTTAGTTATGGAGACACAAGACGAACAATTTAGGTAGATGGCCGTGATCCCTTGCTTCCCTTGTTTCCTAAAGTGCTTGTTCGTGTGTCCTTAACCACAACTTGTATATGTCGTGTACCTGGGTGTCACCGCATTGAGATAGCTTAACTATAGGTATAGCGAAACGTACGTTTCGCTATACCCAGAGCGAAACGTACGTTTGCTTCGCATCAGATGTTTTTCTGCTATACTTGTCCTTAATATCTGCTATTCAACATTAAAAAAAAATCTTCACTTGATTCTTGCTGGATTAATTAAATTGACCAAACACACACACAAAATACACAATACACACAATATACACACCACACTCACATACACACACAAACAGCCCTTGGCATAAAAGTCCACCGATCATTAATAATATTGCATTGACTTCACAAACTTAACACAAAAAACATACGCTCACGCACACACACGATACAGGAAGACGAGAAGGAAGCCAAGACAAAAATATGAAAAACCCTCTGTATTTGTTTACATATAGAGTTGCCAAAAGCAGCAGATGGGCCTGAAAAGTCTTGTCATAATCCCGAAAAAGCGACAAATCTACATGATTTATACAGCACATGAGAGGCATTATTAAAGAATAGTAATCAAGAACCCTTCACCACCAAGGCTAGTAATCAAGACCCCCTTCACCACCACCAAGCTAATCAAGAACCCTTCACCACCACCAAAGATAGTAATCAAAATCCCTTCACCACCACCAAAGATAGTAATCAAGACCCCTTCACCACCACCAAAGATAGTAATCAAGAACCCTTCACCACCACCAAGGATAGTAATCAAGAACCCTTCATCACCACCAAGGCTCGTAATCAAGAACCCTACACCACCACCACCAAGGCAATTCAAGAACCCTTCACCACCGCCAAAGCATCCCTTGTTATGGCACCAGAACCAAAGTAACAAACAGTATAGGTTCTGAGAGTTTACAGCCCAATTTCAAGTCTCCCAGGTATTGTGTCTGGCGTGTGTGGGGGGTTCTTAAATGCCTCTCTCCACAGGGCGAAGAAAAACAATATAAAATACACGCCAGAAAACAGCCACATTGTAAGTCAAAATGAGAATAACCTTAATTTGGATTTGTACGTAGTTTCTATTATTATTATTATTATTATTATTATTATTATTATTATTATTATTATTATTATTATTATTATTATTATTATTATTATTATTATTATTATTATTATTATGTATTTGCTAACATTTCCTCTTGAAATGTCTTTTAGAAAGCAAGTTTGATTTAGAACTGTGATAATTTGTGTGAATATGCAATGTATTATGAAAATGATTATTATTGTTATATTGCATAGAAACAAATAATAAATTATCAACTTGTTCTCTAATTTGTATTTTATGACGAAAATTTCTCAAAATCTTATTAATTGAAATAAAAGGAAAAAACTAGTTTATTATTGTTATGGATATTTGTGTTGGTTTTGTTGTTGTTGACAGTAATGTTTTAGTATCACTCCCACCCAACAGCCTACGAAAAAAAACAGGAAAAAACAGCTTGAACTGGAAGGGAATAATAAAAGCATAAAACACCAGCAAGGTAAACGGGCATAAAACAGGAAATTTATAGATCTAGGGGAAAATCGTAATAAAACGGGAAATACCTGTACAGTACCCGAAAAATCTAATATAAACATTCATTTGTATTATGAAAAAATATTATATTTTATTTCAATGTTAGCAAATAAAAAAGACATGTAAAAAATAGTGAAAAATATGAACAGAGGATCAAATTTTATTTTTCACATCTTTTGAAGAAAAAACTACTGAAAAAGGTTGTTTGTACTGCTTGTGTTTTTGTCTGCTTGCTTGAGTACTTGTCTGCCAGCTTACATAGATGCCTGACTGCCAGCCTACATGGATGTCTGACTGCCAGCCTACATGGATGTCTGACTGCCAGCCTACATGGATGCCTGACTGCCAGCCTACATGGATGCCTGACTGCCAGCCTACATGGATGCCTGACTGCCAGCCTACATGGATGCCTGACTGCCAGCCTACATGGATGCCTGACTGCCAGCCTACATGGATGCCTGACTGCTAGCCTACATGGATGCCTGACTGCCAGCCTACATGAATGCTCCACTTCCTGCCCGCCTGTCTGCCAGTCTCCCTCTCTCTCACTACACTTTCTCCATTAAGTGAAAATTCTCTTCTTTGTAGAGTTCATCTCGCCCTAGTCCTCACGGTCAATCATCTTGGGACTACCAGTTGTTCTTCTCATGTTTCATCTCCTCTCCGCCAGATCAGCCGATTCATCATGTTCTTCCTCACTTCGCATCGCCTCATCGTATCCGCCTCTAATGCTTTTCTTCTTGCGAGTGTCTGGCTATCCGTTTTGTTATCTCTTGTTTTCATTCAGTGTGGTTGCCTGCCTGTCTGTCTGTCTCTGATTCTGTCTGTCTCTGATTCTGTCTGTCTCTGATTCTGTCTGTCTCTGATTCTGTCTGTCTCTGATTCTGTCTGTCTCTGATTCTGTCTGTCTCTGATTCTGTCTGCCTCTGATTCTGTCTGTCTCTTCTTCATTCCCTCCCTCCTAGTATAATCCTTGACGGTACAAAAGGATACCTGATTGAATCTTTCAATTTATTTTACAAGCCAAGAGCTATGTGCCAAACAATCTGTTCGATGGATTTATATATCTTTATTGTCAGAGGTTATTAGAAATGGAGGACGTTTCGAATACTGACACAGAAAGCTCACCAGAGCTTCGAGTTATTCCATTGACTCGAAGCTCTATTGATGTGATATTTTCGATCAGGGGTCGAGGCTTGAGATGGGGAGAGAACTAAGGGTATAATTCGTAGGTCGCGTGAACCAGCGGGTAAATGTCCAATTAGTTGTCATGACGTGATAAATACCTGTGTTAGGAAATGAAGTACCCATACCTGGAGGGTGTTTCGGAGGGTCAACGCCCCCCGCGACCCGGTCCATGACCAGGCCTCGCGGTGGTTCTGTTCCTGAGAGATAAACCACCACCACCTCTTGTATAGGTCAAGGTATTACCTTGTAGAGCAGGCACTACTTTGTATAGCAGACACTACCTTGAACAGTAGGTACTACCTTGTACAGCAGGCACTGTCTTGTGCACTACCTTGTACAGCAGGCACTGTCTTGTGCACTACCTTGTACATCAGGTACTACCTTGTACAACAATTAAAGAAGACGTGGTGGTAAGCAGTACAAGAGAAGAGAGCATGTTCAATGTGTTATTGAACTTGAGGTGCCTTTGTGGTTAAACATACATGAACAAGCACATAGAACATTTTATTTCGGGAACATTTTAGTCCTGGGAGCGTGTAAACGTCATGCATGGGGCGCGAGAGAACTAGTTTTATGGAGTGAATGGTACGTGAGAGGAACCCTGGAGTTTAGAGATGCTTAACTTGCCTGACCCAGAAGAGAAAAGTTTTCAAAATAAAGAGTCGTATATGCGTTCTCAAGTGTTTTTACCTCATTGATATCGTACACCAGGGTTTCACCACATTAAGATACCTTATCTATACTTAACGTTTTGCTTTACCCAGAGCGAAACGTACGTTTACTACGTACCAGATTCCTTGCTATACTTGTCGCCAATTTCTGCTATTCAACCCCAAAGAACTTCACTACATTCTTATTGGATTAAACTGACAGCATTAAATGCCTAAAATATGCCCCACAAAGGTGAAAGTTTTGATACCCAATCAATGTCTAGAAGGTGGACTGCAAATACGAACTTCTTATTGCCCCAGAATTCGTAAACTTCATCTCAGAGTTAGAAAAGAAATGAGAAGACTCGACCACAGGAAGGCACTCGGTCTCCCTTCTTATAAAAAGCTGCTTCCAAGGATCTAAACTTACAGTGTTGGGAATAAAAGTCATAATATCGAGTCTGGAACAATTCACAGCTTACAATTACCTGCTTGGAACAATTCACAGCTTACAATTCCATGCTTGGAACAATTCACTTCTTACCTATAATATCAAGGGTGGAACAATTAGTAATTAACTCACGATCTTGGGGACACAACAGTTCACTACAACCCAACAATACCGTGGCTGAAAAAAATTCACCACTCAATACCATGGCTGGAAGAAATGACTGTTAACTGAATAAATAGTGACTGGAACAAGTGGCAAGTAACAATTTACTTGTAACCCATATCATGGATGGAACAATTCACTATTAACTCACAATCCCGTAGCTACAACAACTTACTACTACCCCACAATCCCGTGGCTGAAACAATTGACAACCCACAATACCATAGCTGGTACAATTAACCCCCAATATCGTGGCTGGAGAACTTGACAACTGGCTGTACCGTGGCTGGAATAATTCCCAACTATCCCACAGTACCGTGGCTGGAACAGTTTACTATTAACCCCCAATACCATGGCTGGAACAATTCACTACTAACCTATACGGCGGCTGGAAGAATTAACTACCAATTCTCAACACCGTGGCTGGAATAATTCATAACTATCCTGTAATATTGGGGCTGGAACAGTTTACTACTAACTGACAATACAGTCAATCCTTAGCTCATTTCCAAATTCCTCGCGACCTGACGAGGGTCTGTGAGGAATCGAAAGCTTTTTTTAAAGTATTATTACTAGTTTGTGGTAAAGAGGTGAATCCATCAATGTATATCCACATTCACCTCTAGTTCCATGAGAAATATTTCCGCATTAAAAATACACAGGGATACTCACCTTTTGGAGTATTGGGAATCTCTTATTGTCCTTTCTTGGGCAGTGCAGTGTTATGCCATGGCAGTAATACTATCCCTGATGGTCTGCCATGACAGTAGCACCATCCTTGATGGTCTGCCATGACAATAGCACCATCCACGCACACAAAAAAACACAGTTTTCCCAGTTCAAACCATTTGCCAAAACATTTTTTTTTTGGTGAGGTGAAATATTTCATCACTACTCGTGTTTCAACGGAAGTCGCAAAATAAAAAGTCCATGAAATATTCACCGGCAATTTCAGCTACAAAATCAATATACTATACGGAATTACCAACGGGAATAGCAGATCGCATAATAGCGAATTCTCATAAATCGAAGCCGCGTAAAACGAGAGAAAACTATATATCTTATACGTTTTCTTAGGTGCACCAGTGTGAATTATGTTTTAAAATCCACAATACAGTGGCTGGAACAATTCACAAATTAACTCCAATATGAGGAGAAAAATTCACTCTAAACTCAGTTAATTCTTGCAATAAGCTGCAGATGGTGATACGTGTAAAGGCCCTCCAGCTCCTCTTTTCTTCCCGAGCACTTCTGCACACTTTGATTTTAGTGATTTTAAGCCCCTCTGTCGATTCTGGAGTCTGTGTTTACTGCAGGACCATTGTGTCGACTCGGTGGGCCTCTGTGTCGCGTATGGGAGCACGTATTTCGAAGGCAGCGTTGTGGTGATTATGAGAACTGTTGTGTCAATTCTGGGTCTTGTATTTACGATTCATGGTGACAATCTATCGATTCGGGTTCCCTTTGTTACGATTCTGGAGGTATTGTTGCAATTACGGGAGCCCCTTGTTACGATTTAGGAGGTATCGTTGCATATATGGGGGCCCCTTGTTACGATTCTGAAGGTATTGTTGCAATTGCGAGGGCCCCTTGTTACGATTCTAGAGGCAATGTTGCAATTATGAGAGGTCCCTAAGTCGATTCAGTAGACAATGTGACCATCGTAGGGGTCCACTTCAGTGTCAACTTGAAAGAGTTACACATGCCTCAAAGAGCGTGTAATGCGTTCTGTGAGAGGATTTAGCATTTTGGTAGTGTGTGTGTGTGTGGGGGAGACTTCGAGATAATGAGTGTTTGTGTGAGTGGTAAGTTAGGTGAGTGTTTGTTAACATGAACAGAAAATAGGTCGTTTCATTGTGTAGTTAGGCATTTTTGGTTGAGTATAGCTATGTTCGAAGTTCCTTAGAACTGGTTCTGAGGTCCTCAGAGCATAGTTCCGAGGTCTTCTTCAGCGGATCAACTAGAGGTTAAGATACACAACATCCTCTTCGTTTCTTTTATTTATCTAGACGAGTTTTTACGTTTCTGATAAATAGTGATCACTGCACACCAACATTGTACTACCAACACACACTATCTACGTTACACTACACCACCACCACTAACGTTTCATTACCACCACCACTGCTACAACTCCAATACTTCTGCACCACCACAACCACTGCTACATCAGCACCACTCCTACACTACCACTACCACCGCCTCACCACCATCATCACTCTTTCACCGCTACCACCATCACTCCTACAAAACCACCACCACCACCACCACTCCTTCACCCCACAGGGCCACGCCTTTCTCCTCTTCTTCCCTTGGTCAATACTATTTCCCTCCCTCTCACTCTCTTTCTCGCTCTCTATCTTTTTTATCCTCTTTACTGCCTTTCTCTAACACTTTCTCTCCAATTCTCTTTATCCATGAACACTGTTAAGTAGTGAATGTATCTAGATCCCACCACATGGAAGATCAATCCTCCATAACTTTGACCTCAGTGTAACCCACAGTGACCTCTCTGCTTAAATATAATTAATAATAATATTCGACTTCACACAAAAGGGATTTACAGGATTGTTCATTGTGGTTAGGTCAAAGGATGGATGACAAGATTTGGAAGGGCAAGGACTTGGGGTAGGATGTAGTTGCAATAAATATTGAAGATAAATAGGATGAGAGAGGTGAGAAAGGGCGTGGCCTGACCACTTAGGGTTGGTTTAAATGAAGTGAATTTTGTCACATAGTGAAAAATATTAGTGAATACCCTTGCACATGGAATTGAATTTGAAAGTTAAATTTGCATTAAACTTATAAGGAAGCGATAAATCGGTTGCATTGATGAGGACAAATCTGCCCTAACAAATTTACTGACTTTTCTCAATGAGGTTCTTGAGGCGGTGGACCAAGACGAAGAATAAGATGTTTACCTAAAATATCTGGACACTCTTGAAGAAAGTAAGAGCACACAGGACTGCAGATACAAGAGCCCTTCAAGAGCATTTCTCCAGCATCAAACAACATTTATTGAACTCTAAGAGTTGAACATTAAATGTCATTACTCACAATATCGTGCCTGGAATATTGCATAAATATTCCACACTACAGATAGGAAACTTGAGACAACGGTACGATCTTTCCTGGACCTGATAATGATCCACGAGGAATTGAAACGTGTATATCTATCAGTGTATATACACCGACAGGTGTATTTCCCTAACTATATGTGTATATGGTGGGGAATAACGAAAAATGTATTTCTCTTAGTGTACATTCAGAGAGAAGTGAATATTTCAGTGTATATACACAGACAGGTGTATTTATGTTGGTGCAAAAATACCTAGAGGTGTATTTATCTGCGCATATACTCTGAGAGTTATACATATATATCTGTATATACCTCTGCGCTGTATAACCCTTGTGGTTTAGCGCTTCTTTTGATTATAATAATAATCTGTATATACCTCGACCCCTCAAGGGAGGTTCCTTGACGGTGGTGAGGGGTTCTTGATCTAGGGAATTGAATCTGTGCTCCAGTTCCCTGAATGCCTACCATTATCCATCCCAACAGGCTCTGTAAAATTCCTACGGCTTTAGCGTTCACCATAATAATAATGACAATGTATATACACAGAGTGTTTGGTTGGTTGGTTTATTTACTTTTAAAACCATCAACTACAAGAGGGTCATTAAGGTTGTGTGTCACCCATACACCAAGAATAATACTTTAATACCTAAAACTGTATACATACTGAGATATACACGCCTCCATGTATACACCGTTCAGCCCAGTGCATGCGCCAAGAAATATACTTATCAAAATATATACAAACTGACGTATTTGTGAATATCTATCGGTGTACATTCACAGTAGCCTTAAGACAAAAATGCAGCATATATATGTATTAATGAAATCACGAAACAAGTGATTTTGAATTATTAACAGAACTGCGGCTAGCCAGGATTCGATCCTTAGTCACAATGCCGACAATGTATCACTATCCACTTGATCTTCAATTGATGGGCAAGTGGATAGAGGGATGTGTACTCTGTCCTGATCTCACAGGGATAGGCACTGTGACAAAGGATCGAATTCTAGCTACCCGCAGTTCTGTTTACACACATATATATATATATATATATATATATATATATATATATATATATATATATATATATATATATATATATATATATTGAATCATTATATATATATATATATATATATATATATATATATATATATATATATATATATATATATATATATATATATATAAGGTTTAATGCCTTAAACCTTAAGGGACATACATAATTCTAATAAAGATAATAGTTAAACTTATAACGAAGTTTGGAAGTTATGTAGCCAGCTCCAGTTGTTGTTGATCCAAGGAACTGGAGCTACGCTTTATTTTCATGGATTAATACCTTACTATTTCTCCGCTTCCTCATAACAAAAAGTTATTTTTAAAGGTAAATAGAACAAATTTTTCTTCTGAAGATGTTTCGGAGACGACAGGTAGACATCTGAAACCTAATTAAGACTATCGGAGCAACGTTTCTCTCAACGAAAGAATTTTCATGACGTGGAAGAGCAACCCTTGAGCGAAACGTTCTTATAAAATATAAAGTCGTAACCTGTTTAGAACAATATAAATCACAACACAGTGGAGTAATTCCCAAATAACCTTATAAAACGTTTCGACCCACTGAGTTGTGACAGGATTATGGTCCAGGATGGACCGAAACGTGTACTAAAGTTTCCTCTCTTACGCTGTTTCACCTACCTTTTTTTTTTACCTAAGTGAACTAGAGTCTGCTATGCCATTCTTAATTTAGAGAGACTGAAGAAAGTAATATAATAATCTTTGGGTTTAAGTTATTACCAGTTATTAAAGCTAGAGGAGAGTCCCAGCCAGCCAATTAAACCCTGTGAGTAAGGAGGTTGGCAAACTGTCTCGTAAATAAGATGGTAGAGGTGGGTTTGAAGTGGGAGTGTGAGGTGGGAGTGTGAGGTGGGTGTGTAAGGTGGGCGTGTGAGGGGGGAGTGTGAGGTGGGTGTGTAAGGTGGGAGTGAGAGGTGGGTGTGTAAGGTGGGTGTGTGAGGTGGGTGTGTAAGGTGGGTGTGTGAGGTGGGTGTGTGAGGTGGGTGTGTGAGGAGGGTGTGTAAGGTGGGTGTGTGAGGTGGGTGTGTGAGGTGGGTGTGTGAGGTGGGTATGTGAGGGGGGAGTGTGAGGTGGGTATGTGAGGGGGAGTGTGAGGTGGGTGTGTAAGGAGGGTATGTAAGGTGGGTGTGTGAGGTGGGTGTGTGAGGAGGGAGTTTGAGGTGGGTGTGTGAGGAGGGAGTTTGAGGTGGGTGTGTGAGGAGGGTATGTAAGGTGGGTGTGTGAGGTGGGTGTGTGAGGTGGGTATGTGAGGGGGGAGTGTGAGGTGGGTATGTGAGGGGGGAGTGTGAGATGGGAATATGTGGTGGTGTATGGTGATGTTTCCTGGTGTGTGGTGGTGTTTGGTGGTGTGGTGTGTGTGGTGGTGTGGTGTGTGGTGGTGTATGGTGTTGGGGATAAGATAGTTTTCCAGGTAAATAAGGCACAATATGCTGATTTTCTAATTTTACCACAAAGAAGTTAAGTCCACCAGGAACTTCAACTTTTGATGAAAAAACAATAACACAGCATGAATTTACATAGGTGATTTGACTCGAGACAGTGATCACAGTGCCAGATTTAGGAAGAACAAACCTCGCTAAAACTTCGGAGACTATGAGCGATCTAGAGTTTTGTGAAATAGTATTTGAGGTCATTAACACTATCTGCTATGACGATTCCTTTACTTGATAACTAAGATACAAAAATAAGTATCTTTATTGATGAAACGTTCTGTCAAATACAGAGGAGAATGTGTTGTCTTTGACTGATGAAGCCTACTGCGTAGGCGGTACGTTTCAACAATAAGGATACCTAACTGTTGCACATGTGTCTTAATCATCAATTTGCCGGTGTTGTATACCACTTTTAACGTCTCTTTACATGATAAAAGTGTCGCTTCTGGACAACTTCCAGTATAGTTCTCGGTGTTACAATGTTGAGTGCTTGTGTTATTAATGTCGTCCCTTCGGTATGTGTACCCATGTTCTCTGCTTCTGTTCTTTAGGTCCCTGTAATGTTCTCTTAAGATAATAAGGCGCACTGCAGCAGGCCTACTGGCCCATGCTAGGCAGGTAAAAGTCACACCCGCTGAAGGAGGAAGGAGCACTGATGCAGGCCTACTGGGCCATGCTAGGCAGGTAAAAGTCACACCCGCTGAAGGAGGAAGGAGCACTGATGCAGGCCTACTGGGCCATGCTAGGCAGGTAAAAGTCACACCCGCTGAAGGAGGAAGGAGCACTGATGCAGGCCTACTGGGCCATGCTAGGCAGGTAAAAGTCACACCCGCTGAAGGAGGAAGGAGCACTGATGCAGGCCTACTGGGCCATGCTAGGCAGGTAAAAGTCACACCCGCTGAAGGAGGAAGGAGCACTGAGGCAGGCCTACTGGGCCATGCTAGGCAGGTAAAAGTCACACCCGCTGAAGGAGGAAGGAGCACTGATGCAGGCCTACTGGACCAAACCAAGATAAAACTTTTCACTCTAGTCACAAGGAACAGTGTAAACATCAGCATGTCATGACTGCACTCAAGTCTATGACTGCACTCAAGTCTATGACTGCACTCAAGTCTATGGCCAAGCCAAAGGACTGAAAGACAAAATTAAATTTCAAAGAAGAGGTAATTGTAAAGAACATACAATTCGACAACGTCGAAGAAATCTCTAGCAATCAAGGCTAAGCTGAATCTCCCATCATATAGCTTTTATCGTAAACAAAATTTTGGTTTTATCAAGGGTAAGGGATTGAACTCCTGCCATCAAGGATGACAGAACATCTCAAATTTATCTCTCGACTTCTCCCATTGATTCCAGTATTGTTTTGAAAAACCCACCGGATGTCGAAACGTCTTCATAAATAAAGATACCCACTTGTTTATCAATGTGGATATATATATATATATATATATATATATATATATATATATATATATATATATATATATATATATATATATATATATATATATAAAACATGTAGTGCAAACATGTAGTTCAAGCACTACATGTTTATATATATATATATATATATATATATATATATATATATATATATATATATATATATATATATATATATATATACAGGTAGTAGGTTGGTAGACAGCAACCGCCCAGGGAGGTACTACGTCCTGCCAAGTGAGTGTAAAACGAAAGCCTGTATTTGTTTTACATGATGGTAGGATTGCTGGTGTCTTTTTTCTGTCTCATAAACATGCAAGATTTCAGGTATGTCTTGTTACTTCTACTTACACTTAGGTCACACTACACATTCATGTACAAGCATATGTATATACACACACCCTCTGGGTTTTCTTCTATTTTCTTACTAGTTCTTGTTCTTATTTCCTCTTATCTCCATGGGGAAGTGGAACAGAATTCTTCCTCCGTAAGCCATGCGTGTCGTAAGAGGCGACTAAAATGCCGGGTGCAAGGGCTAGTAACCCCTTCTCCTGTATATATTACTAATTGTAAAAGGAGAAACTTTCGTTTTTCTTTTGGGCCACCCTGCTTCGGTGGGAAACGGCCGACGTGTTGAAAGAAAGAAGAATATATATATATATATATATATATATATATATATATATATATATATATATATATATATATATATATATATATATATATATATATATATATATATATATATACGTATATATATATATATATATATATATATATATATATATATAGTATATATATATATATATAAACATGTAGTGCTTGAATGCATACATACATGTATGTATGTATTCTGTATGTATGAATGCATATATATGAGGTGTATAATATTCAAGATGCTAAAAATTTGTAGTAAGCTATAAAACACAACTTTTTCAATAAAGATTAGGGCCATATTTCTTTTAAGTTGTTTAGGGTGTCTTATAAGTCTCAGTCTCTCTCGCTGTCTCTCTCTCTCTCTCTGTCTCTCTCTCTCTCTCTCTCTCACACACACACACACACATACATGCCTTCCCCTCTTTCTATTTTCCCTCTTCCTCTCTTATTTCCCTTCCTCTCCTTTCTTCCTTACTTCCTTCCTTAATCCCTCCCTCCCTCCCTTCCTCCATGATTCTTCCTTCCCCTGGAAGATAATTATCGTACGATCTTTGCCAAATATAACCTCAAAATTTTAATTACATCACTTAACTACCGCCAGCTACTCCAAACACCACCACCAACTACCACCATCTACCGTAGCTACACGTAGTTGCTATATATTGGTACATTTCAAAATTTTTCAGGTTGAGGGACTGATTACATCATCTTTTTTCACTACTACTGTTCCCTCTGTATTTGACTGAAGAAGCCTACTGTGTAGGCGAAACGTTTCAACAATAAAGATTCCTAACTGTTGCACACGTGTCTTAATCCTCAACGAGTCGGTATTTATTCAATTTCCAACGCAAATCGATTAAATATTTTTGCAAAGGTGTTGACATTACTGTCCTTATTTTTGGCATCTCTCTTTCAAGAGTCGATTCTTGATAATGGCCCAAGAAAGACCGAAACATCGTCTAATGTTTCACAAGAACATAAGAACGTCAGGAAAAATGGAGAACTCAGTCAAACTAGGAACACGTTTATCACTACCGACAACACGTAGGACATCGTATTAGACGTTTCGCCCACAGTGGATGAAATATATCCCGATAAATGTCCTAAATGATGCAGACGTATATCTCACAGCTGACTGGTCCACGCTAGATAGATTCAACTCGTACTGAATCATTCCCACTCACGTACATGTTCGACCAATCATATCAAATCTCCTTTAACTAATTGTCGAGTAACAGAGAATTATCCCCCGGTGTTGTGACGGTCATTAATGGATGACACCGCTCAAAGTCAGGCATGATAAATAAACACTGTGTGTGTGTAGAGAGAGAGAGGGCAGAGAGAGAGAGAGAGAGAGAGAGAGAGAGAGAGAGAGAGAGAGAGAGAGAGAGAGAGAGAGAGAGAGAGACAGAGAGAGGGAGAGAGAGAGAGAGAGAGATACGCACCTCTAGGTGTATTATGTACTGGTCAATATACACAAATACACACACGTGTGGGTGAATATAAACAGAGATATACACCTTTCGATGTTTATATTAATTTCCAGACCATTTTTCGCTCTAAGTAGAGCTTTATCATGTTAACTTAGAGCGAGATGTCTTCAGTAAACAAATAATTGCTCTACTCAATCAGATATTTCAATATTTTATTTACACATTCATTATTCATTATTCGACTGCTGCATTTTCTTTGCTGACATTTTTTTTTCTCTTATTTCAGAAAGATGTATTGGTGGGAGCACCTGGATGATGTCTGATTGGTTGGCTCTCGATCTCTCTCCACCAATGATATTAAATGGTTCAGTGGAATCTGTTGTCTCCAGATGCTTTCTGACTGGCTGAACTTCAACCAGTGACAGCACTGAACTCTCTGTATGGGCTTATCTGAAACCGTTTTTAGTGGCTGTCTGATCGCCTAACAATCATCCCCTCGCAGTTAAAGACACCCAAGATTTCTACCCGCATTCTGATGGGCTGAAAGCCAATGTGCAAGACCCATTCACATTACTCAACCCGTAAATAGTGATGCACTAGTTAATTCCGCTTCACTATTTGTGCATAAGTAGCTGGTTAACTGTTTTTTAACTGTATTTGTTACTTTATAAGTGTGCTTGTAACTGTGTAACTATTGTGATTAAATGCAATTTTATATTTCGTAATATTAGAATAACAAAAAATAAGATTTTGGGATTAATATTAAGTAATGCTTAATATTAATGAAGGCTTAAAACACAAAGAAAATTCTGAGAACTTTGAGAAATTCAACCAATAAAATTGATGAGAAATTGATGAGTTTTTTGATCGACATAAATGACTTTATTAGTCGATTAAAGACTAAAGAATAACCACTAAATGAAGAATTGAAGAAAACTGTAAACTTGTCTAGAGCATAAAATTTACCTTGAAAAAAAAGGTAGGACGTTAATTAGCGATTTTTTAAAAAAAAAGGCAACAATTTTTCAAGATATGATTTGCAAGTGGTAAAATATTTTTAACGTTACGAATATATCTCTAGCAAAACGATATTTTCCCATTAAAACACGAAGAAAAAGGAAAAATATATAGAAAAACTCTAATTTGGCCAGAAATACTGTCCGCTTGGACAAGGAAATTTCATACCTTAGCAATAATTTGGTTTGGAAACTATGAGAACCAAATCTTAATAACAAATCACTGAGACTTTTTTTAATTCCCAAAAGTAAAAACAGAAAGAGGAAAGCACAATATCTCTTGAAACTCAAAAAAAAAAAAAAATATACGAATTATTTGTTTTCTTTGGCCGTAAATTCTTTGTGGAAACTTGCAAGAACAAAACAAAAATCCTTGTCGTAAAGACGAGAAACTGACGAAAAGGGCGAGACACTCTAAAAAAAGAAGAGGATCCAAGGACGTAAGGGTCGACACTCACCCTTCTCAAAAGGAGACCAGAACCCAAGGGTGAAACTCCTCACAGATATTTATTAGCGTTCTCCCTTGCGGGGCATCAGAGAAAAGGTGTTCTTTTGGCGTTGGATTTGTCGGTGGGGGAAGTCGAAGAGGAGGATGCAGACCAACGTATCGGGAGCTGAGAATCACCGGAGTCACCTGGCCCTGAGTGACTCCGATGACGACGATGAGGAGACTACCCTCGCCCACACCGTCAAGGTAAGTGCTCCTTGGCCCCAAGTGGCAGGGGGAAACAAAAAAAAAGTGGGTAATTTTGTGGTGATAGAGGGAGTAAATGGATTTTTAAAAGGCATGGAAGATAAAAGGGTGCTTTAGGTGAAGAGAGGGGAAGCAATGGGATTTTTTACGAAACGTGGAGGGTAGGAAACGAGTGAGGGGTTGACATGAATGGGATGGGATAGCTGGTAACACAAGGCTGGTTGACCAGCAAAATGGATGGTAAAGATCAGACTGGCCTTTAAGCAAGAGGCTGTTAAGTGGTGGTTTAGGACAGTCATGTGGGAAATGGAAGGACTTGTGGGAAATGGAAGGACAGACCTGTGGGAAATGGAAGGACGGATTTGAGGGAAATGGAAGGACGGACTTGTGGGAAATTTAAGGACGGACTTGTGGGGAATGGAATAACTGTCTTGTGTTATTAGATGAACGATCATTTGATGAATGGGATGACGGTCTTGTGGTGAAAAAAGGACCGTCTTATGGTAAATAAAAGGACGGTCTTGTGGTTTCTATAATGACTAGAAGAACAGTCTTGTAGGAAATGACCTGGGAGAAAGATGCTTTACTTTTGGAAATATGGTTAAACCCTAATGACAGGATACTCCATTATCCATATCAATGGTGTCTAATGGGAAAGACAAACCCTATTTAAGCTAACATGAATTCTGCCTAGATAGGTTACATTAGAATTGAAGAATTAGACACGTGCAACATCTAGGTATCTTGTAGACGTTTTGCCATCTAGTGGCTTTATCAATACAATGCATGGACGTAATGTGAAGACTGTAGGAATAAATACAACAGAGAGTGAAAGATGAGATAATTAGTCTCTCCTCTTCCCAGTTTGCTGTACATCCTCATCTCCCACTGGCCTACATGTCGGCTGAAAAATAATGGGTTAAATGATTCAATGAGGTATGGAAGTGTGTGGGAAGCGGTTAAGGGATCACTGCTGTAGTAGGAATGAAAGAGAAGGTGGCGGTTCAGAAAGAACTCGGCAAGTAACCATTCCTAAAGAGATGGGCGATTCGCGAATCTTTAGAGAAAGGCAAACATATTTTTTTTATTGAAAAGGGAATACCAATACCCTTTAACTGAGGTCAAAATAAAGGGTGATGAGGATTTGTGGAACGGGATCGGATGGAACTTTGCAAAGGGAAGGACAGAAGGGGGGAAAGTGGGTATAGAAAATGAAGGGCAATAAATGGAGAAACAAAGAAGAACAATGTGGGTGGTGAGACGTGTGGATTATTGTCTGTGAAGAGGAGAAAGCGAGTGACATGCAAATTCTCCACATACACTCCTATACACATCCACGCATTCCTATACACGTCGCTGCACTCATACACACTCTTATGTACCCTTACACATCCAAACACTCCTACACATTCTCCCACTCCTGCACACATCCAAACACACATGACCGCACTCGACACTTTCACTAGCCAATTGCTTTATGTTTTTTCCACTCTTACTCTTACTTTCAAACACATACACCCAGCAAGAGAGTTATCCTATCTCATCCGAGTCACATGGAAGATTAGCAAATTCAAGAACTACTTTCAGGAATCTAAACAAAGCTTCTTTAAGAACTGTATACGCCACCTTAATCAAACCCATCTTAGAGTAAGTTGCACCAACATGGAACCCACAGCTCTTTAAATAATTGCAGAAGTTGAACGTCCAGCCTAAACAATATTATTATTATTACAGAAATAACTCAGACATAGAGCATTTACAAGTCACACTAACACACGAAGTTGAGGAAGCCAGTATATGGGAGTTATATGTGTATTGTTACAGTCACTGTATTGTGTCTTTTGTTCTACGTTATTATTATATTTTTTATTATTATACACATAGCAAGTAAAAAGTTAGCCACACTGACGTTAAAATGGAGATAAGATCGTGCGTCTGTCAGCAGCAACTTACCACAACAAAAGCCACTGTAGATTCAACTGTACATGGTAGGAAAAGTTTTCCCTTTCTGTGGTTGTGACTGGCAGCGTTGGGTGAGTCTGTAGCAGAAGTCAGCCAAGCTCTGAGACAGATTAAATGATGTGGGGCCCAGGGATTTGCATATGAAAGAGCTCCTCTTCAAAAGCGTGTGTTAGGATATGGATACGATTCCTATATTCCATTACAGATCAAGAGGTTTTGACCAGAAGTTTGGAGCACGGTGGCAGTTTGGAGTGAAAGTTGAGATAGACAGATAGAGAGAGACAGAGAGGAGACCGGCAAAGGCGTCATTGGAAAAGAAGACACACG
>WNWK01002196.1:182500-223040 GCA_009830355.1 Cherax destructor
CGAGTCACTAAGTCATTGTTGTCAGCGTTTTACAACACCTGCAAAGCTCTTCAGAAAATATTGGTTGGTTAATAGAGCTTAAAGCAAATCGATTACTCTAGGTTCATTAAAGCTGCACGTAAGCTTTACACCACCAGAGATGAATATATTAATCCCTAAAATAGGGATTAAAGTAAAAATTCTGCATATATACGCAGAGAGAAACATACCTTTCGGTGTATATATCCTGGGATACTATTGTCTATAAACTCTGTGTGAAATGTGAAACTAAAGCCACAAGGAAGGTATGTGAGGGTAACGTCACAGGTAACGTACATGTAACTACCGTCACAGGTAACGTACATGTAACTATCGTCACAGGTAACGTACATGTAACTATCGTCACAGGTAACGTACATGTAACTATCGTCACAGGTAACGTACATGTAACTACCGTCAGAGGTAACGTACATGTAACTACCGTCACAGGTAACGTACATGTAACTAACGTCACAGGTAACGTACATGTAACTACCGTCACAGGTAACGTACATGTAACTAACGTCACAGGTAACGTACATGTAACTAACGTCACAGGTAACGTACATATAACTACCGTCACAGATAACGTACATGTAACTAACGTCACAGGTAACGTACATGTAACTAACGTCATAGGTAACGTACATGTAACTACCGTCACAGGTAACGTACATGTAACTACAGTCACAGGTAACGTACATGTAACTACCGTCACAGGTAACGTACATGTAACTACCGTCACATGTAACGTACATGTAACTAACGTCACAGGTAATGTACATGTAACTAACGTCACATAACGTACATGTAACTAACGTCACAGGTAACGTACATGTAACTACAGTCACAGGTAACGTACATGTAACTACCGTCACAGGTAACGTACATGTAACTACCGTCACATGTAACGTACATGTAACTAACGTCACAGGTAATGTACATGTAACTAACGTCACATAACGTACATGTAACTAACGTCACAGGTAACGTACATGTAACTAACGTCACAGGTAACTAACATCTAACTAACGTCGCAGGTAAGAATAATAATATTAATAATAATACTTTATTTTAGCATGATCCAATGTTTGTACAAAGGTGAATGACATTTGGGTGTAAATGCAGAAAGCTCCTAATCATGCAGAGCATTTCGGGCAAACGTGAAACTAACACCATGGATAACGTACGTATATGAAACTAACACCATTAATAACGTACGTATGTGAAACTAACACCATTGATAACGTACGTATGAGAAACTAACACCATGGATAACGTACGTATGTGAAACTAACACCATGGATAACGTACGTATGTGAAACTAACACCATGGATAACGTACGTATGTGAAACTAACACCATGGATAACGTACGTATGTGAATAGTAACGTACGTATGTGAAACTAACGTCATGAATAACGTTCCAAGTATCGTGTAAACTCGTTTTTGCTTTCATCACAAACCAAGAGAAAATATCAAAACAGGTAAATTCAGGCAATCGCTACCTTTAAAGTTATGAAAACCTATGTTTGGAATGACCACTGAATAGCGTAATGCTCCAGAAACCTTAGTCCGGTGAGGAGTAAAGAACACGGAAGGAGCGCAACACGGCACGCATGGATCGAACATAGCGAGGAGCGTAACTAGTATTGAGCGAAGGATAAGATCTGTTCTTTCGTGCGCCATAGACTTTTTTTTTAGTGCTTAGGGAATTACTCCGAAGAAATGTATTGTTGAACGTATACTGTGGTCTGTGTTTTCGTATGCAGTGGTCCTTTTTTTCGTGTGCAGTGGTCTGTTCATTGTACGTAATGGTCTGTTCTTTGCATGCAGTGGTCTGTTTATCGTATGTAATGGTCTGTTCTTTGCTTGCAGTTGTGTGGTTTTCGAATGCAGGGGTCTGTTGTTTTCATGCAGTGTTTGTTTATCGAATGCAGTGGTCTGTTGTTTGCATGCAGTAGTGTGTTTATCGTATGCAGTGGTCTGTTGTTTGCTTGCAGTGGTGTTTATCGTATGCAATGGTCTGTTGTTTGCATGCAGTGGTGTGTTTATAGCATGTGATGGTCTGTTGTTTGCATGCAGTGGTGTGTTTATAGCATGTGATGGTCTGTTGTTTGCATGCAGTGGTGTGTTTATAGCATGTGATGGTCTGTTGTTTGCATGCAGTGGTGTGTTTATCGAATGCAATGGTCTGCTTTTCGTATACACGGGTCTTTATATGGTATGAAGTAAGCTATTTTTATATGTTCTGCTTTTTCGTGTGCAATGGCGAGTTGCTTGCGTTTAGCCGTTTTTCGTATTTAATAGTCGTTTTTCGTATGCAGTAGTCTGCAATAGTCTGTTCTAGCTTGCTTTCAACTGGTTCAGGAATTAAAAGGATTATTTTTCGTGTGCAAGAGACTGTTTTAGCTTGCTGTAAACTGGTTTATGTATGCAAAGACTGTTTTTCTTAAGTAATAGAATGTTTTTGCTTGCAGTGGACTGGTTTACATATTCAAAGGACTGTTTTTTTCGTAGGCAATAGGCTGTTTTAGCGTGCTGTGGACTGGTTTATCTATGCAAAGGACTGTTTTTCGTATGCAGTAGAACTGAATTTCAGCGTCAGTTTCCTCCCAGCAGCTTGTGTATTTTTTCTTTCTATCGTATAATGCACACATGTAAATAAACAAAAAAATATAAAGTAGTGCGTTGCCGTTTTATAAATACTGATAATTTTAACGGGGTTACAAATCTGGGGGAAATGAAGTAGTATAAGACGTCGCAATACTGTGGTTGGATCAATTCAATTAGAACATCCTCGTGACGACGTTTCGGTCCTTCCTGTGCCAGTTGTGACTGTATAATTATCCAAGACGAACCCGAAATGCCGTCACAAAGTTCCTCTCCTATATGCGTGTTAAGGGTGGATTACGGGGGGAATGTGTAAGGGCATTTAGGTATGCGTTTATGTAGGAAAACAAAGGCACATACCGTGACGGAAACAATTCACAAATAACCCGAACATAGGAAAGAGGAACTTTCAACGACTTTTCGGCCCGATTTAGACTATTTACAAAGCCACACAAAGAGAGAGAGAGAGAGAGAGAGAGAGAGAGAGAGAGAGAGAGGCTAGTATACATAGGTGAGCTGGACAGGGACGGGATCAAGAGAGGAAGCAAAAGAAGTAGTGGTAACGCTGGTAATGAAAGTAGTAATCGAAGTAGTAGTGGTAGTTACTGTGTAGTTATTTGTATTATGCGTTCATGCGTTACCATTCGCACCATTTACATCAGCAGTTCAATAGTAAGCTCACTGGCTATTTTTTTTTTTTCAATGTCTCACTATCAGGAGCAATGTTCGACGCACATCAAACCCGTGTGTTGGGAAATTCATTGGATGAGGCTTCTACATTTTTCGAACCATAACAACGCACATACATTATATGCTTTTTTACGTCATTAACATGTGGCACAAACCAATAGCCATAATGAAAAACATTATCAGCACTAAAAAAACCTCTTATACACGCTTTGCGAACACAGATCTATTAATAATGAAAATAATAGTAATTATAACTATAATAATAATAATAATAATAATAATAATAATAATAATAATAATAATAATAATAATAATAATAATAATAATAATAATAATAATAATAAATACTTAACCCCATAACTCAACACAACCCTATTGAACTCTATATTTCCCCACAACCCTAATGGACCCCATATTTTCCCACAACCCTATTGGACCTCTTATTTTCCCACAACCCTATTGGACCTCATAATTCCCTGCACTGCCCATACTTAACCCCATAATTCCCCACAACCGTGCTTGACCCCACAATTCTCTGCAATACTCGTACTTGACCCCACAATTTCACTCATCACTAATGCTGCCGACACAGCTAGCTACGAAGCAGCAAAAGTAAGTAATTGGCAATCAGGGTGACTGTGAGTGTGTTCTCTGATCTGTAATTTCTCCCTAACCACTCAACCCTGAGTTAATACCTCGACGGGAGAGAAATATTCTCTGATGCCTTGCACCGGAGGACATGAGATCGAATCCCTTCTCTCCCTGATTGTTCCCTAAATGACGTGATGATAACGTGTTTGTGATGAGGTTGTAAAAGATTGTACTGATAACATCGAAGTGGTGACGAGATAAAGCTCCACCCAGAGCGAAACGTTGTCCAGATAAAAGCTTGTTTTGCAACATGGCTGTTCGTCAACCATGTCAACAGCACGCTATTTTCTAACATAACAAAAAAGGCACAATACCGTGACTGGAACAATAGACACACAACCAGCACATAGAAGAGAGGAGCTTACGACGACGTTTCGGTCCGACTTGGACCATTTACAAAGTCACACTGACAAAGTCACACTGACTTTGTAAATGGTCCAAGTCGGACCGAAACGTCGTCGTAAGCTCCTCTCTTCTATGTGCGGGTTGTGTGTGTACACGCTATTTTCACCTACACTTTTCAAGGTCCCACGAAAAATGCATCGACACAGCAAAAGTGACTTAAATTACTTCTACTCAATAGTGCAACATTTAATTCCTTCAACATGACGAATATCACATGTAAACATTAACTAGCACTCCCAATACAATATTTAATCTACAAATATTTCACAAACTGAAAAGAAAATCCTTAATACGTCATCGAAATATTTTTTCAATCTAGTACGTAAAATACAGACGGTGATTTTCGTGTCTCAATATAGCCTACAAAGGCACAGGCATTAGGGAACTCAGTAATCCTCTTAAGGGATAAATATCCAACAGGCTCTGAAAATAACGTTAATAATTACACCAGCTTAGTCTCGCCCTCGTGCGAGACTCACCGTGGTAATGAACTATCCAATTTTCTTCTAACTGGCCAATTTTACTTACCAATTCGATTTTGCCTTCATAGAGGGGAAGACAAGATACTGTATAAGTATTTGCTCTCGCTGAAATGTGGTACCAGCGGTACCACACGTGGCTGAGCAAGAATTCGTTGGGATACCGATTGGCTTTGCATAGAGGATTATGACTTGAAACCCTAAACAGAGCGAACCGTTGTCCAATGTATATCTAATTTTGGCTGTTAAAGAAGTACGCTTCCAGTAATAACTCGTAGGCTCTCCTGACTGTTTTTCATGATTCCTGGCCTCAAAAATATTTACCGAACCTAATAAGAAATCTGTGAAAGGTATTTACCTCTACCACCTTATCATTCAACTAGCTTCATGTTCTCCAAGGCTTCGGAAAGTATTTACTAGCATATCTGTGGCTCAACTGCGTCTTTAGCTGTCATCTGTGTCCCACGGCTCCTCGCATCTGAAACTGATAGTCCCTGTGCAGTCTAGTCCTCTGAGTATGTTACTCGATCAAGTACGATGTTTGGCACAAAAATGTAATTAACATTTATTGACGCTGGGAATAACACAGGAATCGATAAATACAGTCCAATTATCACTGTTTTCCTGCCTACACATGGGCTACACTGCAGTATCTATATATGCTTGATTACTTATTAATAGTTACCAGAGAAGATCACATAGTCTCCCGTCTTCAGTGTTTACACTGTTACTATTTCGGAATATATAATATATATATATATATATATAAAATATATATATATATATATATATATATATATATATATATATATATATATATATATATATATATATATATATTATGGCGTCTCGTTCTTCCTGTTTATGGTGGTGGAAAATTTATATTTCTCTTTTATATTACATAATGTTTTTATCTCTTCTTTCGACTCGCCAACAAAGGAAGTTATTCTCCCATGTTTTTCGTACTATCATTTAACTCGGGAAGACATTACAAAATGTCTTTATGCAGTTTGATTTGCATGTACGCACGTGTTTTAGATACGTATGTCACATCACCTTCATGTATTTCAAGTTACTGTTTAAGGTATGTAGTAACTTCTTTAGCACAGAGAGAGAGAGAGGTACCTTCCCCCTATGACAGTACACGCACTACACTACAAATCACGACATCCATTCCCTTCCCCTCCTTACTTTATTCCTTCTCCCTCCCCCCTCATTCTTACCTTCCCATCAATCATCATTTCACTCAAGTAGAGGGCGAGAGAACACAGGGAGTGAGGGATCACCTTCCCACTCTCCTGATTTATACGTCCTAACCTTTGATTTGCAGTCATATTTACCTATCTGTCAAATGGATGGATTATAGACCAAGCAACCTGATGGATGAATAATAGACTTAGCTACTTGATGAATTATAGGGAATTTGTTATCGTACTTTCATTCCCATAAATACACACGTACTCAAGCTATATATATAATGGCTGGCATACTGGGTATTGAGGGTTATAGTAAGTACGTACGTACGTGTGTGTGTGTGTGTGTGTGTGTGTGTGTGTGTGTGTGTGTAGAAACGTTGATTAGACAGAAGACACAGATTTAAAGATAAACTTAAATTTTGAAGTAAAAGTGAAAATCCTCTCGTTGGTTTATATACGGAAAAGGGTAGACTTGATTTTCGCACTTACGCTTATAAAGAAATTCGTGTAAAGAAAGATTTCTTACCATCCCCAACAAGAAACTTTCTTATCATCCCAACAAGAAACTTTCTTACCATCCCCAACAAGAAACTTTCTTACCATCCCAACAAGAAACTTTCTTATCATCCCAACAAGAAACTTTCTTATCATCCCAACAAGAAACTTTCCTACCATCCCCAACAAGAAACTTTCCTACCATCCCAACAAGAAACTTTCCTACCATCCCCAACAAGAAACTTTCTTACCATCCCCAACAAGAAACTTTCCTACCATCCCCAACAAGAAACTTTCCTACCATCCCCAACAAGAAACTTTCTTACCATCCCCAACAAGAAACTTTCCTACCATCCCCAACAAGAAACTTTCCTACCATCCCCAACAAGAAACTTTCTTACCATCCCCAACAAGAAACTTTCCTACCATCCCCAACAAGAAACTTTCCTACCATCCCCAACAAGAAACTTTCTTACCATCCCCAACAAGAAACTTTCCTACCATCCCCAACAAGAAACTTTCCTACCATCCCCAACAAGAAACTTTCCTACCATCCCCAACAAGAAACTTTCCTACCATCCCCAACAAGAAACTTTCTTACCATCCCCAACAAGAAAAGAGGCCACACATACAAAAAAAAAAAAAAAAAAAGTATACAGAAGGATACAGTAAAGCTTTTCTTGTTCCCAAGAAAAGGTTAGTAAAATGCAAGAACGCCGTTTACAAGGTGAAACACCTTGTAAACTGTATTAAACACCCCCGACGAGGACAGGTAAACCGAACACTCCCGACGAGGACAGGTAAACCGAACACTCCCGACGAGGACACTCCCACGAGATACCTTGCGTGCATTTCTCCACGAGAGAACTCTCAGTAGATTTTCTATGTGTGTTAAGCTCGGTTAAATCAATAACACATTAACCATCATTTCGGTATAATTAACCAATAAAACGAAATTATAAAAGATCAGCTACTTTGGTTTGACAGAGAGGAGCGTAGATAAAGCCTCGTTCGTGCATATTGCATGCACGATAATGTTGAAAATGGATTACAAAACTAGACACTATGAGCATGGCTCTGCTTAAGCTATTAAAAGGTAATCAGAAATAGGCAATTAAATAATTGCTTATTATACGGTACTCAAGAAATCTTTAAACTGACTCAAAATTCTGTGTTCATTTTCAGTCTCCTCGGCTCCCATTCGAAACTGGCTTAGCTAAGGATCGGCACGTCCCCATTAGCCAAATGGGCGACTCAAGATCCTATTAGCTAATGTGGATTATCTTGAAATACTCGAGGCTAAGGTATCCTATTTAGTAGTGAATATGTGAGAGGATTTTAAAAAAGGGATTTTATGGGTACGTAAGAATGTAGTGAAGTTGTGGGGTGTACTCACCTAATTGTGGTTTCAGGGGTCGAGTCGTAGCTCCTGGCCCCGCCTCTTCGCTGGTCGTTACTACGTCCCCTCTCTCATTGCTCCAAGAGCTTTACCGTGCCTCTTCTTAAAGCTAAACATGGATCCTGTCTCCACTACCTCACCACTGTGTGTGTGTGTGTGTGTGTGTACTCACCTATTTGTGGTTGCAGGGGTTGATTCATAGCTCCTGGCCCCGCCTCTTCACTGATTGCTACTAGGTCCTCTCTCTCCCTGCTCCATGAGCTTTATCAAACCTCGTCTTAAAACTATGTATGGTTCCTGCCTCCACTACGTCACTTTCTAGGCTATTCCACTTCCTAGAAAGTGACGTAGTGGAGTATGCGTGTGTGCGCGCCCGTGTGTGTGTGTGTACTCACCTAGTTGTGCTCACCTAGTTGTGGTTGCAGGGGTCGAGTCATAGCTCCTGGCCCCGCCTCTTCACTGGCCGCTACTGGGTCACTGTGTGTGTGTGTGTGTGTGTGCGTGTGTGTGTGTGTGTGTAGGGGACAGGTAGAAGAAGGATTTGAATAGATGGGGCAAGTGTGTATTTATATTTCTGAAATGTAATTGTTATATAATGTGTATTTATGTATCTGTAAGTGCCAGTTTGCTGTTACTGGAATCGTTCTAACGCTTCAAGTCTTCTTTAATTAATTTGTCATGGTATTGCTTAATGAAGAATTAAACTACAAATTGGAGATATATGTTTATGTAACATTTTGGTTCGTACTGGACCCTTATAATAGTATAATAGCATGATAGTCGCCATTGCATTAGATTGGTAAATCCTGCTGAGTGAGCGTAACGTCTCATCACTAAAGATAACAGTTATTGCACATGTGTCTTGTTTATCAACATGCAGATATTGTGTATTATTTATGTAATAAAGATACTCGTTGAACGCAGCAGCAACATGGAATCTTTGTACAGAGGACAACCTCTACAACTCTGATAGTCCTGTCCACTTATGGTGCTGTCTTTAACTGATGCATCTTTTCTCTGGTTTTAATACTCACGTCTCCAACCTATGCTTCTGCTTTTGATACTTCAAGGCTATAGAGCTGAACACCTGTCAAGGCTAAGGGACTGAAGCCTACCCCTGTCAAGGCTAAGGAACTGAACCCCACCTCTGTCAAGGCAAAGGAAATAAGCACCTTCTACCAAGGATAAACGATTGAAAACATTCAAGGCTAGCAGTAACAGCCTGGTTGGTCAGACCCTGAACCACCGAGAGGCCTGGTTGTGGACCGGGTCCCGGGGGCGTTGATCCCGGAATACCCTCCAGGTAGACTCCATGTAAAGAACCGAAAATCTTAAAATTACTTCTCTACGTCTTCCACTGTGTCCAGTATAATGATGGCCTCTGTATAAGATCGTAAAAGGCTGCTCTGCAGACGAAACGTTTCGTCAATAAATAAATGTAGGTGCTGTATATGTGTCTAATATATCAAGTTTTTGGTACTGTATACCAAAAATGTAATGACACGCTTTTAAGGGTTTGCGGAGTCATTTAAACCTTGGCTAATCTCTGGCATTTACATCTCGGGCGGACGAAGACATTTAAACCTCAGAGCGCCTGAGATATTTAAATGCAAACACGGATAGTGTTAGTTTACCGTAACTAGTGGCCAACTTCCTGTCAACATAGAAAGAAAGAAAAGACAGATATAGACTAATAAGAGTATTGGACACATAACAGATGAAGTTAAAAACAATACGAGTGAGTGTTGTGTCAGAAGGCTTCTGCTGTGCAATTTTCCAGTGAAACGATGTGGAGTGACCAAAACGGTGGATATACACAGTTGTGTTAATATTTATGATGGAACTTACATGAAACCGTTCGTGAGTAGTACAGAGGCGAGGCTCGAAGCCGAGACTTAACCCCTCGCAACCAGAAGTAGGCGAGTACACAGGCACTCACGCACTCACGCACGCACTCTATTTGGAGAGTGATTAAAATGGGATGTGAGAGAAGTTGGGAAGGTGGGTGGGTAAGGAAGATTAAAATGTTGGAGATGGGACTGAAAGAGAGAGAGAGAGAGAGAGAGAGAGAGAGAGAGAGAGAGAGAGAGAGAGAGAGAGAGAGAGAGAGAGAGAGAAGAGAGGAGAGAGAGAGAGAGAGAGAGAGGAGAGAGAGAGAGAGAGAGAGAGGAGAGAAGAGAGAGAGAGAGAGAGAGAGGAGAGAGAGAGAGAGAGAAGACGAACGAGTGAACACATTACCAGGGAAGTTTTGGAATTAATTTCAATACAGAATTTTTTTCCGCCATCTTAGGCACTTCGAACTATTAGGAACATCTCACTGCCAGCCACACACAAGAAGCGTTAAAAAATATTAAAAAATTCCATCATATGCGTAGCTAGTTAGTTGTGTGTACTTACCTATTTTGTACTCAACTATTTGTGGTTGCAGGGGTCGAGTCATAGCTCCTGGCCCGGCCTCTTCACTGATTGCTACTAGGTCCTCTCTCTCCCTGCTCCATGAGCTTTATCAAACCTCGTCTTAAAACTATGTATGGTTCCTGCCTCCACTACGTCACTTTCTAGGCTATTTCACTTCCTGACAACTCTATGACTGAAAAAATACTTCCTAACATCCCTTTGACTCATAGGAGTGTGTGTGTGTGTGTGTGTGTGTGTGTGTGTGTGTGTGTGTGTGTGAATACTTTAAGACTATGTAACATTCTGTATCTTTGATAATAATCATGCAAGAAAAATTTCTAAATCTTTAGACTGAATCGATTTTTTATATATATTTAACTAGACACTGTTGTCATCTTTTAATGAGATTTTATTTTAGTGTTTTAAAATGAATTTAGAATACAATAATGTACTACTAACAATAGCTCGTAAAAAAAGCGCCGTGCAAAAAGAGCTATTTTTTTGGGGTGATAAGATCTACATAGGGCGAAACGTTGCTTCAATAAAAGCTTCTCCCATAATTTTTTTTTTCGCTTGGGTTAGTATAAATGAGCTTGCGTTCGTGCATGATTACACTCGGTTTTGACAAGGTACAAACACGTTTAAACGAGTACGTGATTACGTTGTCAACACGGGGACGATAATGGAGCCAGTCAGTCCCTTGAAGGAAGTCGCAATGCTAGACGACCTTGACAAGTAAACAACTATTTATAGATAAAAAGGCACAATATATAGGAGCTTACGATGACGTTTCGGTCCGACTTGGACCACTTACAAAGGCACACTAACGTTAGTGTGACTTTGTAAATGGTTAGTCACACTAACGTTAGTGTGACTTTGTAAATGGATAGTCACACTAACGTTAGTGTGGCTTTGTAAATATTTAGTCACACTAATGTTAGTGTGATTTTGTAAATAGTTAGTCACACTAACGTTAGTGTGACTTTGTAAATAGTTAGTCACACTAATGTTAGTGTGACTTTGTAAATAGTTAGTCACACTAACGTTAGTGTGACTTTGTAAATAGTTAGTCACACTAATGTTAGTGTGACTTTGTAAATAGTTAGTCACACTACCGTTAGTGTGACTTTGTAAATGGTCCGAAACGTCGTCGTAAGCTCCCCTCTTCTATGTGCGGGTTATTTGTCTAAACAACCATTCGTCCTGAAAAAAAGTGAGAATTCTGATAACTTTAATATACTTTCTGACTACAGTACTTGTGGCTTTAAACAGGTGATTTTAGAGCTCTGTTGTTGCTCTCTTAAGAGCTCTGTTTAGATCACTGTTAACAGCTCTGTTTTAGAGCTCTGCCCAGAGTGAAAGTCTCCATAAAAGGGTAAACACAGTAAGCACAGGTAAAAAGAGGTGTGGCTATATTGACCTTAAAGATCCTTGTCGGTCTCAAAGCCCATCTTCGGTCTCCGAGGTCGAAATATGCAGACCTCTTTCACCCGCATTTCAAAATTCTAAGTGGTCTTTCACTTGACCGCAATCAGCGTTCATGACACTTTTAATCCAAGCACTTACACGAGTGCATTCAAATGACGTTTTTTTCCGTCAAGTGCGCAGACAAGTGTGTCTCACTGTACTAAACGTTTCTAACCTGGCAACGTTTAATACACTGAAACATAAGCAGATCTAATTATTTTAAACGTTTCTAACCTGTCAATATTTAATACAGAGAAACGTCTCTAATTATGTTAAACGTTTCTGATCTGTCAACGTTCAACATGTTATAATAAACGTTTTCAGAAACGTTTTACATCACGATTAATAATTGGCAACACTGGCAACACTTAAACGTAATTAAGAGGCGGCTGACGTAATCAAAAAGACTTTAACGTCATCAAGAAGACACTGATGTGATATACACGACTTCGACGTAATGAAAAAAGACTGACGTCTTTAAGCAAGACTGAGGTCATAAACAAGACTCAGACGTCGAAAAGAAACCTCTGACGTCATGAAGACAACTCTGACGCCACGTTGTAATATGTTACGTCACCGGGAATGCTTTGACGTCACACCTCTGCTCTCGGACCCGTTGCAATCATCTCTGGGAGGAGAGATGAGGGAAAGAGGAGAGGTGAGGGGGGGGGGAAGAGAGGTGAAGAAAGGTAAGTGGTCAGAAGAGATTGCGAGAGGTAAGAGGTCAGAAGAGATTGCGAGAGGTGAAAGGAGGTGAGGGGAAAGAACAAGAAAGAGGGAAGTTAGACTAGAGTGAGATGAGGAGGAATAAGGGAGAGAGAGAGAACAGAGGTAAATGGAAAGTCAACTGTATCACTGTATGCAACATAAAACAAGAATCCTATATAGGTATTAAAATATTAGTAGTAGTAATAATACTAATAATAATAATAATAATAATAATAATAATAATGTAACATTTATGAAGGGAGTCAGAGAAACTGGTTAGCCGGACTTGAGTCCTGGAGGTGCATGGTACAGTGCCTGTACTCTGAAGAAGTGTGGGAATGTTGCAGTCCGTAGAGTTATCTGAACTATGATGTCAGCACTCCTTTGGCAAAGCAGTGATTGAATGAATAACGGTGAATATGTTTCTTCTTCCTCGGATCACCTTTGGTGAGAGACATCCGATAGTCTTAAAATAATGAGAACGCCTCATCCGCTCGGGTTTAAATTTTCAACACAAGCGTAGTTGCCTTCGGGTCAATTCTACACAGCCTATTCCCGATTTTTATTCGATTTGATAACTTGAGAAAGTCTTTGCAGATCGGATTCAAACTTCCAACACAGGTGTATCCTATGTAGAAGAAGATTGAGACTTTTATTGGAGCCTATAGATGCAAATTTACTAAATTTATTTTGAAAATTGTTTTCTGATTTTTCAACGAAATATCCTGAGTATTCCTCGTCTGAAGGGAATCAGTCTTTAATGGCTGATGCATCTTGTGAGACCGATGATTCTCTATAAGTTTAGGTTGTGTAGGTGAAAATTTACAAGAACATTGTTTAAAAAAATAACTTGTAATCACTGGATTTAGAAAGATCAAGAAGGTATAATACCGTGACTGGAACAATACACTGAAACCCCTCACATAGAAGAGATAAGCTTACGACGACGTTTCGGTACAAGTCGGACCGAAACGTCGACGTAAGCTTCTCTCTCGTATGTGTGGGTTATTTGTGTATTGATGGATTCGTGTGATAACTTGAGAATGCCTCTTCTGGTCGGCTTCAAATTTCTAGCAATGCTGTGTTTTGCTCGAACAAAGGTTCCTAAAGCCTAATTAAGTTTAATCAGTTTTAATTTTAATTCCATTTTGGTCACACAGTGACAGACACTCATATATTTGTAAGATAACTCAAGAGGAGATGGGAGGGTGAAGTGATGGGAAGGGAAGGGAAAGGAAGAAGAGAAGGGGGAGATAATGAGCATAAGAGAAGTGAAGAGAAAGAGATTCAAAGAGAAATAGGAGTGACTAGGAGAGGAAAATAGAATGGAAGAATAAGAGAGATAAATGAAGATAAATGGAGGAGAGAGGAGAAGGGGAGAGCAAGGGAAGGGAAAGCAGAAAGGGGAAGGAAAAGGAGAAAATAAAGGAGAAAGAAAGGAATGGGAGAGATAAAGACCAAAAAGGAGAGTTAATTGTGAAGGTTCTACTGTTGATTACCATTCCTTCTCTCCCTCTTTCCTTCCCTCCCTTCTTTCTTCCTCCTCCTTTTCCTCTCCCTTTCTTGCTCTCTCTCCTCTCTTCTTCCTTACTCTCTTTCTTCCTGGAGTTACTATCTTTTTAGTGCCTTCGCGAAGCAGCGATAATGACGCTATTTTAAGAGCTTTTCATCCTCCCTATCCTCCACTTCACCCTCTCTATCCTTTCTTCCGCTCTTTTTCTCCATCCTCCACCCTGAAGATACTTGCCCTCCTTTCCTCACCCTCCTGTTCATCTTACCTATCCTCCCTATCATGCTTCTCTCCCTAGCCACCTCATCCTCTCTATCCTTCTCCTTTCTCTCTCCATCCCCCACCTTGAAGATCATTGTCCTCCTATCCTTTTCACCCTCCCTATCCTCTTCACCCTCCCTATCCTCCTCACCCTCCCTATCCTCCTCACCCTCCCTATCTTCTTCACCCTCCTTATCCTCCTCACCCTCCTTATCCTCCTCACCCTCCATATCCTCTTCATCCTCCCTATCCTCTTCACCCTTCGCATCCTCCTCACCCTCCTTATCCTCTTCTTCCTCCCTATCCTCTTCACCCTCTGTCGTGTGGGGTTCGATTGATGGAATTGGGTATAAACACACACACATCAGATGGCTGGTAACTTAAATATTAGTGGTATAATAAAGGAGGGCACCAGGCCTGACCTGTTGTCTCTATACCCTACTCTGGACTTAGCTGCCCAGTGCCTGGAGGGCACGGATTTAAAGAGCTCATGACGTCAGTCATGCTAGGTCAGCACAATGACTCAGTAATGGTCAGTGATCACGTAGGGAGGTGGTGAATCAGTAATGGTTATAACTGAAATACTTCAGTACAGTACTACTGACAGCTCGGCCATGTTACGTATGGTGTCTCGACATACAGCTAATACAAACTAGAGACTATAGGCGTACGGCTCATGCTGATTCTATACAGTGTCAAAGTACACAACAGTTGAACATTAGAACTATACACAAGGATGTTATTGGAATGGATCTTATAGTAATGCATTACAAGGTATATCACAATTCATAGGAATTAATAGATTCAACGGTGGGATTATGCAAAAAAATTAAAAAAAAATGATCAATTGATCTGTATTCATGTGATTTACGGATTCTGAGGAAGTATATATACCAAGAAGAAAGTGTTTAACAGAAAGGCAGACTTGGTTCACTCAAATCTATTACTGTTAAAGCTCAGAATTCAGAGAGAACAAGAACACACCAAAAAAAAAAAAAAATCTCAACTAATAATAAGTTGATATAGTAATACAGTTGAAATACATATTTAACTATATTATTCATCTATACAGGTTATTAACATTTAACCCCAACTCTGCTAGGGTGAGATTTTCATATGCAGAATGGTTATCATCTCTGGGAGGATCAAACTCTGTTGCAATGGCTAACTCATGCTGTGGTTGAGGAAGATCTAAATTAGTATTTACAAATGATACTTGAGGATTTCTCAATACTTGTCATGTACGGAGGGAATAACGACATCGTCTGACTGATTATTAGAGGTAGAGGGTACAGAGTCAGGAGGATTGTCAGAGTTTGTCACATTAATCTGGGTAGGAACATACTCATTATTGCATACAAACTTCATATGATCTAAATGCGATTCTTTATACTGACCAGAAAGATCCATACCAGGGTGCGCAACACCTGGTACATTGTGAACTAGCTGTAAGGCTACATTCACTAGTGACTGTGGAATTAGTAACTGGTATACCCTTCTGCTAGGAGTACCCAGCTTGGCTGTTTGATACAGTAATTCTTGGTTCATGACAAAGTCACTGATGGGTGCTGGTGGCTTCACAGTAAGAATAAGATCTTCCTGGAGCAGGAATCGAATCACACCAGACCATATGGGATCTGTTCTTTGAGCATTCTTTACGTCCTCAGCACTAAATGGAGGATCTGCAGTTACTATACTAACATGTTGCGATAAAGCATCAGCAACTACATTTGACTTGTCAGGTAAGTGTTCAAAGGTAGGGTTGAAGTCTTGGATAGTCAAGGACCATCTGGCTAGTCTTCCAGTAGGTTGTTTATTATTGAATAAAGGTATCAGTGGGGCATGGTCTGTCAAGACATGAACAGAGTACTGATACATAATGTCTCAGAAGTGCTTTAAAGACCATACTATTGCTAAGGCTTCTTGCTCAGTTACTGTATAATTACGTTCAGCCTTTGTAAGGACTCGGCTAGTAAATGCAACTGCTTTGCACTTGCTACCAGTCTTCTGAGCTAGTACGGCACCTATGCCAATTGAACTAGCTTCAGGTGTTAGGTAGAAAGGCTTAGAAAAATCTGGAAATTTCAAATTTGAAGCAGAAGTTACCTTTTTCTTTGAGAGTTTGGAATGCTCTTTCTTGATGGAAGGTCCAAATGAAAGGAGCATCTTTCTTAAGCAACTCAGTTAGAGGAGCTGCTGTGGAAGAAAAATTAGCAATGAAAAATCTATAAAAACCTGCTAAGCCCACAAAGGATCTTACGTCATCAGCAGTTTTGGGAATTTTAAAATTGCAGTTACTTTATATTTGTCACCCCTCTAGGAGTGACTACGTGACCAAGAAATTTGATTTCTGATCCAAAAAATTGACATTTAGACAGTTTGAACTTTAAATTGGCTTTTTCAAGCTTACCAAGTACCACATCAAATCTTTTCAAGTGTATATCCATGTCTTCTGACATGACAATCCCATCATCTAAGTACACCATAAGTGCGTTACCTATGAGGCCTCTAAAGATATTAGTCATGAGCCTCAAGAAAGTGATAGGCAATGAGACAAAACTTTGTTATCTTTGATATTACATAAAAGGTCACCAAGTACAGAAGTGGGAATCAATCTGCAATTGTTTTCACATTTAACTTCCTAACCAGGGTGAATTGCTAGGTGCAATAACACCATCATCAAGTACCTGATTGATGGATTCTTCAGCGACAGCAACTTGTGAATGAGGCATTCTGTACGCAGGTATATAAATTGGTCTAGTAACAAGTTCAAGTGGGATATAATGGGACAATAAGTTCGTTATACCCATCTTCTCACCTGGTAAGGCAATGGCTTTACAACGTTTGTTCAACAGATTCAACAAACGCTTTACCTCATCTGGGAAGTCAGTGGGAGCTAAGTCTTTCTTCTCTACTGGTGGAGTGGTTTGATCCAGTGGAGTGGATGGGCCCTTCCCGGTTGAAATAGCACCAACCCACTGGTCAGGTGACAACAGATCCTCTACCTGAACAGGGTAAGGATAGTGAACAAGGTCAACAATGTAGGTATTTGCTCAAAGGCGCACTGTGACTAGAAGTGTTAGTAAGGAAGAAATGGATCTTATTATCTCTTACAACATGTAAGGATGGCTCAACAAACAAACCCTTTACTTTGCAAGAATCACTGTTAACTATAACATTATCACCATCTGGAACATGAGGGACAACAACAGACACTCTAGTAAGGGAACTAGCTGCGACAGAAACGTCTTTCTGCAGACGGCATGTGACATCAACAAAAGATGGCATTACTAGTTTCAAGTAGTCGTTTTCTGACAAGGCGTCCCCTGTGGAGGAACTACCACTTGAACTAGCAGACATTGCAGGGATAACCTCAGCACTCAAGGTAGTCTGAGGTTCCTCAGACACCTGAGGCAACTGGACACTATCTTGCATGCCTGAAGTTGTAGGAACACAGACAGGAGTGACAGGATTACCAGTGCCTGATCACTTGGGTACACTACTGGAAAACGCACTGCCCTGTAAGGACTTAATCCAAACTTCGTACTCTGTGGCAGTATGGCAGATCTTGGATCCAAGTTGGTAACCCCAAAATGGTACGATCAAGTCATCAATTTGTGCATGCCATCAGTAAGGATCAAGCACAATGCGTAAATCTCTCATGGAAGCAAATCCCAGTAGATCACCAGGGAAACTAATCTGGTCAACAACAAGGAAGGAAGCAGTAAAGTCTCTACCTTGGACAGAAAAGGTGAGGGAAGTCTGACCTCGAACACGCAGAAGAGAACAAGCCACACCACTAAGGGAGGACACATGAGTTGGTTCTACGAGAAGGACATGTCATGTCCTTACTGCTTATCCTTAAACAAACTAAACCTGATAATATTGACTTGTACACCCGAGTCCATGAACACATAAATGGGCATATTAATAACAGATGCTTGTACTAAGGGACCTATTGTTGCATTGGAATTTATGTGCAAACAAGGAGGATTTTCATCAGAGAAGGTTTGTTCTACTTCATCCCCAAAAATATCTTCGTCAAAGACACATGTGAAGCAACATCATCAACGAGACTTTCTTCTTCAAGACTGCTTAAGGCATCGAAAGAATTACTAATGGGGATGATGGACTCATTATCACCTACTGTCACCACAGGGTAGTTTGACTAGGGAGCTCGAATTTTCCTGAATTGGAAGAATGAGCCTGGTTCTGATTAGCCTGAGAACCACGACCTCTATTTCATCTAAAGGTTCTGTGGTAGGATATGGTATAGAGTACCTAAGGTTGTAGAGAGCATTGCACTCATATGTGTCATGTAAATGTATTCAATGATAAGTACAGTATGGCAGATCTGATTGGTAGTCATCATCAGTACGATGCCTCTTAAGGTAACTATCTGGACAATTAACTGTAATATGGCCATGGTAACTACAGTCGTAACAAGTCCTCTTACTATGGTTACTGAATGTACTATGAACACTATGAGAGTTATGATGACTAGGTACACTGGTTTTGGGTGATCGCTGTGATTGTTGTCTACCATGATTTGGCGCCATGGCACAAACGAAAGATGGTGTTGAATGAGGCATAGTTGTGAAATAAGGTTTGATACATGGGAAAGTACCCTGGGGGCAAGGAACATACATGATTATGCGCTGTAAATAGTTCGCTCTTCACAGTTGGAGGATTAGATTCATAAGTACACACGGAAGCAGGCGGCATTGCTTCCTTGATTGCCCAAAAAACAGCTACTTTAGCAAACGACACTATGGATCTTTTATCCTCGTCAGGTACAAATGCTGAGGACTGGACTGCTTTGATGAATGATGATGAAAGGTTATCTAATCTAACCGCAAATGCACTCAACATTTCACCAGTCATGAGTGTTGCATTCACCAGTTCCCTAAGGACGACATAAGGAGCAGCCGTTGGCACTGGTACAAGAAAAGAACGAATTAGCTCCTCATATTCTGATCGCTTAGTAAGATTCCTGAAGTCTGAAGATCGACAACGTGGATGGCAGCAGACGATCAATGAAGAGCTTCTTTCACAAGTCTGATAAGACTTTCCTCTCATGGAGGACCTTCCACAAGGATGGTAGCCCGAGAACGAACAGCAGTAAACCACAGCAGTAAACCACAGCAGTAAACCACGCTTCAAGATTATGCACATGGCCATTGAATAAAGGCAAAGCATCAAGAGAGTCACGAGGAAAACAATAGTGTCTCTGTGTGTGGTGTGGTCTAGCAGTCGATACGGGGCTATTAGGAATGTTCGATAAGGGGCTATTAGGAATGTTCGCAGGGACAGCATTAGCCTGAGAGGCCTGATTGACCTCATTTACTACAGTATCACTCGAAGGTATGTGATACATTGCAAGGAATTTGCACAAAAAGAATTAAGGCAAGAACAATGAATAGTAAAAAGATATAACACAAGTAGCTAAAATTGAAATGAAAGATATTGAACTAATTCTGCATAAGTAATTAAAATATATAAGACACACTGAATGAGAAAGGGCAACTCACTGATAAAGAAACACACTGAAAATGCATGATAAGGGAAATGTTATTGTAATTTGAGTTAATTGCAAAAATGAGCTGTCTTTACTCTTAATTCAATAAAGAAATTTACTAATAAAATTGTAATCAATGCAAAAAGTATAAAATAGAATCACTAAATTGTATGCAATTGAAAAATATGCAGGATAAACAAATTTTCTAAAAAGAAATGGCACTAAATAAATTAATGTGCACTGATAACACAACTAAGTGAATATATTGTAATACTGAAAAGATAGCACTGAATAAAATTTTATCACTTTCTGAGAAAGAAACAATTGTTGAACAAAATTAAACATAAAATATTAAAAAAAAGTTAAGAAAAATGAATCACTGCAGAACAACAAATGTCACAATGCAATTGAGTTGCAGAATTAAGTCAATTTAGCAATAAAAGAAATTTTGCACTGGAAAAGGGTAGCTTGAACACTTTAACTCTTAATTCAAATTAGGCAAAACAATGTACTCAAACAGAGCAAAGATAACATTGTACTTAAAAAAAAAAAAAAAAAAAAAAAAAAATCACTAAGAGTGAATTTGTTCAAATATTAATAAAATGAATAAAATTGACAAAATGTATAAAACTAAGAATTCAACACTTACAAAGTTGAAGAACACATAAAACAGGGTTCACTCACAGTTATACGGATCTTTGCAATGTATAAAATTTTCTTGCACTAAGATCTTGGTATGCACACAAAATATAGGAAAATAGTCTGCAAAGTTCAAACAAGTTAGGCACTGCATATAATAAGTATTAAAATAGAATGGCAAACACAAGACTAAAATGGTAGAAAACACAAGGACAATGCAATGATAAAAAAAAATAATGAAGTAAGGCATAAGAAAATAATGATATGCAATACTGAAATATGGTGTAGAAGACAACACTGAAGGAATGCAACTAAAAAAAAATAATTAAGCACTTCACGAGAACTGATTGAGAAAGTGAAAAAAAATATATTACACACAAATTAATAAATGTGGAACAAGCAATAAATACTTACTGCAGTACAGAGAATTGATACAAATATATAATTACACAACACAGAAAAAAATATTGCAAATGAATGAGACAAATAAAACACTGAGTCTACACTGAAGGCACAAGTCTCTGAAAACACAGAAATTCACTGTAGAAATGTCTCACACACGCAAACATCTGTATATATAAAGAAATTGTCTCTAAACTGTGTGAAGGTCTGTGAGAGACAGCTGGAGGTGGAGAGTGAGGGAGGTGGAAGGAAGAAAGATGAGCATCCACTGTACTCTTGATTACGATGAAATTGCTGAAATTGCGCGTATAACTCAAGAAACTACACATCTAGGATTTCAATGGTGGTGCCCAGGTTAAATACAGCTCTTGACCCAATGTGTAGCTATTAAAATGGATGATAGGACCCCAGTGGAGAAAACCACAGGTGGGTAAGGGTGGGAGCGGGTGGGTGGTGGAGGCGGATAGTGGTGGTTGAGGGTAGGACAGCCTGGCTTGTCTAGACTGGCACACATGTACACCACTCACTTATCCCTGGTGGCTTGCTAAACCCTAATATGCCACAGGGATGGTGAATACCACTCTGACCAGCGTTTAATGGGCAGCACAAGGTGATATTAGAGACTCCCAAAGAGGAACTTGCTTGGCTTACTTCTGGCTTGGCTGGAGAAACGGCTGGCCTAAGCCCTCGACTAGCTGAATTAAATGCTTGTAACTATACACACAGTATGAAGGAGAAGGTTGGATGACTGAAGAGACAGGCTGGATGATAAAGGAGGGTGCCAGGCCTGACCTGTCGTCTCTTTACCCTGCTCTGAACTGAGCTGCCCAGTGCCTGGAGGGCACGGATTCAAAGAGCTCATGACGTCAGTCATGCTAGGTCAGCACAATGACTCAGTAATGGTCAGAGATCCCGTAGGGAGGTTGTGAATCAGTAATGGTTATAACTGAAATACTACAGTACAGTACTACTGACACCTCCCTATCCTCTTCACCCTCCCTATCCTCTTCACCCTCCCTATCCTCTTCATCCTCTTCACCCTCCCTATCCTCTTCATCCTCCCTATCCTCTTCACCCTCCCTATCCTCTTCATCCTCCCTATCTTGCTCACCCTCCCTATCCTCCTCACCCTCCTTATCCTCCTCACCGTCCTTATCCTCCTCACCCTCCTTATCCTCCTCACCGTCCTTATCCTCCTCACCGTCCCTATCCTCTTCACCCTCCCTATCCTTCTCACCCTCCCTATCCTCTTTACCCTCTCTATTCTCCTCACCCTCCCTATCCTCCTCACCCTCTCTATCCTCTTCACCCTCCCTATAATCTTCACCCTCCCTATCCTCTTAACCCTTCCAATCCTCTTTACCCTCCCTATCCTCCTCACCTTCCTTATCCTCCGCACCCTCCCTATCCTCTTCATCCTCCTCACCCTCCCTATCCTCTTCACCCTCCCTATCCTCCTTAACCTCACTATCCTCTTTACCCTCCCTATCCTTCCCACCCTCCCTATCCTTTTCACCCTCCCTATCCTTTTCTCTCTTTCATTCTACTTTCTCCCTCACATTTCTTGCATCCCCAACCCCACCTATCTATCCCCCACCCTACCCATCCATCCTTTCTATTCTGGACTGGTTTTATATCCTCAATTTTTACCTCTCAATTACCTTTCCAAACACCTAATAATCCCTTTCCTCCTCTTCTCCTTTTCCTTCTTCTCTGGTTTCTCTTCCCATTTCTTTTCTCCTCCTTTTCCTTACTCTTCTTTCCTCGTTTCCATTTCTTCTCATTTTCCTTCCTCTCCTCTTTCTTTCCTCTTTTTTTCTCATTGCTTTCCATCTCTTCTCCCTTTCTTTTCTCTCCTCCTCCCTTTCTTTCCTTCCTCCTTCCTTTCACATAGACTGTATTTAACCTGAAGAAAGATTACGTTATATTTTCAAGAGCTTTTTTTTTTTTTTTTTTACATTCGGTTTTACAAGATTAGGTTTACGGTTCCTAACTTTATTTACAAGATAAGAGCTGTTACTCTCTCTCTCTCTCTCTCTCTCTCTCTCTCTCTCTCTCTCTCTCTCTCTCTCTCTCTCTCTCTCTCTCTCTCTCTTTTATCTCTCTCTCACCCTGGCACAGAGCCACCTCCCACAGGCTCCACAACATCTGCCACTAATTCACGTGTGTGTTGACGTCCTAATCTTGTTCCGTCTCCACCCTGGTCAGAGACCAGTGGTGTAGTGGGAGAGGGAAGAGCATGGGAGGGAGGGTGAGAGAGTTGTGTGGGAGGGTGAGTGTTGTGTGGGAGGTTGAGAGTTGTGTGGGAGGATGGGTGTGTTGTGTGGGACTGTGAAGGAGTTGTGTGGGTGGGACCAGTCAAGAGGTGTAGTGAGTTAAGACAGAGTACATAGGCAGAGTGCAGGATTTCGACAGTGATCAGAGACTAGAGGGAGATCAGACTGTGATCAAGCAATCAGACAATCAATTGATCAGGCAATAATCAGACAAATAATTAGTGATCACGTCATGAGACAGCTATCAGATGATGGGACGCCAGAGATCATCTGACGATACAGTAACCAGACAGGATCTAGTGATGAGTAGGAGATCAGAGACCAAGACATGACAATGAAAAAAAACAGAGACCAATTGAAGAAATATTCTAAATAAATCTACAAACATGATAAAAAAATCTTTAACTTGTCTTCCCAGCAGAACGTTATTCACCCGGAATGAGAGAGAACAAACACATCATTGACAAACACATCACTGAAACACATCACTGAAACACATCACTGACAAACACATCACTGACAAACACATCACTGACAAACACATCACTGAAACACATCACTGACAAACACATCACTGACAGACACATCAAGAGGGTGAATGGGAACTGAGGATGTGAATTGATTCTAATACTGGGCTCTTGATCCAAGGCATTTAAGCTTCTTTCTCCTTCCATGCATTAAATCTCCTAGTTCCCAGAGGCACTTTTACACCAACAATAATAGCAGCAATAATAATAATAATAATAACAGACAAGAAGACGAAGAAGTAACGATAATATTTCTACTGCTACTACTACTACAAATACAAATTAATAATAATAATAATAATAATAATAATTTTTTGTTAAAAACTGAATACACCTAAAACAGTCAAAGAGACCAGATAAGAAAATAGGTTATACGTTCATTGAGAGTAAAGCAACTTTCTACACTGTAATGCTTGGATAAAAAATGTAGAGAGAGAGAGAGAGAGAGAGAGAGAGAGAGAGGTAGGTAGGTTCCTAAGATTAGGTGCTAGAATGTATAAAATAATATTAATTCTGAAATACAAAAGTCAGTCAAGGACTTCCAGCACTTCTCCATCCAAACACTTCTTGCCACCTCTAACACCATACAGTACTACCTCTCCCTGTTACGAATTCGATATCGTAACTTATATAAAAAGGTCCTGGCTCCTAAATGGCTGCTCAATTTGCTGTCTAGGGGCATTTAAATTACACTTTGAAAAAACACAGCAACTCTCGGGCCAGCATACAATTATGTATAATATTAATTTAGGAAGGAAGGACAAAAACTCACTTATACAAAAATATGTCTATATATTAAAGTAAATTATATACAACTTATAACCTACTACAAAAAACCACACTCCAGTTCACTAAATAAACATTTATAAACAGGCTACTTAGCCTACATTTAAAACGTTATACTCTCCAAAACAAACCCTTGGACACACTAGGGCCTTAAAAAAAATGAGAGCATTTACACACTAAATTACCTATAGTATACACACAAAAAAAAAACTCACCAAAATTACCTACTCACACTGCTACCCAAACATGATGACTTCAACCCATCACCACCGTCTCGTACTAACTCTCCAGCACCTCATCTGCTCCTGTGCTTGGCCACTCTGCCGCGACAGGGATAAAACGCGTTCCGTTCCAGTACAAACTCGGAACTATGACACCCAAACACCAAACACCACCACCTTCACACCCTAACACCACAACCTCACCTCTAAATACCACCACATTCACGCCCAAACAACAATCGTCCCCATCACTGCACATTAAACTGCTAAAAGAAAAAATTGTACATACAAGGTCAAGGAAAGGACAGAGGCCATCAATCTAGCCTTAGTGGTACTTACAGAAACAGAAGGATGAAGGTATCCCAGGACAGATGTTTAAAAAAAAAGGGATTTTTTTTAAACAGGGAAACTTATAAATATACGTGAATATCCAACTTGGAAACAAATGATTCTTTATTTTGATGCTTGAAGATGCTAAGCTAATTATAGGAACAGGAAAGATGAAAGCGAGACAGTGCAAAACGTTACAGGTAATTGAAAAAGAGTGATATGAATATTGACTACTATTCAGATCACTGATCTGAATAGTGACTACTGATCTGAATAGTGACTACTGATCACTGATCTGAATAGTGACTACTGATCTGAATAGCGACTACTGATTTGAATAGCAATTACTGATCTGAATAGCGACTACTGATTTGAATAGCGATTACTGATCTGAATAGCGATTACTGATCTGAATAGCGACTAATGATCTGAATAGCGATTACTGATCTGAATAGTGTCTACTGATCTGAATAGCGATTACTGATCTGAATAGTGACTACTGATCTGAATAGCGATTACTGATCTGAATAGTGACTACTGATCACTGATCTGAATAGTGACTACTATTAGTTTTGGAGTCTCCCGACCCCCCAAAACTAACAGTAGTCAAGCAAGATATCAGCTAAGAGGGAAACAACTGATTTGGTCAGAAACAAAATAAATTAAAATCAGATGTAGAATAAATTAAGAATATGTCCTCGCTACTTCCCCCTTTCCCTTTCCCATCCCTCCCTCCGTTTCTCCTCTCTCCCATTTCCCTTTCTCTCTCCCTCCCTCCGTTTCACCATTTTCCCTCCCTCATTCATTCCCTCCCTCAACATCCCTCGTTGTAAACAAAGCCTTCCACAGAAAATAAACACCAGAAACACAAGGAAGCAACACATGAAATCTGTTATTACGAAAGATTAATCTATGAAAGGAATTTTGTTTGCTTTTGGCGCGAACAAAAATCTACGTTTTACAGAGAAAGTTGCTCAGGATTGTATTAAAATAATGCAATTAACCAACTTGCTCTGCAGTGCTAATGAGATAACTTTTGAGAGAAATGAGCGAATGTGTAGTCGCAAGCATTACAACTGCCAGGGATGAGGAATGAGCTAGTTGACGTCAAGCATTACACCTGTAATGGACCAGGAGTGTTTTGATTCAAACATTACAGCTGCCAGGGATCAGGGATGAGTGTGTTGATTCAAACATTACAGCTGCCTGGGATCCGGGATGAGTGTGTTGGTTCAAACATTACAGCTGTCTGGGATCCGGGATGAGTGTGTTGATTCAAACATTACAGCTGCCTGGGATCCGGGATGAGTGTGTTGATTCAAACATTACAGCTGACTGAGATCCGGGATGAGTGTGTTGGTTCAAACATTACAGCTGACTGAGATCCGGGATGAGTGTGTTGATTCAAACATTACAGCTGCCTGGGATCCGGGATGAGTGTGTTGGTTCAAACATTACAGCTGCCTGGGATCCGGGATGAGTGTGTTGATTCAAACATTACAGCTGCCTGGGATCCGGGATGAGTGTGTTGGTTCAAACATTACAGCTGACTGAGATCCGGGATGAGTGTGTTGATTCAAACATTACAGCTGCCTGGGATCCGGGATGAGTGTGTTGATTCAAACATTTCAGCTGCCTGGGATCCGGGATGAGTGTGTTGGTTCAAACATTACAGCTGCCAGGGATCAGGGATGAGTGTGTTGGTTCAAACAGCAGCTGCCAGGGATCAGGGATGAGTGTGTTGACGCAAACATTACAGCTGCCTGGGATCAGTACAGAGTGATGACACCATCATTACATCTATGAGGATCCAACGGTGCGTTGACGCAAACAGCCCCCAGAGATAAGGAGCGTGTGTTAAAGCAAACACCACAGTTCCTAGAGTTCTGTAGTGTGTTGACGCAAGCATTACGCTTCCTCGGGTCGGGAAATTACCAACCACTTCAAGACGCCAGGAATCAGACTGATCGCTCCGATATAGACACTGGAACCGATTGATGCTAAAGCAACCGGGCTAATTTGGGAAGACTGAAAGGTGTAATTATTTGGTCTAATATTGTAGTTTCTTCATCAATTGGTAAACTGGTCTACTGACCGCTCGGGAATCATTAAGGCTCAATGAAAAACATTTTCAACACCGGTCAAAAATACATTAATACCTAAAACAGGGTGTATACACAAAGATACATACCTCTTAGCATGTATGTGTATACATTAATTTTCATTAATTATTCTGTTGGAATTTATATAATTACTGTTATAATCATTTTAAAATTTTATTATAATTTAATATATATTATAATTGTGTTATAATATTATATTATATTATATTATAGCTGAATGCATTGATTTTATTGTTAAATATAACCTTTGTTTTTTCATAAATTATTTTTTTTATGAAATGACTGGTTAATGAAAGAGTGGGAAGGAATATGTGATGAAGAGGAGAAAAGGAAGATGAGAGGGAGGGAAGGAAGAGTAAAGGGAAATATGATGAAGGTAAAGGAGAGAAAGGGACAGAAGGGGAGGAAGAGAGAAAAGAGTAGGGTTTGCAGGAAGAAGAGAGGAAGGATCAGGAAATGCAAAAAAAGAGGAAAATGAAAGAAAGGAAGAGGAAAGGAGGAAAAGACTGAGGGAGAAGAAAGTGGAAGAATAGGAAGAAAGAGTGGAATGAAAAGGAGGGGATAAAATATAATGAAGCGGGGAAGAATGAGAGGAAGAAAACGGATAAGAAGTAAAAGAGAGAATGAGGCAAGGAAGCTAGAAAAGAAGAAGCAAGAGAGAATTAAGAAAGAGTTCAAAATATAGGAAGCACGAGGAAAGAAGGGATAAAGGGAAGAGGAGGAGAGGAAGTGAGTAAAAAAATGAGAGTAACCAGAGCTAATTGGAAGCACTTAGGGGTAATAAATTATATTTCTTATCTATGACAACTATTGAAGAGAAGTTAATGTTTTAATCTAAAATAAACACACACACACGCAGCTAGCAGTGACAGCCTGGTTGATCAGGCCTTGATCCATGAGGCCTGGTCACAAACCGGACCGGGGGGCGTTGACCCCCGGAACTCTCTCCAGGTAAACTCCAGGTAAGTGGAATACTTTGGGAAGTGATGTAGTGGAGACAGGATGCATACACAGATTTAAGAGGAGGTATGATAAAGCTCATGGAGCAGGAAGAGTGACCTAGTAGCGGCCAGTGAAGAGGCGGGGACAGGAGCTGTGACTCGACCCCTGCAACCACAACTAGGTGAGTACACACCAACAGCGAATCATTCATGTTTTTATTGATTAATATTTATACTGAGTTTCGTTAAAAACTTGAAGATCCAAATGTCTATAAATGGGAATATAAAAATCGTATATAAAAGAAATATATACTAACACAACTTTTATGTTACTTTTTTTTGTGTATTTCAAATACTTTAGAGTAAATGTAACATATCAGACCCTTTATATGCACTATTTTAGAACGCATATTTTCAGCTATGTAACATTTATGTTTTGTTTCCACGATTTAAAAATCACAGAGGAGTTTGAAATTTCACTATTTTCACATTGTGGAGTTGTAATGTTTGGTTGCCAAGTGACTCAGTCGTTGCAGATATATTCATTGTAGTCAATGATTTATTGCTTTGAAAGGACGGGATTTTGTTGCCACCTCTACACCTTAATACTATTCTCGTCACATATTTTGTCACGGTAATGGACAAAGATGATTCGATATTCAAATACCTCTTAGGATAATATCCACTATCTGAGGTCAAGATTAAGGAAGGCGTGTTAATAAGTAAATGAAATCGCCAGTTCGTGGCTGGCAGTGATTTTTCAGGTGGCACTGAATGACGTGAAGTACCTTGGCATTCATTCAAGAACATGTGCAACAGGTTTCTTGACAGACACGGAGACGTCAACTACAAGGCACTTGTAGATCAACCAATGACTGGGCTGCAACAGGCCTCTCCAGCTGCATGTCTTCCACTCACATTTGTGTGTTTACCCTGTCAATTTATCTGGCGTCAGCGACGAGGGTGGAGAATGATTCCATCAAGATGTTTCAGGAATGGAAACACACTACAATGATAAATGCAACCCCACAATGTTTGTTGACTTCTTCTGGATGTTGCAACGAGACCAGCCAACCAAGACCCACACACGACACAACTAGGGTTAAACATTCTTAAAATGTTTATGTTGTATACTGATGTTATGAGATTCTTCCAAACTTGTTAATATATGTGGCTTTGATAGATTAATAAAACTTTAGTATTTTCAGGGATCTTGCACATGAGTTAATAGGTTTATCAAAGCTTACTCCCTGGGTAGCATCGAAAATGGATTGGGCAAATATTATTGTTAGTGGGTTTGGGTTTGAGACGGACTTGCCTAGCACAGGCCAGTAGGCCTGCTGCAGTGTTCCTCTTTTCATATGTTCTTAGCTCAACAAAGAGCTACTCACAGTGGTATATGTGAAGGGTTTTCTTGGAGAATGCAACGAGACTGGTCCTTAAGATATATGGAGACACTAACGTAGCTGAACCTGATGACATTAGAAATACAAAATTCTCAGAAGAATTAGCAAAGTGGAAATGGACAGGCTGATCGAGAAGCGAGAATCAGGTACATGTAATATTCACAGTGATGTCAGGAAGTGTTTCTTCAGCGTCAGAATGGCCAGGATGTGGAATGATCTGGAAAATAAAGTGGTATAGGCAAGATCTGCACACAGATTGAACGAAATTTATGATTGCACTAATAATGTCAGGAAGAGTAAATCAAATAGTTTGCAAGTTTGAGAGACAGGGCCAGTAGCTGAGGCTCAACATCTCCCTCCAAAAATTGGGCAATACACACACACACACACACACACACACACACAGAGGCGAGGCCAGGAGCTATGTCTCGACCCCTGCAACCACAACTAGGTGAGTACACACACAAACATGCTCACTCTTAAGAAAATGAATGGCCTTCAGACTTCGACTTTGTGTAGTTTTCAAAACAACAGTTTAACTTTGCTCAGAGTGAATTTCCATCAGTTTCAAAACTCATATGTTGGGTATTTTGGTGGCCAGCAGTGTGGGGAAGGAGGTGGGTTGAGCTGGGGAAGTAGGGGGTAGCTGGAGAAAATGGTAGAGGACGAGGGGTTAGGTGGAGAGAGAAGGGAAGTGATGGGAAGCAACGGTTAAGATGGGAAGAGGTACAGGGGTGAGCTGGCTGAATTTCGAAAAGTGGGGCAGTTTCAGGTGGTGGAGGTGGTAGCGGAGGTGATGGTATTGTGGTACCGGTGGTAGTGGCGTTGTGGTGGCGGTGGTATCGGTGGCGGGGGTGATGCTTCTGGAGAAGTGAAGGAGAGAGCTGAGTGGAAAATTGTGGGAAGGAGGGATAAGGACCCTGCATCATGGTTTTAATATAGTTTATCGATGGTGGACTGGAGGGATATAAGACAGAGTAGGATGAAAAAAGTTTGGCAAGAAAGGGGAGGTAAAAGGGAAGGTTTTCCTCACATTCCCTATATGCACTTACAAAATAAATCCGTTATTCCTTCTCATATAAGAAAAAAAAAAAAAAAAAAGGCTTGAAAGGGGATAAGAAAAGCTTGAAAATACAATATAAAAGCAGATATATTAAAAATAAAATTAGCTTGAAGAAAGAGTCAAGGATGTGAAATCAGACTCAATTGTAATAAGATAAACCAAAATGAACGATTCTTTTTTAATGGGATATTCAGTTTCATATTGTCTGATTAGAGAAAACGAATAGGCTAATATTCGGCATCAAAATCCATTCACTATTGACTATAAAAGTGTAATGAACACTTGTCGATAATGAAGAGTGTTCCACATGTAGATAAGAAAATAGCAATGAAGACTATTTTTCGGCTCCCAGGAGGAGTCTTCATCAGAAATCATCTGGGGTGCTGATAAGGACTCCACTTGGGAGTCGAAATATAATTTCTACCCACTCTATTTTCTAATATACGTCTAGGAAACCCTTCAGCATATATTCATAAGTTTATGATTAGAAACAAAGCTCCTTATAATGGAAATGAAGACAGTACAGTCTAGTTAAGACTTACTATCAGATATATAATACATTCAGATATATAATACACTATTATATATCTGAATGAATCAGAGAGCTGATTACACACCTGAAGCAACCCTCTTCTAGTTATATTTGAATCGAAGAGTTTACAATGCATTTGACATCTCTGCATTCTAGTTCTGAATATCTCAAACAGTTGTATCAGATCATATAAGAACATAGGAACATAAGAAAGAAGGAACACTGCAGCAGGCCTACTGGCCCATGCGAGGCAGGTCCAAATCTCCAACGGCTTAAGCCAATGCCCCGACCCAGCCAGGTCAGGTTACATTCACTTAAGGAAGGAGCACTGCATCTGACCTAGTAGCACAACCTAGTCAGGACCAATTCACACCCAACCGCACCCACTCATATAATTGTCCAGCCGACCACCTGGTCAGGTCACTTCCACTTAAGGAATTAGTACAGGTCAGGTTACATTCACTTAAGGAAGGAGCACTGCATCTGACCTAGTACAAGCTCACACCCATCCACACCCACTCATGTATTTATCTAACCTATTTTTAAAACTACACAACGTCTTAGCATCTATGACGGTACTCGGGAGTTTGTTCCACTCATCCACAACTCTATTACCAAACCAGTGCTTTCCTATATCCTTCCTGAATCTGAACTTTTCCAACTTGAAACCATTGCTGCGAGTCCTGTCTTGGTTGGATATTTTCAGCACGCTATTTACATCCCCTTTGTTTATTCCTGTTTTCCATTTGTACACCTCAATCATATCCCCTAATTCTACGCCTTTCTAGAGAGTGCAGATTCAGGGCCCTCAGTCTATCCTCATAGGGAAGATTTCTGATACATGGGATCAACTTTGTCATCCTCCTCTGTACGTTTTCCAGTGCATTTATATCCATTCTGTAATACGGTGACCAGAACTGTGCAGCATAATCTAAATGAGGCCTAACCAAAGATATATAGAGTTGAAGAACAACCTGAGGACTTCTGTTATTTATACTTCTTGATATGAAGCCAAGGATTCTGTTAGCTTTATTGCGAACACTTATGCACTGTTGTCTAGGCTTCAGATTACTACTAACCAGAACTCCTAAATCCTTCTCGCAATTACAAGTAATAAGATCTATATTATTCAGCTTATATGTGGCATGGTTATTGTCCTGCCCAACATTTAGAACTTTGCATTTGTTTACATTAAACTGCATCTGCCACTTCTCCGACCACTGCATCAGTCTATTCAAATCATCCTGGAGTGCTCTAATGTCCTCGTTTGAATGAATTGGACGGCCTATTTTGGTGTCATCAGCAAATTTACTTATGCTACTATTTATTCCTCATCTATGTCGTTTATGTAAATTGTAAACAACAGGGGCCCAAAACTGACCCCTGTGGAACACCGCTTGAGACACGCCCCCATTCTGATTTCTCTCCATTTATGCAAACTCTCTGCCGCCTATTAGTCAACCATGCCTCTACCCAGGAAAAATTTCTCCTCCTATTCCGTGTGCCTTAAGTTTCCTCAGTAGCCTCTGATGTGGAACTTTATCGAAAGCCTTACTGAAGTCCATATACACAATATCATATTCATTACCATGATCTACTTCCTCAAACACCTTAGTGAAAAAGTTAGTAAATTGTAAGACATGAACGCCCCTTTGTAAAACCGTGTTGAGATTCATTAATCAATTTATGCTTTTCAAGATGGCTACGAATTGCCTCGGCAATTATTGATTCCATAAATTTACCAATTATGGAGGTAAGGCTTATTGGTCTATAGTTCGAAGCTAAGGACCTGTCACCTGCCTTGTAAATAGGTATTACATTTGCCCTTTTCCACTTGTCTGGCACTATGCCAGTTTGTAGTGATATATTGAAAAGATTTGCCAAAGGTTTGCTAAGTTCCTCTTTACATTCCTTTAAAACTCTTGCAAACAGTTCATCAGGGCCTGGGATTTGTTAGGTTTTAATTTCTCTATTTGTCTGAGGACCATGTCACTAGTTACCCCAATCGAGCATAGTCTGTTATCTTCCAGTTCTACATAATTTATTATTTCTGGAATTCTGCTAGTATCTTCCTGAGTAAAAACTGAGAGGAAGTAAGTATTGAAAATTTCACACATATCCTTATCACTGTCCGTGATCTGTCCTGAGTTACTCTTAAGTGGGCCTATCTTGTCCCTAATCTTACTTCTGTATACCTGAAAGAACCCTTTTGGGTTAGTCTTCGAATCCCTTGCGACCTTAGCCTCATAATCCCTTTTGCTTTTCTTATTCCTTTTTTATTTCTCTCTTTAATTGAAAATATTGATTTCTTATCTGTCCATCCCCTCTTTTGATACGCCTATATATGCCTCTCTTTGACCAATGAGATGTTTTAATCTATTGTTCATCCATTTAGGATCATTTTTGTTAGATCTAATTTCCCTACTTGGAACAAAAGTTGTCTGGGCAGCTAGAACTATGCTCTGAAAAACGTCATATTGACAACCAAAACCACCTACCTGACCCATAGTCAGGTCATCCCAATTTAGCCCACCTAGGTAATTTCTCAGCCCCATGAAGTCGGCTACACGAAAGTCTGGAACTGAGACTTGATTGCAGTTACCTGGGTAATTCCATGATATATTAAAACTAAGTGATTTGTGATCGCTTTCCCAAGCTCTTCATTAACCTCAAGATTATTAATTAGTGATTCTTTGTTAGCAAGAACCAAATCAAGCAAGTTGCTACCTCTAGTTGGTTCTGTCACAAACTGTTTTAAAAACAATCCTGAACCGTATCAAGAAAGTCACTAGACTCAAGATTACCTGTCACATTGTTCCAATCAATGTGTCTAAAGTTAAAATCTCCCATTAACACAACATTTTCATATCTAGACGCCTTATGAATTTCGTCACATAGCAGCTTACTGCGCTCCTATCCAGGCTTGGGGTCTGTAAATCACACCCAAAATTAATTTTTCACGACCCTCGAGAAACTGTAGCCAAACAGATTCTGTGTCAGCTGTTTCTAATCTTATATCTTGTCTAACACAACAATTTAAATTATCTCTGACATACATCGCCACTCCACCACCCTTCCTGTTGACCCTATCAGTGTGGAATAGTTTGTAACCCTGAATGTTGCACACGTACATGATCCATCGCATGTGATTGTTTTGCTATGCTTAATGGCTATAATATTAAGGACTGTCAGCTGCAGAAACTTCCGTAAATGAAATTGTCGTATTATGTAAACAGAAACTCTGGGGGTATAATTGAATGAAAACAGAGTTAGCAAGGGTAATAGTCACTGAAAATGTGAAGTGGAGATATTACTTAATAAAATTATAAACTACTGAGGTATTACTTACTAAAAAAACGGTAACTGCTAGGATAGAAGTGATAACGGGAGCTGTTTCGGTATTAAACATTGAAAATAAGAACTGCATAGGTATTAGTTTCTGAAACGGTTAAGGTATTGACATTATTCTCTGAAAACAGGAACTTGTATGGTATTACTCACTGAAATGGGAATACAGAGGTATTAACTCCAGGGCCGGATTTAGGGAAGGGGCCCCGGACCCCCCACCAGAAGGGGACCCCCCACCAAATGATGAAAAACTTTATGACACACATTATACTGAGAATTGAATAGATCGCAAAAAAAAGAGGAAATATATGCAAGAATTTGAATTGTTTTGGGATTGTCATGTTGAGTCATCTGATCGCTGGTGTTACATCATCGGTGCGAGCGCGTCGTCAGCTGCATGACGCGAGGATGACTCACAGCACATCATCATCCTGGGTGTGCAGGGTGCTGCAGTATGAATGCTTGATCATGGTCAGTACGTGAACAGCAGTGTGGTAGTGAGAACCGGTTATAAACGAGCATGAAGCAAGGGCTGCTTGTGAACCTGACGGTCATGAGCATAGAATCTGACATCGACATCCTGTGCTCGTTGGATTTTGATGGAGTCATCAGAGACTTTTCCATCAGAAAAGCACAGAATGTACCTGGCTTATAATATTTTATCTGATTGAAGATAACTTCTCATAAGTCTGTAGATTACTTTTGAGTTACACTTGCAAATGAACCGAAAGGCTGCTAAAATACACTATAAATCCAATTTATTGCATTTCTTCATCTTAAGAGAATGGTACGTATATTGAGAGAGGCGAAAGTTTTCCAAGGAGAAACTTAAAAGTCTTCTAACCATTGGAGTTAGACCTTTTTAATGCAACGGGGCCCCCCACGACCTAAATCCGGCACTGATTAACGCCCTAAAACGGTAAACTGCTGGGGTATTACTAAACAAAAACAGGAACTGGTGAGATCACCGAAAACGTAACCTTCTAGGATATTACCCACTGAAAACTGGAACTGCTAATGAATTACTCACTAAGAACGTAAACTGCTGAGGTATTACTCCCCGAGAAAAGGAACTGCAGAGGTTTTAATAATTTACAACAGGAATTATGAAGGTATTATCCAGGGAAAGCGAGAAATACTAAAATATTTACGTATATTTCTTAATGTTTGATCTTCCTTGGAATGTTATATAAGTTTTCTAGATCTTCACAAAATTACATATGAGAAGATAATTACATGTGAGAAGGTAATTATATATGCGAGATAAAATTTGCGTATATGAAAAAGATAATTACATACGGAAGATTCTTATATATACGAAAAAATAATTAAGTTATGGGAGAAGAGAATTACATTTGTGAGAGGCAACTTATGTATGTGAGGAGAAAATTGCTTTTGTGAAAAGGAAGAATTCTATACTATTATTTTACGTTTTAAGATTTTTTTTTTTTTATCATTTGTAAAAACATTCTAAGGGACGGAAATTATTGGGAATAATTTTGGTTCTTGTAAAGTATTGTAAATATCGCTGCAATGTTTTTAGTTATTTTATAGGAAGAGTTAGATAGATAGACAGAGAGAGAGAGAGAGAGAGAGAGAGAGAGAGAGAGAGAGAGGGGAGAGAGAGAGAGAGAGAGAGAGAGAGAGAGAGAGGAGAGAGAGAGAGAGAGAGAGAGAGAGAGAGAGAGAGAGAGAGAGAGAGAGAGAGAGAGCATGCATACCCACACCAGCGGCACCAGTATCCTCAGGCGGGCCGTAGAAAGTATATGCAAATGCGTTCGTGAGAAAATTGCATTAATTTCCTGAGTTTTTTTACCCTTCCCCAGACATTGTGACATTTAATGTTTGCAAGCGTTGCTAGTATGAAAAATGTGTGTGTGTGTGTGTGTGTGTGTGTACTCACCTATTTGTTGTTGCAGGGATTGAGTCACAGCTCCTGGCCCCACCTCTTCACTGACTGCTACTAGGTCCTCTCTCCGTGTGTGTGTGCGCGCGCGCGCTCACCTATTTGTACTCACCTATTTGTGGTTACAGGGGTCGAGACTCAGCTTCTGGCCCCGCCTCTTCACTATGTCCTCTCTCTCCCTGTTCCATGAGCTTAATCATACCTCGTCTTAAAGCTATGTATGGTTCCTGCCTCCACTACCTCACTTGCCAGACTATTCCACTTCCTGACCACTCTATTACTAAAGAAACACTTCCTAACATCCCTTTGACTCATCTGAGTCTTCAACTTCCAATGTGACCCCTTGTTTCTGTGTCCCATCTCTGGAACATCCTGTCTCTGTCCACCTTATATATTCCTTGCAGTATTTTGTATGTCGTTATCATGTCTTCCCTAACCCTCCTGTCCTCCAGTGTCGTCAGGCCGATATCGCTTAACCTTTCTTCGTAGGACATTACCCTTAACTCTGAAACTAGCCTTGTTGCAAACCTTTGCACTTTCTTTAATTTCTTGACGAATGACCAGGTGTGGGTTCTAAACTGGTGCTGCATACTCCAGTAGGGGCCTGATGTACACGGTGTACAGAGTCTTGAACGATTGTGTGTGTGTGTGTGTGTGTGTGTGTGTGTGTGTGTGTGTGTGTGTGTGTGTGTGTGTGTGTGTGTGTGTGTTAGTGTGTGTGTGTGTGTGTGTGTGAGTGTGTGTAAAATATTATTTTGTATAGCCTAAAATATTTTTTAAGAATTACTATATAGATGCGATTCACTTTTAAACTTCACGTAATAATCAGTATGCAAATTGACTCATTTTATAGTCCCCAAGAGTTACAATTTCCAGTGTAGAATGCAACAATTTTAGTGTGTCTTTCTCAAGTGTCTCCTGTCATAGAAAACGAAGAAATATCATCTCTAGAGAAACCTGTTTTGCGGAAACTAATCTACGAGGAGTGTGGATATGAAGACAAAAAAAACAGACGCAATCATTTATTTTGACGATGTTGTCCCCTGAAGATTGAGTATTATAGAGCGAAACGTCGTTTGATTTAATATCTAGTTCCGCTTTACGTGTCTTTATGAACATTAAAAGGTATTTTCCGATGTAAATATCACGACTTTTCTGTAGCTTTATTTTACATATTGGGATTGTCCTGTTTCTTTGTGAAAAAAATACATATGGAAAATGAGAAGCATTAGCAACGAGAATAATACAACGTTATATCTCTGTGTAATCTAGACGGTGATGAGGGAATGAATTTGTACTTCCATTCTTTTCTTTTGAAGGTATTCAGGCTCAATTCAGAGAGCTGGAGCACAGATCCAATTCCCTAAATCAAGAGCCCCTCACCAGCGTCAAGGAACCTCCCTTGAGGGGTCGATATAGGGGAGTATAAAGCTGCAGATAATTACGAAGATGATAATGATGGCGATACTATTTAAAAAAAATGTTTGTCAGTTTCCCATGTCAATGGTACCTGTCCATAGACATTTGGTCTGCTGTACTCACCTAATTGTACTCACCTAGTTGTGGTTGTAGGGGTCGAGACTCAGCTCCTGGTTCCCGCCTCACTATATCGTTCGCTAAACTATTCCACTTCCTGACTACTCTGTGGCTGAAGAAATGCTTCCTAACATCCCTTGACTCATCTGAGTCTTCAGCTTCCAGTTGTGTCCCCTTGTTTATGTGTTCCCTCTCTGGAACATCCTGTCACTATCTACCTTGTCGATTCCCTGCAGTATTTTGTATGTCGTTATCATGTCTCCTCTGACCCTTCTTTCCTCCAGTGTTGTTAGTCCTATTTCCTCAACCTTTCTTCATAGGGCAGTCCCCTGAGTTGTGGAACTAGCCTTGTCGCAAACCTTTGCACTTTCTCTAGTTTCTTGACGTGCTTGACCAGGTGTGGGTTCCAGACTGGTGCTGCATACTCTAGTATGGGCCTGACGTACACGGTGTACAGTGTCTTGAACGATTCCTTGTTAAGGTAACGGAACGCTAATCTTAGGTTTGCCAGACGCCCATATGCTGCCGCGGTTATCTGGTTGATGTGTGCCTCCGGAGACGTGCTTGGCGTTATACTCACCCCAAGATCTTTCTCATTTGATGAGGTTTGTAGCCTTTGTCCACTAGCCTGTACTCTGTCAGCGGTCTTCTTTGCCCTTCTCCGATCCTCATAACTTTGCATTTGGTGGGGTTAAATTGAGAAGCCAGTAGCTAGACCAGATGTCAAGCTTGTCCAGGTCTCTTTGAAGTCCTGCTTGGTCTTCATCCGATGTGATTTTCCTCATTAATTTACATCATCTGCGAACAGAGACACTTCTGAGTCTATCCCGTCCGTATGTATTCTGTGTGTGTGTGTGTGTGCTCACCTAATTGTACTCACCTGATTGTGGTTGCAGGGGTCGAGACTCAGCTCCTGGCCCCGCCTCTTCACTGATCGCTACTGGGTCCTCTCTTCTCCTGCTCCATGAGCTTTATCATACCTCGTCTTAAAGCTATGTATGGTTCCTGCCTCCACTACATCACTTGCTAGACTATTCCACTTCCTGACTACTCTGTGTGTGTGTGTGTGTGTACTCACCTAGTTGTTGTTGCAGGGGTCGAGACATAGCTCCTGGCCCCGCCTCTACACTGGCCGCTACTGCACCATGAGCTTTATCATACCTATTCTCAAAGCTATGTATGGAACCTGAATACACTACATCTCTTCCCAAACTATTCCACTTCCCGACCACTCTGTGACTGAAGAAATACTTCCTAACATCTCTGTGATTCATCTGAGTCTTCAACTTCCAACTGTGTCCCCTTGTTGCTGTGTCCCATCTATGGAACATTCTGTCCCTGCCCACCTTGTCAATTCCTCTCAGTATTTTATATGTCTTATCATGTCCCCCTATCTCTCCTGTCCTCCAGTGTCGTCAGGTCGATTTCCCAACCTCTCCTCGTAGGACCTACCCCTTTGCTCCGGGGCATCTTGTTGCAAACCTTTTCACTTTCTCTAGTTTCTTTACGTGCTTTGGGAGGTGTGGATTCCAAAAAGGGGCTGCATACTCCAGTATTGGCCTAACTTGTGTGTGTGTGTGTGTGTGTGGTTTTTTAACAGGGTTTGACAAGGTTTTTTAAGGGTCCCCAACTTTATTGACAAGCTATTGACAAGTTAAGGATTAGTAACTTTTCTAAAGCAAGAGCTGTTACCACATCAGCTCATTTGAAAACATTTTTATTGATGCAAAAAGTAGGGGAAAAGGGGTGAAGTTGGGCCATCTTGAGCCATCTGTGGGCCATCTGTGGGTCAGCATTTGATCAACTGACTTTATTTCGTTGACATTTAATGTGAGAACGTGTTTAGACTCAGCTCCTGGGGGTAAAAGATTCAGATGGTATGTTTTAAATCCCGAGGAATTGCTGCTTTCTGTCCTTCTTGTGGTATGAAGCTTGCTTCTCGGTGTTGAAAGGGTCGCTGAAATGCAATCTATCCAGGATGGGTCCGGCGGAGATGAGGCGTCTTGTCTGTTCTCTACTCTGTCAAGCAGTCCGATGAGAGGGGGGGGGGAAAACCCAAAAAAGTGGAGTATACTCAAGGTGTGAGCGTACTTATGCCTCATACCGAATCTTAAACCCCACTGTCGAGCAAATGCGAGATACGTCAAGTGCTGTAAGCTTCCCGGCTGCCTTGATTGCAAGATTTACAATGGGTTTTTCATGGTCAGTTTGGAGTAAATTTTAAACCCAAAGGGTATCAACTTTTTCCCAGGTACCAACATTCTCCCATTCATACTTACTATTCCATTACCATCATGGTGCTCCATCATCAGTGTTTTCTCAGGGCAAAAGTTATGCCATGGGGTTTCCCCCCCGTATACTCTTAGCTGGTGATTGATGTATCTTAGAGCGCTGGCATTTCTTCTCTTGGGTAAGTAAATGTCGAGTACAGTCGTCTGATATGCATGGATTCTGGGATGGGTGAAGAAGTCATTGAAGTAGATATTACATAACAAGGAAAAACACTTCCCTGTGGAACACTTGCCCCCTAAATTCTTGCTGATTTATTTCCTGAGAACTCCTTAGAATCTGCCATGAAGGTAATCACTGAGGAGACTTGGTGAGCCTGCAATTCACAGTGCTTGAAATTTTGCCGGGGGCCCGGGACCCCCGGTCGAAAGCACAGCGTCCAGTGCTACCACACAGCTGTTTAATTCA
>WNWK01002197.1:0-222991 GCA_009830355.1 Cherax destructor
GGTAAAGGTGTTGTGGGGGAATGAGGAAATTGTGTGTGGGAATACGAGGTAGAAGGGGTGTGGGGAATACCGAGGTAGAAGTTTGGGGGGAATACCGAGGTAGAAGTGTTGTGGGGGAATACCGAGGTAGAAGGGTGTGTGTGGGAATAAAAGGTAGAAGTTTGTGTGTGGGGAATACCGAGGTAAATGTGTGTTGGGGGAAACCAGGTAGAAGGTGTGGGGGAAATAAGAGAAGTGTTTGTGGGGGAATACGAGTAGAAGGGGGTGGGGAATACCGAGTAGAAATTTTTGTGGGGCACAAAGGGAGAATGTGTGTGGGGGAATACCGAGGAGAAGTGTGTGTGGGGAATACCGAGGTAGAAGTGTTTTTGTGGGGGAAAACCGAGATAGAAGTGTTTGTGTGGGGAATACCGAGGAAAGTGTTTGTGGGGGAATAAGGTAGAAGTTTTTGGGGGAAAAATAGGTAGAAGGGGGTGTGGGGGGAATAAAAAGTGGGTGAATGGAACACGAGAGAATTAGATAAAGTGTGGGGAACGAGGTAGAAGTGTGTGTGGGGAATACGAGGTAGAAGTGTGTGTGGGGAATACCGAGGCAGAAGTGTGTGTGGGGAACCTAGAAGTGTGTGGGGGAAACGAGGTAGAAGTGTGTGGGAATACCGAGGTAGAATGTGTGTGGGGAATACCGAGGTAGAAGTGTGTGTGGGGAAACTGAGGTAGAAGTGTGTGGGGAATACCGAGGTAGAAGTGTGTGTGGGGAATACCGAGGTAGAAGGTGTGGTGGGAATACGGGAAGGTGTGTGGGGAATACGAGGTAGAAGTGTGTGTGGGGGAATACGAGGTAGAAGTGTGTGTGGGGAATACCGAGGTAGAAGTGTGTGTGTGAGGGGGTGGGAAACCGAGGTAGAAGTGTGTGGGATACGAGGAGAAGGTGTGTGGAACAGAGAAGTGTGTGGGAATACGAGGTAGAAGTGTGTGTGGGGAATACCGAGTAGAAGTGTGTGGGGGAATACGGGTAGAAGTGTGTGTGGGGAATACCGAGTAGAAGTGTGTGTGTGGGAATACCGAGGTAGAAGTGTGTGTGGGGGAATCGAGGTAGAAGGGTGTGTGTGGGGGGAATACCGAGGTGAAGTGGTGTGTGTGGGGAATCCGAGGTAGAATGTGTGTGTGGGGGAATACCGAGGTAGAAGTGTGTGTGGGGGAATACCGAGGTAGAAGTGTGTGTGGGGGAATACCGAGGTAGAAGTGTGTGTGGGGGAATACCGAGGTAGAAGTGTGTGTGGGGGAATACCGAGGTAGAAGTGTGTGTGGGGAATACCAGGGAAGGTGGAAGTGGTGTGGGGAATACCGAGGAGAAGTGTGTGTGGGGAATACCGAGGTAGAAGTGTGTGGGAATACGAGGTAGAAGTTGTGTGGGGAATACCGAGGTAGAATGTGTGTGGAGAATCGAGGTAGAGTGTGTGTGGGGAACCGAGGAGAAGTGGTGTGTGGGGAATACCGAGGTAGAAGTGTGTGTGGGGAATACCGAGGTAGAGTGTTGTGGGGAATACCGAGGAGAGTGTGTGGGGGGAATACCGAGGTAGAAGTGTGTGGGGGAATACGAGTGAAGTGTGTGGGGAAGGTAGAGTGGTGGGGGAAACGAGTAAGGTTGTGGGAATACCGAGGAGAAGTGTGTGGGGATACAGGTAGAAGGTGTGGGAATACCGAGGTAGAAGTGTGTGGGAATACCGAGGTGAAGTGTGTGGGGGAATACGAGGTAGAAGTGTGTGGAATACCAGGTAGAAGTTGTGGAATCGAGGTAGAAGTGTGTGTGGGAATACCGAGGTAGAGTGTGTGGGAATAGGGTAGAGTGTGTGGGAACTGAAGTGTGTGGAATCAGTAGGGTGTGGGAATGGTAAGTGTGGGGAATACCGGGTGATGTGTGTGGGGAATACCGGGAAGTGTGTGGGAATACGAGGTAGGTGTGTGTGGAATACGAGAAGTGTGTGTGGATCGAGGTGGGGTGTGTGTGTGTTGGAACGAGAGTGGGAAGGGTGTGTGTGGGGGAATCCAGTAGAGTGTGTGGTACCGGGTGGTTGGGGGAAACGAGGTGAGTGTGTGTGGGAAACGGGTAGAGTGTGTGGTGGGGGATCCGAGGTAGAAGTGTGTGTGGGAATCCGGTAGTGTGTGGAATACCGAGGAAGTGTGTGTTGTGTGGGGAATACAAGTGTTGTTGGGAATACCGAGGAATGTGTGGGAATACAGGGAGTGTGTGGGAATCCGAGTAGATGTGTGTGGGAATACAGGTAGAGTGTGTGTGGGAATGGTGAGTGTTTGAATCCGGTAAGTGTGTGGGAAACGAGTAGAGTGTGTGTGGGGATACAGTAATGTGTGGAACCAGGTAAAGTTAATAATATTGGGATAAATTGGAACAAATGGAATAAATTAATATGACCAGTAGTGTGTGTGAACAGGTGAGGGGTGTGTGGGGAATAGAGTTGTGTGGTGTGTGGGTACAGGAAGGGTATGTGTGTGTGGGGGAATAGGTAGTGTGTGTGTGTGGGAATCGAGTAGAGTGTGTTGTGTGGGAATCCGAGGTAGAGTGTGTGTGTGTGGGACCAGGTAGAGTGTGTGTGTGTGGGAATGATGAAGTGTGTTTTGTGGATAGTGAGTTTTTGGGGGAATCCGGGTAAGTGTGTGTGTGTGGGAACGGGTAGAAGTGTGTGTGTGTGTGGGGGAATACCGAGGTAGAAGTGTGTGTGTGTGTGTGGGGAATACCGAGGTAGAAGTGTGTGTGTGTGTGGGGAATACCGAGGTAGAAGTGTGTGTGTGTGTGGGGAATACCGGGTAGAAGTGTGTGTGTGTGGGGAATCCGAGGTAGAAGTGTGTGTGTGTGTGGGGAATACCGAGGTAGAAGTGTGTGTGTGTGGGGGAATACCGAGGTAGAAGTGTGTGTGTGTGGGGGAATACCGAGGTAGAATGTGTGTGTGGGGGAATACCGAGGTAGAAGTGTGTGTGTGTGGGGGGAATACCGAGGTAGAAGTGTGTGTGTGTGGGGGGGAATACCGAGGTAGAAGTGTGTGTGTGGGGGGGGGGAATACCGAGGTAGAAGTGTGTGTGTGTGTGGGGGGAATACCGAGGTAGGCCACTGGTACACCGCCTCGGGAACTTTAATCACTTCATACCAACTTTATGAGGTCACTTAATACTACAGTATATTGAGAAATTGTAGTCTTCTCAAATTCTCTAAATATAGCCAAATCCAAAGACACTTCCTTCTCATTTAATATATACAGCAGTTACCTGGTTCATGCCTCCCGGTGGATCATGGCCTGATCAACCAGGCTCTTACTCCTTGCCGCATGCAGTCCATCATACGAACCACAGCCTTGCTGATCGGGCACATTTAAAATAGTCTGTTTTTTTTTTTTTTTTTCATAATATCATTATTGCAGAATACAGATGGGGCGAGTGAATACTCCAGTTTCACTGGATCTCTTGGCTCCTCAAAGTACCAGATCAGCCAAACCTTTGATAGCTACGTAGGATGTGGGCTGCTGGTAGGAACAGCCAAGCTCCTCAGGTAGCCAATGATGGAGTCTGGATACTACCTTTATCTCTAAACCTTTGATGGGCTTCGAGAGTTTTCCTATTCCTGCACCCCTGCCTTGTGCCAGGATTGTCTGGTGCTTGCTTGGTCAACCAGGTTGTTGCTGCTGGGGGCCCACTGACACATGTATCCATCACAGCCAGGCTGATCTGACACTTGACTGAAGTCTTTGGCTGGCTGGCTGATCTCTAGAACTCTCAAAAGCTAGTTACAGGTATGCTTGTGCTAGCTAGCTTCATGCATACAGATTCTTTATACTTCACTGTTCTCACTATAACATAATTCTGGTTCTCTTCACCATTCCCCATCTCGACTGCCTCTCATACTGACTGTCTCTTCTACACACATGGCATTATCATCAGCGTTTCAGCTAGACTCTCCCAGTATGACCTGCTTTCTTGTCCCCCCTCTAGTCATCTTGTCCAGCTCTATAGAGCAGTAAATGAGAACTTTGAGAGCAAAGAACCTTTTACAGATACCTGTACCAGTCAGACTTGCCTGTCATCTACCTGCTGTTGATTCCGGGGGCTCTCTTCATTGCCTGGTCCCAAACCAGGCCTGGTTGATGGCCTGATCAATCAGGTTTAAAAGGCACGTGATTATACACTAGGAAACGTTAGTTATTAGAAAACTGTTTGGTCCTGGGACCTTGATTACTGTGGTGATCGAGGTCTCAGGACCAAATAATTTTCTAATAAATATATCCTGGTGTTTGTTCATGTCTTAAAACCACTTGTCAGTATTAATTATCAAGATTTATATCTGACCAATCTGCTGCTGTTGGTACTAACAGTACACAGTCCAAAGTAGGCATCATAACTTGCTTAATAAAGAACCTTATCAAGACTTGTAGCTTGTTATCCAATGTAACGACCTGCTATCCTGCACTTCATACCAGCAATAAGTTTCTAATATTGTAGCCTAATGAGTAAATTTAATAAATAAAAAACAAGCTATTCCCTTTAGTAAAATTCTTAAATTTACTTTGTATTCAAAATTTTATCACATAATTATGATAGTAATAATGGTATTCAAAATAAATTTACTTCTAGTGTAATATTAAAAATGAAATTTATACATACTCACCTAAGAGACTGTATGTATAAAATTGCTCAGATTGTCAACCTAAGTTAGTCCTAAGTTTGCCTGAAATGCTTTGTGTATTAAGGGGCGTTCTGCATGCACACCCAAATGTCGTTCATCTTTGTACAAACATCGTATCATGTAGTATTATTAATGTACAGCAGTGTTAAAAGACCTTAGGTAAAGAATTTCAGGTAAACCCAATGTTTGCTTGACCAGTTCATGTCTGGGGACATAGGCATAAGATACGTATTTGTCCCTGGCACAGGTATACTACAGGCAGGCCCCACTTTACAGCATTTATGCAGTGGTTTTCAATTATACCCATTCTTCATTTATTTGGACTTCCTACAGTAAATATATTCTCCACACACTATAAGCTAAGGATAAAAATATTTTATGGTAGGTAATGGGTGTACTGTACATATATTTTTATGCCAGGTCTATTGCTCGCTTAATATATTGTAGTGTTAACATGTTATCAGGCTTTTATATGCATTTGAAAGTGAAAAAAAAGGGCTGTGTTTCACTTTACAGCAATTTTAGCTTTACAGCAGTAGCCTGGAACTTGACCTGCTGTATAAGCGGGTCTCTCCTGTAAAAGTTCTTTCATGCTTTATACAGTGGTACCCCGGTTTACGATGGTCCCCAAACTCACCCTTTTATGTAAGTTTATTTTTTTAAATGCTTTTGTAAGTGTAATTTTGGGGGTCTAAAAGGACTAGTCTATTTTACAACTTTTCTTAAGGAGATAAATTCGTTTGGTAATGGCACTTGAACAGCATTCTGGAATGAAAAAATATCGTAAACCGGGGTACCACTGTATAGAGCAGAATGTTCTCGAGTTAATTTGGATTTAACTTTTGGAAATGTGTATATTTGTCATTGATGTGTATTCATGCTTCCCTTAGAAAAGTTATTTACCACACCCCTATGTGTATACAGCCTCTCCTCACATAGCAACGTACTCGTTTACCGATAACTCAGACTTATGATGGGCTCTCTGACCAGTATGCATACCTAAATAATGTACGTATATTAGAGCTGATTCCCTCTATTCTGTTTAATACAATATACAGTACACTACTGTATAAACATTAAAAAAATATGCTCGAAATGTTACAAATGGTGCAAAGGTGACATTAAAACAATATCAAAGATGGTTGACACAAACCCACTATCTTTATAGTATGCTTCTCACTTAGTGACGAATTCGTTTACCGACGTGGTCTTAGGAACAGAACTCTGTCGTTAAGTGAGGAGAGGCTGTATTCTTAAATTAGATATTTTAGAAGTTTAAGATAAGCTTTATGTAGTTTCTAAATACAGTGGTACCTCAAGTTACGATATTTTTTCGTTCGAGAATGCTGTTCAAGTGCCATTACCAAACGAATTTATCCCCATAAGGAATAATGTAAAATAGACTAGTCCTTTTACACCCCCAAAAATATACTTACAAAAGCATTTAAAAAAATAAACTTACATAAAAGGGCGATTTTGGGGACCATCGTAACTCGAGGTACCACTGTACAGTGGTCCCCCGAGTAACGAAAAAACTTCATCCCAGAAGCCTGCTCAAGTGCCATTACCGAATGAATTTACTCCCTTAAGGAATAATGTCACGTAGGTTAGTCTATTTCAGGCCCCCAAAAATACACTTCCTCAAGCACTTACAATATTATACTTAATTGTACGATTTCTGGGGTGTTCGTTACTCGGGGGACCACTGTAGTTTTTATACTATTAAATAGTTATTCAGTGGTTCAAGTTTTAGGCATACATTGTTGGTGAATTATGTAAATTTAGCCTTGAATAACCCCAAAAGGTCATTGTAACTTTTTCTATTGGGGTTTTACCGTCTTTTTTTTTTTCCAACACCAATATGTATTTTAAAATTACATACTGTCATTAGGTATACAATACCTTTTACCCAACAGTTGAATACCTCCAGCATGTACTGGAGTTTTCTTACTGCAAATATGACATTCCAGTAAGACTGTGACTGTTTTGGGTCACATCCTCTAGATGCGACCCAAACAGTTGGCTAATACAGCGGTACTTATTTTTACTGCTAGGTGGGCAGAGGCAGCAGGGGTTTACCTGTATGTACTTCATCTATAGGCTTCATATCAAGAAGTGTAAATAGAGAGTCCTCAGGTTATACTTAAATTTTATATATCCTTGGTAAAGCCTTGTTTAGATTATGCTGTTCGGTTCTGGTCACTGTGAATGGACATAAATGCACTGGAAAACATAGAAAAGGATGATAAAGTTGATCCCATGTATCAGAAGTCTTTTCTATAAGGATAGACTGAGGGGCACTGAATCTGTATTGTGGAAAGAGTAGAATTAGGGGGATATGATTAAGATGTACAAATGGAAGGAAGACACAAATAAATAAAGGGGATATAAATAACGTGCTAAAAATATATAACCAGGACAGGACTCGCAGTTAGAAAAATTTAGATTTATAAATTACAATGGACCCTCGGTTTTCGTTCACCTCCAAACTCGAACAATTATGTAAATGTATTTTTGTAAGAGCTTTTGTAAGTGTATTTTTGGGGTTCTAAAACGATTAATCTAATTTACATTTGTCCTTATGGGAACAAATTCGTTCGGTAATGGCACTCAAACAGCATTCTGGAATGAATTTTCAACGAAAACCGAGGGTCCACTGTATATAGCAAAGCAGTGGTTTAGTAATAGAAAACAGAATAACAGAAAAGTGCAGAGTACCTCTAGCACAAGCCCTCAGCATTCTTTGGAGAAAGAGCTTAGATATAGGTGAAATACAAGAGATCTTAAGGCATACAGACTCGCCTCCTTTGCATAAGGGAGGTAGTAGAGTGCTAACCAAAAATTACATAACAGGAATCCTAACATCTCGCATCATAAGTCTTCAAAAAAGTGATGATGCCAAATTAAAAAGTTTATGGAACAGTAAAAGCTGCACAACCCAAACCACTATGACAATTATAGAGGCATTGGAAGAAAACCAAAATGCAGACGTGATATGCACTTTTTGCAAAGGCGTTCAACAAATGCGATCATGGGGGTGATTGAACATTAAATGAACACCATGCATAATGGGTAAGGTAGGCACATGAATTTTAAAGTTTCTAACATAAGAGTACAGTGGACCCCCGAGTTTCGTAAACCCCGGAAATCGTACATTTATGTAAGTATAATATTGTAAGTGCTTGTGGAAAAGTATTTTTTGGAGTCTGAAATAGACTAACCTACGTGACATTTTTCCTTAAGGGAGTAAATTCGTTCGGTAATGGCACTTGAGCAGACTTCAGGAGTGAAGTTTTTACGAAACTTGGGGGTCCACTGTAGTAGTAAACAGCAAAATCCAGCATTAGTGGGGTAAAAAATTCAGTAAATGATAATATATACCTGGAAAGTACTTGAGGGCCTGGTCCCAAATCTGCACACTGCCATAACAACATACTGGAGTGAAAGATTTGGGAGGAAGTGTAAAATAAACCCAGTGAGGAGCAGGGGTGCGGTGGGGACAATACGGGAGCACTGTATGTATTAACATCCGGGGTCCCAGACTATTCAACATCTTACCAGAAGATATCCGAAACACGGCTGGAACCAGTGTAGAAGCCTTCAAGAGGAAACTGGACAAGTATCTTCACCAGGTGCCAGATCAACCAGGCTGTGATGGATATGTGGGGCAGTGGGCCTCCAGCAGCAACATCCTGGTTGACCAGGCAAGCACCAGACGAGCCTGGCCCATGGCCGGGCTCAGAGAGTAGATAAACTCTCGAAAACTCTTCAAAGGTATATCAACAAGGCACTGTCTTGGTGCCTCTGCTGTTTCCTATCCTCATAGTAGACATAGATAAAATCAGTTTTGTAACATCCTTTGTAGATGACATTAAAATAAGACACTGAAGATATAAGCAGGGCTTTTCCAGTGGGCAGTTGAGGACATGATGACTTTAGGTATATGTCCAGCTCCCTCTTGAAGACAACCAGGGGTCTATTGGTAATTCCCTTTATGGCTGGTGGAAGGCTGTTGAACAGTTATGGGCTCTGGACACTTTTATTGTGTTTTCTCTCATTGTTCAAATGGCGCCCCTACTTTTCACTGGGGGTATGTTGTGTCACCTGCCAAGTCTTTTGCTTTTGTAGGGAGTGATTTCTGTGTGCAGATTAGGGACGATGTATCTCTCTCGCCTGCACTCCAGTGAGTACAAGTCAAGTGCTTCCAGGCGTTCCCAGTAGTTAAGGTGTTTGATGGAACTTACATGTGCAGTAAAGGTTCTCTGTACATTCTATAGATCTGCAATTTCACCTGCCTTGAATGAAGATGTCAGTGTACAGCAGTATTCCAGCCTAGAGAGAACAAGTGATTTAAAAAGGATCATCATTGGCTTGGCATCTCTTGTCTTGAATGTTCTCATTATCCATTCTGTCATTTTCCTCGCAGATGTGAGAGTTACACTGTTGTGATTCTTGAAGGTGAGACTCTCAGACATTACCACTAACAGGTCGTTCACATTACTTTTCCGCTCTGTTGTGTGATTAGAGTTTGTAGTATGCTCAGTCCTAGCTATTACTTCCTCCAGTTTTCCATAACGGAGTAGTTGGAATTTGTCTTCATTGAACATCATATTGCCCATTGGAAAACTTGGTTTATATCTTCTTGGAGATTTGTCGTGTCCTCAATGGATGACTCGTGCAGATCCTAGTATCGTCTGCAAAGGATGATATGGTGCTATGGTTTACATCTGTCTGATAAGAGGATGATGAACAGGATAAGGGTAAGTACTGTGACTTGTGGAGCAGAGCTCTTCACCATGGCAGCTTCCAATTTAACTCTGTTTACCACTACTCTTTGTGTTCGATTGGTTAGAAAGTTGAAGATCCATCTGCCTACTTTGTAATTTATCCCTTTAGTATGCATTTTGTGTGCTATTACACCATGATTGCACTTGTCAAAGGCTTTTGCGAAATCTGTGTATACTACATCTGCATTCTGTTGGTTTTCCAGTGCATCAAGACCATATCATAGTGGTCCAGTAGTTGCGAGAGGCAGGAGCGACCTACTCTGAACCCGTGTTGCCTTGGATTGTGCAATTGTTGGGAGTCCAAGTGGTTTGCAATCCTGCTTGTTAGAACTCTTTCAAAGATTTTTATGATGTGGGACGTTAAAGCTATTGGTCTATTGTTCTTCGCTATTGCTTTGCTGCCACCTTTATGGAGTGGGGCTATATCCGTTGTTTCTAGTGACTGGAATTTCACCTGTGTCTATGCTCCTTCTCCATAGCATACATAGAGCCCACAAGAGGGGTTTATTGCAGTTCTTAATGAACGCAGTGTTTCACGAGTCTGGGCCTGGGGTTGAGTGCATGGGCATTTTGTCAATGGCTTTCTCAAAGTCTAGTGGAGTTAAGGTTATGTCAGAAATTTAGCATACATTGACAGGGTTTTGAGGCTCATTCATGAAAAAATTATTTGGATTGTCTATCTTTAGACTGATTAGTGGCTCGTTGAACCCAGTCATATTGAGGTTTCAGTATCTCACTCATTTCTTTGTTGTCATTTGTGTCGGCTCCATCTTGTCTGAGCAGGGGCCCTATACTAGATGTGGTTTTTGCCTTTTTTTGACATATGAAAAGAAATATTTTGAATTTCTTTCAATTTCACTAATTGTTTTTAGCTCATCTTGTCTCTCCTGGATCCTGTATGAGTCTTAACTTAAGCTCAATATTTTCTACTTCCCTGGTTAGTGGTTTCTTCCATGTTTCAGATAATCTAGCATTCTTGAGGAGCTCAATGATCCTTCGCTTCTCCGGTAGAGGGAGCATCTCTCTCTTTCCAGTTTACTTTTATTTTTTCGTAGGAAAATATGCCTTGAACATACTTTATCTACTAGAAAGTTGATCTTTTCAAAGCACTGGTTAGGGTCCATGTTATTTAAGATATCTTCCCAACAGGTTTCATTTAGGACATTGTTTACCTGGTCACAGTTGATGTTCTTGTTGTTAAAGTTGAATTTGGTGAAGGTACCCTCATAGCTGTATGCATTTGCTGATCGGGACCTCTGTGCATGTAAATTTGGACTTCAATTAGATTGTGATCAGAATTAGTTGTTTTTGATATTATATTTCTTATCAGTTCCTCATTATTTGTGAAAATAAGGTAAAGTGTGTTCTCCACTCTGGTTGGCTCCACTATCTGCTGACTTAGGGTGTGTTTATTGCAGAAATTCAGCAGCTCGTGTGTGATTTTTCATCTGAACTGCATCCAGGGATTATTTCTGCTACAACATTATTTGCTACATTCTTCCATTTTGTATGTCTTAGATTGAAGTCACCAAGCAGCAAGATGTTTGGGGATGGGGCTGGAAGGTTTTCCAGGCAGGAGTCAATTTTTGATAGCAGTTCCTTGAACTGTTGGGAAGTTCCATCTGGTGGCTTATATACAAGCACCATGACTTAAGTTTTGGTTCTCGATTTTTATTGTTAGAACTTCAACTACATACATCATTTGTGGTGTACAGTATCTCCGTGCAAATGAGCGACTGACATACAGGCCAACCCTCCCTTGTTGCCTGTTCTTTCTGTCACATCTGAAAAGGTTGTACCCAGGGATCCACATTTCATTGTCAAAGTAATCTTTTGCATGGGTCTCTGTGAAGGCTGCAAGCATTGCATTTGACTCCCCTAGAAGTCCACTGATGAAAGGTGTATTTTGTTGTTGGTGGATGGCTAAAGGCCCTGTATATTAGCAAATATAAATGAGGTAGTGTTGCATGTTTATTGGGGGCATTTTGTTGTTGGCATCTGTAGTTGAGAGTCTGGAGGGCCCACTGGCTGTGCCTCCAGTCCAACAAGGCTCCAAGGTGGTGAACTATTTTGTTTATTTCTTAACATTTTCTTTCTTCGTTTCCTGCCACTAAAAAAATCACTTGGAGTGGAGTTGTCGTAACTACTGTAACTATTATTATTTGTTTTACGAGGTGTGTACCTCCTGGTCCCTTTTAAGTGGTATGCGGGGCAGTTGGTGTTGTAACATTGTTTTTAAAGGACTGAAGAGTGGCACATCTCAGGGTGGAAGAATTTGCAAGAGGTAGAACGACACACTCCTTTAGACAGGAGGTCACAGCATTTTTTGGGGATGCTCAAAGTTGCATGTCCCATTTGTTTTCCCCGATATTCCTTGCTTACAGATGCCCCAAACATACAATTTGCACCATTTTGCTTTTGGTTGGATATAATTCGTTGTGGATGTATTCCCAATTTGTGCAGATCCTAGAACTGCACTACAGTCTTCGATAGCCAAGCCAGAGACACCACCGTCTGTTTTCAGGAGGCCAACATTTTCCCCGGAAGAGGACTCCTCTACTACATCTGTAATAGGGGCTATGGCTGTGGTGGGTGTGGGAGCATCTTTAACCGAATCCAGGCACTATGACTGTGGGATGAGTCGGGGTCAGCCCTAGGGCTGGGGGCTGAGCTAGCTGATGTTTTTGTTTTCTGTTTTTTTTTTCCAGCGAGTGTCTATTTTTAGGTCAACTGTTGTAGACATTCTGAATGTTAAACTTTACTTCTTTTCCATGCTCTGCTCAATATATTTTGGGTAGACTATGCAATAGTTCCTCTTTGTTTTCATGCTTATTTATTAACCTCCTGAGAACTTTCCTGATACCTGTCCATAATTCCACATCTTTATTGCAGATCCAGAAACACCTTTCTATATGGATGTCGTTTTTGGATGTAGTGTTCATTCTTGCACAGGAGACATGTTTGGAAAAACAAAGGTTGTGTGATTCTGGATTTTTTCCCAAGAGCCTTTTCACATGTCCGACAGGTATACTGTATTGCCATCCTGCCTGTATCATACTTGCAAACTGGGTACCATGAAAACCTGATTTCCACTTTACCTTTCTCTGAACTCAGGTGGTGGGGTGTTAGAGGGTCAGTGCATGGGTACCTGGAGGGCATTCCGGGGATCGACGTCCCCGTGGCCCGGTCTATGACCAGGCCTCCCGGTGGATCAGGGCCTGATCAAAGAGGCTGTTACTGCTGGCTGCACGTAGTCCAACGTATGAACCACAGCCCGGCTGATCTGACACTGATTTTAAGTATCTGTCCAGCTCCCTCTTGAAGACAACCAGAGGCCTACTGGTAATGCCCCTTATGGCTGGTGAGAGGCTGTTGAACAGTCTTGGGCCCCAGACACTTATTGTGTTTTCTCTTTCTTCACTGGGAGTACGTTGCACCTTCTGCCAAGTCTATTGCTTTCGTATGGTGTGATTTATGTGTGCATATTAGGGACCAGTCCCTCCAGAATCTTCCAGGTGTAGATTATGATATATCTCTCTCGCCTGCGCTCCAGTGAATATAAGTCTAGTGCTTCCAGGCGTTCCCAGTAGTTAAGGTGTTTGACGGAACTTATATGTGCAGTAAAGGTTCTCTGTACATTTTCTAGATCTGTAATTTCACCTGCCTTGAATGGAGATGTTAATGTACAGCAGTATTCTAGCCTAGAGAGAACAAATGATTTAAAAAGGATCATCATTGGCTTAGCATCTCTTGCCTTGAATGTTCTCATTATCCATCCTATCAGTTTCCTCGCAGATGTGATAGTGACATTGATGTGGTATGTGGAATGTATTTAATACATAGACTTACTATACATCAAAAGCATTTATGGTGTATAACATCACACAGACTTTTCCAATTCGGGTACATTTCCCAAGCTCCATACATACACAAGTCAAGTGCATGCTGCAGTGTTCCTCCTCTCTTATGTTCTTATGTTTTCTTGCTTAGATTGGGTTATTGTGGTGTGGGGTATATGCTGTTATTATGGTGGTATATGGTGGGCCTGGGACAAGTAGAAATCTTCAGGTGCCAGATCAACCAGGCTGTGATGGATATGTGGAACAGTGGTCTCCAGCAGCAACAACCTGGTTGATCAGGAAAGCACCAGATGATCCTGGCCCATCTTGAGAGAAGTGATTTATAATATCTTTATTTCTACAAGTACATATACAAGGTGTACAGGCCTAGCTGACATTAATGACATGCTACTATATAGAAAGCCGCTTGTTATGCTGAGCATTTCGGGCAAATTAGGTAAGTTTTGTCCCAGGATGCGACCCACACCAGTCGACTAACACCCAGGTATCCATTTTATACTGATGGGTGAACATGGACAGCAGGTGTCTTATGGAAACACGTCCCTAATGTTTTTCAGCCGTACCAGAGATTCTAACTCCGGACCTCAGTGTGTGAGCTGAGTGCGCTAGCGATCGAGCTACGGGTTTTGAAGGTTCTAACTATCCAGCCTATCGATTTCTTTACGGTTGTGATGTCCGTGCCTGGGAAGCTAACCGGTTTATAGCAGTTGTGAGTCGAATGTTCTCATTGAGTTATGTGGCACCCCTCTTTAAAAAAAAAAAATGGAGTGGAAGGGAGGGAGCAGTGAACGACAAACTGTTGTGTGTGTTGCCCTTCTCTTCCCCCGCGGTGGGTGCCTCCTACCTCCTCCATCACCACCTACCCCTCATAATCCACAGCTACCCCTCCCCCCATGCACCTCGTACCACCTCCCCCTCACTCTTGTTGGCCCGCCTCCATCATACCCTGTGTCTTGGTTCGCCATCAACACCCACCCACCACAACTCTTACCTTGTACCTCTACAACACATTCTCTTGCTGACCAATTATTTTGCCAGTAAAACAATGGATCTGTGCCAAAACTTCACATGCCTTCAATATTCTTGTGTCTTCGAAACAGTTGTACAAATTATTTAACATTTGTAGGTTTTCCGAATATAGCTTCTATAGTGAAATATGTGCCAGAAATGTTCTACCAGAGAATTTAATATGTGTATTTAGAGACTACGACTCAACGCTCCTAGTTGTCTTCAAGAAGGAACTCTACAGCTTCCTCAAAACAGCTCCTGATCAGCCGGGTTGTGGTACATACGTTGGACTGCGGGCGGCGGGCACTAGCAGCTTGCTCGATCAGACCAGGAGGCCTGGCCTGGGGCCGGGCTGGGGAGGGGCGGTGATCTCCGGAAGGAACTCCAGGTTAATAGAACAAGATTTTATTGAGGAAACTTTTAGTTTTAACTCAAAATGCTGTACCAACAAAAGCTTGTTCAACGTGTCTTTGCTTGAGAAATATTGTTGCTGGTTGTGCCAGCCAGCCAGCCAACCAGCCAGCCAACCAGCCAGCCAGCCAGCCAGCCAGCCAGCCAGCTTAACTAGTTCACCTGCTTCTGGCGCCTCCGTCTGCAGGTGTTGGCAACGACCATGTTTCTGCTTGCTATTAATTTCTCAACAAAATTTGTAGCCATTCAAATAATTACACCTTTTTTTCGTTGTCTGGATAACTTCAAGCCTGATGTGTACCATTTTCTTGGTAGTGACTGCTATCGTGAGGAAGATATGTTCCAGTACTACTGTTTCACTAAGCTTCTATGATCCATATGGGCTTAACGTTTCTTGTGTGTAGTAGTAGTACTCAGTGTCAATTCCCAAGAAATTCGTCTCATTGGGACAAAATTCAGTTGCCCTTAATACATTGGTAATGTTTTACCGATGTTGGGTTGAGGGGGTTGGTGGTAGTTGTTGGAGAGAATTGTGGTGTGTGTTGGAGAGGCTTGAGGGTGGTGGTTGTTGGGGACGCTTGAGAAAGAGGATTATAGTTAATAAACAACCATAATTTAGGAGACTCAAACTTAATATGTTTTGGTTCAGCTTATATCACTAACAAATCACACTGTTAATGGGCCAAGTCGGACCGAAACGTCGTCAAAAATTTTCCTCCTAAATACGATTTGTGTTATATTCCAGCCTCGGTATTGTGGCTGAAACATTTGGATTGTGGTTGTTGGAGAGGCTTCAGGAAGAGGACTGTTGTGTTGGTTGGGGAAGGCTTGGGGAGGGTTGGGGTGGGTGTATCAACCACTGGTGGTCCATACTTGGCTTCCTTTGAGAGCATGACGCAGCAGCAACAGTTACAGCGGTCGTTAGCCAGATCAACACATGAGTGGTGGTGTTGGCCACCCATTCCTCGCACAACTACTCATCAACCTTCAATTTTGAGCCTTTCCTTTCTTTTTTCCTCGGCCATTTGTATTTTTAACAAGGACCCCAAAGGAAATAAGTCACTTTGACTTTTTTTTTGTTTTTAGGTTATCCTAGGTAATTTACGCTTCATAAACTTAAATTTCGTTGCTAGACGATGTGCGGACGCTTTGTTTTAACTTTCTTATTTGAGGTAAATATACATTTTATAGGCTTATTTAATGTAAATTAACCAAAATTTGTTAAAATAAAGCTTGAAAGCCTGGAAATATAATAAATATGATGTATTTATCTGGAGGATATGTTGAGATAGCAAACTTGTACCAGTCACGTGACATCTCTTGTATTTAATAAGGTTTTCTCTATGTTAAATATATAAATACCACCTGTTTTAAAAATTGTTCATTGTCTATTAAGCACCTGTCAACCCATTCTCGCACCACTAGTATGCAATACGCTACTTGCTGCAAATTTAAAAGTTTCTTGCATATGCTACGTTCGCTACCGTGTTTTTTTTTTTTTTTTTGTAATTTGTGTGTGCTTGGTTCATCCATGTTTTACGAGGCATGCAACCCAGCCTACCTGTCTGCCTGCCTAGTCTGTTAAAATAAAGAAATTAGATGTAGAGTTGCAGGAAATCTTAGACATTAAGATAAGATTTCTTTGGATTTTTAACCCTGTATGTTAGCCACCCAGGATAACCCAAGAAAGTCGGTGCGTCATCGAGGACTGTCTTATTTCCATTGTGTTCCTTCAATCTTGTCCTCCAGGATGTGACCCACACCAGTCCACTAACGCCCAGGTACCTACTTACTGCTAGATGAATAGGGATAGCAGGTATAAGGGAACATGCCCAACGTTCCCACCCGTACCGGGGATTGAACCACGAACACTGTGTGAGGCTAGAGTGTTGCCTACCGAGCCACGGGATACCTGGGAACCCAGTTGTATAGATATGTTAGTGGGTCTGGGCATTATTTTCCCGGGGACCCGGTCTCGGACCAGGCCTCATAGGTTATAAAGGAAAGATTACAGGATTAAGAAGCACGTAGGGAAATAAAGGTGTGTGTGTGTACTGAATGCAAGGAGAAGTTTGTAAGATTCTTGCGTGTTGATGAGACAATCAATAGATAAGCAGTCCTGCCTGGATTCCCGAGGGATGTTTCGGAGGTCAGCGCCCCTGCAACTCGGTCCCAGACCAGGTCTCCTGGTGGATAAAGGCCTGATCAACCAGGCTGTTGATGCTGGCCACACGGTCCAATGTACGAACCACAGCCCAGCTGATCAGGAACTGATTTGAGGAACGTGTCAAGTTCCCGCTTGAAAACCAGGTTTGTTGGTAATTTGCCTTATGCATAAAGGGGAGGATATTGAAGAGTAGGACCTTTGACATTCGTAGAGTTCTCTGTGTACTCGAGGAGCTCCTGCTCTTTATTGGAGATATTTTGCACCGTCTGTCAAGTAAATTATGATGTACCTTTCTCGCCTACGTTCCGAGGAATACAGTTAAAGTAAATTCAAGCGTTCCCAGTAGCTCAGATGTTTGATTGAATGTATATGGGCAGTGAACGTTCTCTGTTTCCAGCTCATTACTTGTCTGCCTTGAAGGGGGCCGTTAGTATACAACAGTATTCCAGCCTGGAGAGAACAAGTGACTTGAAGAGTATCACCATTGGCTCAGCATCTCTTGTCTTAAAAGTTCTAGTTATCCAGCCTATTATTTTCTTGACGTAGCAAAAGTAATATTTTGATTCTTGAATGTGAGATGTTCAAACATCATTACTCCTAAGTCTTGCAAATGGAACTTTCGCTCAACTGAAGGATTTGAGTTTATCCTGAACTCCGTTAGCCTTTATTTCCTCTTTTCTTCCATAGTAGAATAAGTGAAACTTGTCCTAGTTAAACATCATACTGCCTGAGGCTCCCTGGAAGACTTGAAAACAATCGCTGCATCTTCACCGGACACCATTAAGAATTATAGATTCTGGTGTCGTCAGTAAAGGATGTTAGTGATAAATTAGGCGCATGTGCAACACTTGGGTATCTTTGTGTGTCAAAAAGTTTCCTCAATAAAGATACCCAAGTGTTGCACATGTGTCTAATTTATCAACTTGTCGGCTCCATGAACCATTCATCTACAAGGATGTCACTGCTATGATTTATGTCCTTGTTGATGTCTAATATACGAATGAGATACAGAGTGCCAACAGATTTGCCAGTTTCAGTGGTGCATTCATTTGGCAGGAGGGCTACTACTTCCCTGGATAATAGTTACCTACTTACCCCATGGTAATGAATTATTTAATCTAGGATAATCAGATAGGATATATTTTCATTCATTTTAACGCTTAGATCCTAATGAGGAATATAGGAGTAAACAGTAAAGTAACCCATGTGACATGTCAAGGCATCTTACTAATGAAATTATGGCATTACAGGGTTCCTTGTATGTAGATATGACTCATGTTGTGGTCTGTTTGTCCTAAGTTATTAATGTCAGTATTTACTACTATAATTTAATAAATATAAACACATTTTGAAACTTCTTCTAATGCTTATTTTAATCATTACATTCTGCAATTCAGTTTTATTTTCTAACATGAATGGAGATATTTTGTGTTGCATGTCAGAAGTTTTCACACCAGCGTTCCTTGATGCTGGTGACGGGCTCTTGATACGAAAACCTGAAGTTAACGTTATCTTGTCTTAAACCTGATTACATCCCACTACTCGGGTGCTATATGAACCTTACGGGCTTAGAGCTTCCCATGAGTATTACAATTGTGCGGCAGCATTTCTGTGAAGACCTCAACACTATGATTTTGTTCATTATAATATCTTTATTTCTGCAAGTACATGTGCAAGGTATACAGACCGTAGCTAACATCAGTGCCTGGCCCATGGCCGGACACCCAGAGTAGTGAGACTCTAAACTCATCAAAGGTATTATGGCATACTACTATATAGAAAGCCCCTTGTTATGCAGAGCATTTCGGGCTAATTAGGTCAGTGCGACCCACACCAGACGACTATCACTACAGGTACCCATTTTACTGATGGGTGAACAAGGACAACAGGTGTAAGGAAACGCGTCCATTGTTTTCACCCTTTCCAGGAATCGAACCCTGACCCTCAGCGTGTGAAGCGAGATCTTCGCCTACTAGGCACTGGGAGAAGAGAATGTTTCCTAGTAAAAAAAAAATAGCCTCTTTACCTACATTGCAACCACTATTTAGGACAAATCGATGAAATTTGAACTTTAGCAGTGATAGTTTGGACATTCAGGGTAATTGGTGAAGTTTCTTATTCAGACCATTCAATCAGTAATGATTTATTTGCGGGTCTGCCAAGTATTACCCTCAGATGTTGACTTTTGAAAGTATCCAAGGTGGTGCTAGCGTCAGTCACGCTTCTTGGCACGTTTTTCCACTCTTCTACATCGATATATCTGAACCAGTCTTTTCCTGTGTAGTTTTTAATTTTATTTGTAATCCATTGTTTAAGAGTTATTCATTGGTTAGCCTCAGCACTCTATATAAACTTTCCTTATACATGTCTTCTAGTAAAGTATTGAGCCTGGCCCATGGCCGGGCTCCGAGAGTAGTGAAACTCTTCAAAGGCAATGGATACCTGGAGGGCGTACAGACAAGTGGATTTAAAAAAGCACTTGCATACCCTAATGTTTGCTCACGTCTTTTAAACCACGTGTATACAGGCATCCCATGCTTATACAGTTTACCTGGAGAGAGTTCCAGGGGTCAACGCCCCCACGGCCCGGTCTGTGACCAGGCCTCATGTTGGACCAGAGCCTGATCAACCAGGCTGTTACTGCTGGCCGCACGCAGTCCAACGTACGAATCACAGCCTGGCTGGTCAGGTACCGACTTTAGGTGCCTGTCCAGTGCATGCTTGAAGACAGCCAGGGGTTTGTTGGTAATCCCCCCTGATGTATGCTGGGAGGCAGTTGAACAATCTTGGGCCCCTGACACTTCTTGCCTTGTTCGGCAAGAAGAGCATTGCTATTTAAGCCAAAATCGCAAGTTTTACCTATTTGGACACACACACACACACACACACACACACACACACACACACACACACACACACACACACACACACACACACACACACACACACACACACACACACACACACACACACACACACATGAGAGAGAGAGAGAGAGAGAGAGAGAGAAAATAGTAAATATATTTATTGTAGGAAGTCAAAATAAATGAAGAATGGGTATAATTGAAAACTGCTGCGTTAGTGAAACTCCATAAAGCGAAGCTGTGTAAAGCGGGGCCCTCCTGTACTTCAGTCATATCTTCCTGTGCAGGTTCAGGGCTCTTAATCTTTGCATGAAAGTCTATATATAATTGGATTAATCTTGGCATACTTCTGTATGTTTTCTAATGTATTTATATGCGTTCTGTAATATGGAGACCAGAACTGCGCCTCGTAATTTAAATGAGGCCTCACTAATGAAGTCTAGAACTGTATAATAACCTCTGAACTGCAGTAACTTCTTGATATAAATCCAAGCAGGTTGTTAACTATTTTGTTAACTAACATTGATGAAGTTCCATATTTAATTTATAAGTGCTAGTGTTACTTTCATTAGAAAGGATTAAGTAGAACTCGCTTTTCGCTGAACTGCCACTCCTCTTCTGACCTCGACGTTAGTCTCAGGTTCACTGCTGTCTTCCTCACAATTTATATCGGCCTATTTACCTCTCGCTTTTTATTCGTTAATGTATATTATGAAGAAATTCATTAACGTATAATGTAAAGAAGAAAGGAGCCAAAATTGATCCTTGAGGAACGCCATTTGTTATGGGTCCACATCTGACTTCACGCTATCCCACCTTGTACTAAGCATTGCTTCCGCGGTGTTGTCCTAGACTTGGCTTCCTGGTTGATGGCCTGATTAGTCGAGCTGTTAGTGCTGGCAGCACGCAACCCGGCTGATCAAGAACTAACGTGAGGAACTCGCCAACTTTTCCTTCGAAGACACTTTTTTTTTGTTTAGACGTAAGATGGCAGCAGTGTGAGGAAGGGGTCAGACAAGGGCATGTTGAAAGACAGCCCGGCATGCCTGCCTTGCTCGCCTGCTTGCTTGCCTGCCTGCCTGCTTGCCTGCCTGCCTGCCTGCCTGCTTGCCTGCCTGCCTGCCTGCCTGCCTGCTTGCTCCAGGCAACTCTCTCTCCTGTACCGTTATGCCGCCGCCACCAACCTCCACCACCCATAATCACCAACATTGTTGGCGCTTGTGTCCACTACCCACAACCTCCATTGTCACTATAGCTACCTATTGTTGCTATCACTAGCCGTTACTCTTGCTACACCTATTGTCACTAGTTCCCGTTATTTGCTACTAGACATTACTATCCACTGTTCGTTATTTCTACTGTTGCTATACTTATTGTCGCTATGCACTAGTCGCTATTTCTACTGTTACTATATCTATTGTCACTAACTCCCGTTATTTGTTACGATATCTATTGTCGCTATCTACTGTTCGTTATTTCTACTGGTACTATACTTATTGTCACTATTCACTGCCATAGTCCACCATTGCCACTTCCCTACTATCAACTACTACAGCGTAACTACCCACTACCTCCACTGCCACTGACCCTATTGTTACTACCCACTGCAAAAACAGAAAATTACAAGCATGCTTGCGAGTTATAAAAGGCTTTTAAATACCGATATCAACTCTTCCAAGGAGTTATTACCAAGCATTCCTTGTTATTAAGGTACACATTGGCTATATATAGTGTATACCTGGAGGGTATACTCTAAGTATACACTACGTTTAAGGACTGAAATAAGACAGTCAATTCATCTTGAAATCAACCTATTGAGGTTGGGATTCGAACCTACGTATTAGCTTATGAATAAGGCACATGCTGAAGGATTCAAGAATATCCCATGTAATAAGGCAGTGGTACACAATACAATATCCCACATGTAGACAAAACAATGGAATTGACTTGATATACCTTAGTCACGAGTTTTTCAACTCCCGAAGCCCGACCATGGGCCAGGGTCGTCTGGTGCTTGCTTGGTTAACTAGGCTGTTGCTAGCCCACATACCCATCACAGCCTGGTTGATAAGACCAATGTGCAACAGTTAGGTATCTTTATTCAGAGTAAAGATACCTAACTTTTGCATATGTGTCTTAGCTTGTATTGTATACCATTTTAATATTCGCAGCCTAGTTGATCTGGCTGTATATTTCGACTCCTATACCTTTGATATCCTAGCTGGCGTCCTCGTCAGCAGAATGTGCGTTAGAGGAAGCAGAGCACCTTACTTAGGAATAGTGAATAAAAGTCACTATACAGTGATTGGAACAATACATAAATAACCCGCACATAAGATACAAACTTACGAGGATTTCAGTCCCACCTGGACCATTAACTAGGATTATTTGTGTATGTATGAATATTGTTAGAACTGACCCACAATGTGAGTTAAAAGGCCGGCCGCATGTGCAACCAATATGACATTTTATTGCAGTAAAAGCTTTGCTTCCCAGGAGCTTTGTCCAGCGGGCAAGCTAATGTTGAAAATGGCATAAAGTACCGACAAGGTGATGTTTGGTACACATGCGCAGTAGTTGGGTATCTTTAATGTTGAAATGTTTCGCCCACACAGTAGGCTGCTGCTGTCAAATATAGAGGCAGCAGTGTAATAGTGAAATGAAGATGCCAACTGTGTAGGCGAAACGTTTCAGCCAAGATAACCACCGTTGTACATGTGTCTTAATGATCAATTGATAAAGCTAATCACTGGCTTGTCAAAGCTTTTGGAGAGCGAAAAGTTGCGACAGTAAAATGTCACATTAGTTGCACCTGTCTCCTTTTACCCAACATACCTTATGTGGGGGTGAAAGTCAGGTGAAAAGCTAAGTGTGGGACTACATAAAACCTGTCTTGACTGTCTCTGATGCCGAAACATTTGCGTAGCAATGGGTTTGAACCTCACCCGTTCCGTGTTTTATTTGCAGTCGTGTTAGTACGACTTGGAGAGTCATAGCAGGCTTCTTCAGTCGAATACGAGGCGACTTTCATGCAGGAGTCAGTGGAAGAAGAGATGTAATTTCAGGTGTCTAGTCCCTTAGCTTTGATTGTTGCTCACACGTCTTATTCATCAGCTGATCGGTACTGTATATATTTGCCTGCCTTTACTGAACAAGTAAGACAAGGTAATCAGTCCCTCAGCCTTGGAGTTGAAGAGTATCGTACCTGAGGGACTGATTACCTCATCTTTCATATTCGTATAGTTCTACAGTCTTCACATTATGTCCTTGAATTTGGATTGATGAACCCATTGGAGGGCGAAACGTCTACAAATAAAGATACCCAGATGTTGCACATGTATTAATTTGATCTTGTCGGTACTGTATACTATTCATGTACAACTAAGAATGTACTAGTCACGATACTGTGGGTTTTTTTATTCTTTAAAGGTGGTACCTAGTAACAGCCTAGTTGGTCAGACACTGATCCACCGGGAGGTCTGGTCGTGGACTGGGCCGCGGGGGCGTTGACCCCAGGAATACCCTCCAGGTAGTAACCTACTTATGGACAGAAACGAGAAAACAAAAGTTTATCAGGGTACAACACAGAGAGGAAATCGTGCTTACACAAGGTTGGAGAATGGTCATACCACCGAAGGTGTAATCACTGGTGTGTCAAGTAAACCTACACTTGCCTGAGCGTTATCAATAACGTTAAGACCATGAGCACCGAAGCAGGCCTTCTGGTCCAGGCTAAGCAGGTTTAACTCTCACCCTCTCATGTACTTGTAAATGAGTGGTACACGATACAGACAAGTTTACAAGACACATGTGCAACAGTTACTTATCTTTATTTCGAAGCTCTTCGCCTACAGAGGAGGCAGCAGAAACGTTTCGAAATAGATACCTAACTGTTGCACACATGTCTTACTTATCAACATCTGGGTATCTTTATTGTAGACGTTGCACCATCCAGTGACTTATCAATACAAAATCAAGGACATATTTATAGTTGTACAGTTTTCGCATTATGCTCTTGAATTTGTACTGACGAAGCCACTGGATGGCGAGACGTCTACAATAAAGCTACCCAGATGTTGCACACGTGTCTAACTCATGTATTTGTGCAAGAAATGTAAACAATACCGACAAGAAGAAAGTTGAGACATGTGTCTTAACTTTCATCTCATATACTTGCATTAAAACGTAGAAGAACACTGCAGTAGGCCTATTGGCCCATACTATACAAGAACTTCTCAAATCAAACCAACAAAAATATTCGCCCAACCCATCATCAATGTGCAAGTCCCACTCCAGCCAACCTCTCGCCCATGTATTTATCAACCTAATTTTAAATCTACCCAAAGTTCTCGCTTTAATGACTTTACTCTGGAGTTTCACTCACTCACAGCTCTATTACCAAACCAGTGCTTTCCAATATCCCTTTTTACCTTAAAATTTTCCACATACTGAGAGTCCTGTCAGTACGTAATTTATATTCCCTTTATTCATGTATTCCATGTTGAAAAATGCTCCAGGACGGACCAAAACACCGCCAGCCAGTGGCTTCTTCAGTCCAATACAGAGAAGAACGAAGATAAATGGTATAAAATACATACACGATGGAAAAAGACACAAATGCAGTATAGTCCGATTCTTAATTGACTACAGTGGGCGAAACGTAGTCCGTTTTTTCCACAGAATAACGGGAAGATCATGGTTGTTAATTGTTCCAGCTACGGTACTGTGACTTAGCCTTCTTTGAAGCTAATACCTAAAATAGGTGTAAGAATAGGTGAGACAGATGCATTAGTGAATTGGGAGGATGAGAGTAGCATAGGCCAGTAGGCCTTTAACAGTGTTTTTCCATTAGGATGTTCTTTGGTGTCATTTTTCGTTGGTTAATTCGTCACTGTGTAATGTTGTGACAAGAAATTAATGAAGATGACACAGATATCGTACAGTGTTCTGGAATGATTTGTGTACACGAGCTGACCCATCTAGGGTGGTACAACCTTCTTGCCATTCGAGTGTGAAAAACAAACACACACACACACCACAGAGTAGTAGGTTGGTGGTTTAGAAAGACACGTAAGCAAACATTAGGACATATTTATTACAAAACGTTTCGGTCCTGGGACCTTGATCATAGAAAACAAACCATCCAGGGAGGTCCAACCCTCCTGTCACATGAACATGCAACAGAAGCCTTGTTATAAATATTTTGCACTCTGGTAAGATTGCTAGTCTTTGTTTCCTGACGTAAGATGACTGATAAGTTATGCACACTTTCACTTGCATGCATTATTTACTTAAGCATTACTGTGTTTCTTACTTCTTATTCTTTAAAATATTCTTTGTTTGGGAGTCTTGGTTGGAGACCTGGCCACCGGGGCGATGATCTATGGAGATAATTGATAAGAGTTATTTCAGATTTGCAGGCACTGGTCATGAATCGGGCCATGGGGGCGTTGACCCCCGGAACACCCTCCAGATATACTGTGTACAAAACACTAACTAATCACCAAATAGAATGAAAGGAACGTGTGAAAGATCTGGGTGTAATAATGTCAGCTGACCTTTCACAGAACACAAGGCAAATATTACGAAAGCTAGAAAATGACGGGGTAGATAATGAGAAATTTCAAGGCTAAGGAAAGAGTACTAATGGTGACACTTACATTGATAACGCATTTAAACTAGTGGATTTTTCCGCTGGTGACTCCGCCTTCTGCTTCAACTCTCCTGACTGCAGTATATAAGCCACTTCTTTGCACATGTGTTATACATTTCTTAAGATTGATGGACTGAACACATCCATTCCAGGCTGAGGGACTGATTGCCTCAAACTACTACTCGTTTTCCACCATTCTTCTCTGTAGTAGACTGAAGAAGCCACTGGCTGGCAAAACGTTTCCCCAGTAAAGATTCCCAAATGTTGCATACGTGCAATTCTTCACCTTGTCAGTTTTCTGAATCTTTACATTAAACATAATATCCCCTTTATGTATGAATTATGTATGGAGGGAGGACTTTAAAAAGTGTATATCCCTTCACACTTAGTTTTCCCAAAGTGTACTCATTGTAACCCTGCTTTTCATTGGGAGTATTTTGTACCTTCTGCCCTGCCAAGCCTCTTGCTTTCATAGGGAACGATTTGTGTTTGTAGATTTGGGACCAATCCTAGAATTTTCCAGGTGTAGATTATAATGTATCTTTCTCGCCTACGTTCCAAGGAGTACATACAGATCGTGTTGAAAATGGTATAAAATACGGACAAGTTGTTGATGATCAAGACACGTGCAACAGTTGGGTATCTTTATTGTTGAAACGTTTCGCCTACACAGTAGGCTTCATCTTTTATTTTACTTGCTGCCTCTGTATTTGACTGAAGAAGCCTACTGTGTGTTAGGCTTAGATACCCAACTACTGCACATCTTATTCTTCACCCTGTTTGTGCTAGCAGCGCGCAGGCCGTTATAGTCACAACAGCCTAACTGATCAGGGACAAACTAAAGGAACTTTATCATTCTTACGGATTTAGCGCTTTTCCAGGGAAGTCATAATAATGTTAATGAAAAGATTATATTTATCTCAGATTTGATCACATGATCTTACTGGTATTTCCTGGGGGTTACGTGTGTGTTGCGCAAACACACACACACACACACACCTGAGTGTCTCCCCATGTGTGGGTGAAATTTGTGTTACATCATTCTGTGAACACACCAGCAGCAGCAGCAGCAGCAGCTGTTGGTGTGTTCATGCTTATTGTTCACCTTGTTCATTCTCTTGAGGCTGACACCCAGTATCGCGTTTCATCTGTCACCGTGCATGTTTCCACTCTTCCTCACCCCTCCACCACTTATATTCTCTCCCTCCTTCATCCACCACTTTCACCTACCACCATGTTTTCCCTCTTCCGCCACCACCCATTCCCCCTACTTTCAATACTGCCCACCATTGTTCCTCCGTCAGCCACTACAAGTTTCCCCTGCTCTCACCCGCCATCTTGTTTGCGTGGAACTATTAGAGAAAGATGACAAAACACCGACTGTGTCACAGGGTCGACACCACTAAGCTACATTCACTTGAAAAACTTTGAATAAGGAACATTGTGCAGTGGGAAATGTTTGTTATGCATTTCCTGCCCCATGGCCGGTCTATGAGAGTAGTAAGACTCGAAACTCAAAGGTATACGTAATGTAAACAAGGTTTACACATTTTTGAGACCATCCCACCTGGGGTTCACCTGAACACTGTTTCGGGGTCAGATCCCCCTGTGACCCGGTCCAAGCCTTCCGGTCGATGGCAGTGGTCAGTTAGGCAGTTAGTGCCACCCCATACACAGCCTAACGTATTCAGCAAGTGTAAAGGGACAGAGACTTTTCAATTACCTCTTCATCGTACATAAAGGGAATCGCCAGTCAATCTCCAGCTGTCTTTAAACGGGAACCTGATGAGGTTAAGTCAGTTCATGGCTGTGGTGCCTGTTGAAATGCATGCAGCTATCACTTACAGCCTGGTTGATCAGGCTGTCAACCAGGAGGCTTAGACTGGGTCTGTAATCTTCCGGGTTAGGGCCAGATGACGAATTGACCTGGGAAACATCTGGGTATCTTTAATTTGTAGAAGTTTCGCCATTCAGTGGCTTTATCAATACATGAACATGTGAAGACTAGAACTGTGTACAGAAGACAGTGGAAGACAAGGTAATGAGTCCCTCAGCCCAGGAGCGGGTGAAGATTCTGAAGCACAAGCAGGAAGATTGATGTTTATATACTGGCATCAGTATATAAACTGGTAGGCGGGATTTTACAGTGGAAGTAGAGGTCATACCTAAGAGTTAGCAAATAGGTTGTGCAGATGTCCTTTGTACCAAGATTACCTCTTGATTACCTCTCAGGCAAGCACCAGACGAGCCTGGCCCATGGCCGGGCTCAGAGAGTAGATACTCTCGAAACTCTTCAAAGGTATATCCATGGTCTGGAACGATATCGTTCCAGAACATCGAGCTGAACTCTTCTCCAGGCTGAGGGACTGTGATTATATCATCTTTACTTCATTACTGCTGCCGCCTTTGTATTAGACTGACGAAGTCTACTGTGTAGGCGAAACATTTCATCAGTAAAGATACCCAACTGTTGCACATGGTTAATCTTCAACTTGTTGGTATTTTATACCATTTTCAATAATGCCTTCATTTGCACACAAGACGGGAGTAAAAAAAATGAACTAGTCAAAGGATTATCAAAAGTAAAGGTGAACTGTGAACAAACTCAAGAGGATCATCAAATAGAATGAAAGACACACCTGAAACACCTGGTAGTAATTATGTCTACTGACTTTTCTTTCAAAGAACACAATAAGGCAAAGGTCACAGCCAAGATAGGCTGGATAATAACAACTTTCAAAGGAAGGGAAATAGTGCCAGTGGTGACACTTTTAAAATTGCGTGTGCTCGCGTTTATAATATTGTACAGTGTTGACGGCCTCGTTCAGAACACGATAGATATCAGAGTTAGAACAGTTAGAGATCATTTACGACCTGCATACAGCCAATAAAGCCTCTTTATTTTTTTGGAATGCCTTAAAGTTCTAAATATGTATTCACTGGAGCGGAGGAGAGAAAGATACATGATAATATATACCCGGAAAGTAATCGAGTGTCTGATCCCAAATTTGCACACTGTCATAACATACTGGAGTGAGAGTTAGGGGAGGAAGTGCAAAATAAACCCAGTGAAAAGCAGGAGTGCAGTGGGTATAACTATTGTAGGTTGCATACCTATACCAGACTGGGTGAGAGTACTTCTCTAGTATGAACCAATAGAACTACTGAAGATCTCCTTTATTCTTATGTCCTTGCGGCTAGCATTGGCCTCTAGTACTATTTTTATGTTCTTGTCTGCCTCTAGCACTCCTCGCAACCCTTTCTCCCTCTTGCTGCTTTATACGCCTGCACTTTCTCCTACGCCGCTGGACAGTATGACCCTACTAATAATACCTCTCCATCTTACGCCCAATACTCCTGTATTCTTCCCTGCCCCGCTGCGCTGTATGACCCTTGTAGGTTCAACGCTTCATTTTTTTTTATTATAATTATTATGTTCTTGTCTAGTATTAAACATTAACTGCCTTCCCCCATCTACTCGCTTGTTGCCAGGATTGTTTTAGTTTAGTTATTGCGCACCTACTCTGGACCCACATTATATACACATTTTACATTCTTACTGAAGGGGTGGAGTTGAGACCCTTAGTAAGACAGTCCTAAGACTATCAGGCCACTGAGTTATCCACTCTTATTTGGTGAGTTGTTTATGATCGTGTCATTACGGTTTTGGGAGTCGCGTCTTGCCTTGGTGAATAAAACAGATGTGCAACACGGGTGTGTTGAAGAGGCTATGATGTGCAAAATGTGTCTCGGATGTTAACATGAAATGTTACACATGTTTTATCCACCAGATTATCGCTATTATGTACCTGTTATCCACTAGTACATTTTACCGCGTTAAAAAAAATCTAGTCGCAGATTATTCAACATCTTACCAGAAGATATCAGAAACACTGCTGGGACAAGCATAGTCTTCAAGAGGAAACCGAACAAATATCATCACCAGGTGTCAGATCAACCAGGCTGTGATGAATATTTGGCACTGCCGGCCATCAGCAGCAGCAGCCTGGTTGACCACGCTAGCACCAGACGAGGCTGGCCCATGGCCGGGCTCCGGGAGTAGAAAGACCCTGGAAACTCATCAAAGGTAAACAGTAAAGGACACTAGGACATGTTAAAAGTTTTGGTCTTGGAACCTTATCACTTTCAACAAGTCAAAAAAACATATATTTCTTTACTCTTGTATGTTAGAAGTGAACAAGATTAAGGGAGGGGAACTTTTTCTAATATTATATCCTAGTGTTTGATCGTATGTTCTCTTAGACCCCTTGAGGTATATATCCATTAACAACGTTTATGTTATATATTTGATCTTTTAGCATCCTCTCGTGAGGTCATCTATGTGACATGTCAAGATATTAATAAAAATAAGATATCAGATATTTTAAGCAAATTTCCTTGTAACAGACAAGTCAACTTGAGATATAAATCCAGATGTACTGCATTTGGAGCCTAGTTTCTAGGCCTTTTGTGTATCCATGTATATACTCTTGCGCTACCGTCCACGGGATGGATACGAGGTGCACAATAAACTAGCCACTTCGGTGGTAAAATGTAATCTGAGAGTTGCCTCTAGTGTAGGGGTTAGAAGCGGTTCCTCTAGTAATTTCCCGTTAAAGATTGGTGTCTCACCCGTGCTTCACGGAGTATAATTGAGTAGTTTGGGCCACTTCCGGTACGTCGTATGATTGTTACAGTAAATGTTCTTTGTTTGCCTCGGGTTTTCACGTGTTTGTAATCTACGAGATTCTGTTCTGTATTGTGCTCGTTTTAAGTTCTTCATTCTTCTCATCATTTTGTTTGAGTATTTTGTATGTAATGATCATATATCCTTCCAGTGTACGTCCATATACTGCCAGCGAGTGTGTACTTTACATCTTTGCTGCAGGGTCGAGTTTCAGCTCATTACTGTGAGAGAGGGAGGATGTATGGGGGGAGAGGGAGGAGATATATTTGATAGGTGAGTGTCGTGGGGGCGGTGTCGTCTAGGGTCCAGAGGGAGGTAGGGGTGTTTTAGAGGGGTGATTGTTGGTGGTGGTGGTGGTATACCGTGGAGGTTTACACAACATATCACCTTCAGCTGGCTATAACAGTCCACTTTCCACTCACGTCAGTCAGCCTTCCACTCATGTTCCTCACCTCACCTTTCCTTCCCTCACTTCAATCCTAATATAACTTACCACCTGACTCCTGCTACTATATACACTCGCGACGAAACATTTCCTCTAATAAATGTCTTGAACTGTACCTAAGTTCCTTTATTCCACATCTTTTCAGTATCACCGAATCATTTTTCAGTTGACGTGACTAAATTATTTTGTAATTGTGTATCTCTCGTTGTTGTTGTTGTTGTGGTTTATAGGGCCACTGACAGCATACGCCGTATCGAGCCCCATCTCTCGTTTATGCGACACAGTTTTGGAACAGCCTGGTTGATCAGGCTAGTACCAAACGATCCTGCAAGTAGAAAGACTCGAAACTCATCAAAGGTATACCATAGGAACCCCCTTCCCCTCCCGTCTTAATTAAAGAAAGTTAGTTCCTCCTGTCAGTTCCTGATCAGCTGGTCTGTAGTTCCTATTTTAGACTTTATGTCCTTAGCGCAATTTGACTGATTAGGCCATCAACCAGGAGACTTGGTCCGAGACGAGGTAGCCAATGCGATGACCCACGGAATTAGGGAACAAAATGAACACGAATATAGTGCCTGGAAAAGTTAGTAATATGATAAACTAATTCATTATCAGGAATCTTACTAAGATAGGCTGATAGTCCTGGACTATGTATCAGTAATCTTTCTTACTAACATAGTGCTAAACCTACTTACTGTCTTGAGAAAACTATAATAAAGAAATGCATACAAGTTAATGGGACAGCACAGCTGTAAGGAAAATGATTGGATGAATACTGAGAACCTTTAAAATAAGGGCTGCCAAGCAAGTGATGATCCTCTTTAAGTCACTTGTTCTCTCTAGGCTGGTATATGGTATGTACATAGATTTTAACTTGATTTATAAATTTAATCAGGCTTTTCAGTTGCTGGTCTGTTCCACCAAACTATTGTTGTTGGCAACTCGCTGGCCTTCATGGTCATCACAACCTGGTTGATTAGCAGAGATGTGATCCAATTTATTCTTGAAAACTTCTACTTTTATTCCTACTTCTACTTTTATTACAACAATTGGATATGCTGAATATTGAAGACAGAGTAAAACAACTTAAATTAAATCAAGTTTATAAAATTGCTCACAAACAGTGTCCAGAATATCTTGCTGCCATAGTACTAGGGGGAGAGAGCACAACTTTGTAGTACCCACAGTCAGTGGCCAGGCTTCAAACACCTTTTATTGTACAGCAATAAAAGAATGGAACAGACTGCCTGCACATGGCAAAGCCAGTCATAGCATGAGCCAGTTCAAGAAGAGAACCAAAAGGTACCTAATGAATGTAGCGAGGAGAATGATTTTTTATTTTTTTAGCTAACACACATGTATATGTAAATAACTCTCTTTACCTTATTCCTAGTATACATATATCCTTTACAATATAATAACATATATATCCTAGAATGTATAATATTAAGGTATAAAAAGGACCCCAATGGAAATAAGTCACTGTCTGACTTGGGTTATCCTAGGTTCACTACACATATGCTGCTATGTATGATAATCTATGTAAATGTATTTGTGTATACTTGAATAAACTTACTTACTTAATATTTCTGGTATCTTCTGGTCACATTAGTTGCACATATTTTTACCTAACACATTTGTGAATTGTTCCAGCCGGGAATCTGAAGTGTCCATCACAGGATTCCGTACAGTTGAAGGTATTAGTTATATAAAATCATCGTGGGGAGAGTAGGGTCACAGTTGGTGCCGCTAATAAACATATCTCATGTGTTGATTGAGCCAGTTGTTCAAAAATTGGGTATCTGTTGTGGAAACGTTTCGTCAACAAGTGGCGTGCTTATTCAGTTCAGTACTTTCTACTATTCATCTCCGTACCGGACTGAGAAAGCCACTTCCTGGCGAAACGTTGCCACAGTAAAGATACCCAAGAGATGCACAAGTGTCTCAATCATCAACTTCTCGGTCATCTGAACCGTTTATCTGTAAGTGTTGTATGTAAACATTTCTATTGCAAATTCGTGGCTCAGTTGTACAGCGTTGGGCCTGATGCATTCGAAGACCATGGTTAGTCAGGTTATATATATATGACCTACTAACCATGGTCTTCGAACACACACATGATAATATATACATGGAAAGTACTTGAGGGCCTGGTCCCAAATCTGCACACTGCCATAACAACATACTGGAGTGAGAGATATGGGAGAAAGTGTAAAATAAACCCAGTGAGGAGCAGGGGTGCGGTGGGGACAATACGGGAGCACTGTATTAACATCCGGGGTCCCAGACTATTCAACATCTTACCAGAAGATATCCGAAACACGGCTGGAACCAGTGTAGAAGCCTTCAAGAGGAAACTGGACAAATATCTTCACCAGGTGCCAGATCAACCAGGCTGTGATGGATATGTGGGGCAGCGGCCTCCAGCAGCAACAGCCTGGTTGACCAGGCAAGCACCAGACGAGCCTGGCCCATGGCCGGGCTCAGAGAGTAGATACTCTCGAAACTCTTCAAAGGTATATCAAAGGTACACTTAAAAAAAAAGTCCCTACTCCCTCTGGCTAGAGGATGTGGATTAGTCACTGCTGTAACTTATTTGTTATGGTCTCGAACTCATCTTCGTGGGTTGACAAACATTGCCATTTTTGTGCAGCTTTTCTGTTGTAATTTTGTATAAATGCCTAGTTATTCACTAATCATTATTCGTAATAATAATAATATTTAAAAGAGTAAAGTGTTGCTTTTTTTTAGTTTAGTTTTGTCACGTGTCTAGCACGCGTGTGTGTCGGCAGCCAGCAAGTATGAAATGTGCATAATGTTGGTATGGTTGTCAGTTGAATGGTGGTGCTCGCTCACCACCTGCTCTCCTTCCCCAGCATATCCTCCCACTGGTCTCCCAGGAGTTCTTTTACCCCTCGCAGCCCTACCCCAGACCAGACTTCCTTGTTGATTACCTCTTAAATCAGGCTGCTAGCTACCTCCAGGTTCGCATCCATCACAACATGACTGTGGACTAGGTTGCTGCTAACAAAATCCAGGTCCATATAACGATCACAAGATTATACATCGACTGGGAAATAATCAGGTTAGATGCTAGAACAGGGAAGATAGCTTTGGTTCCTTATTGATTTTGAATGTAAAGTGTTGCGTGGCAACTACAGCCAAGAAATGTTGCAATAGAGCAACTCGTACGAGGTAGGACCTTTCCCTGCCGTAGGCCTTCTGGTTCATGGGTCGCCCCACCCCTCCTGTCATAGTTCCTACTGGTTCATGGGTCGCCCCACCCCTCCTGTCATAGTTCCTACTGGTTCATGGGTCGCCCCACCCCTCCTGTCATAGTTCCTACTGGTTCATGGGTCGCCCCCGGTACACACATTTCCTAGCGCATATTTATAATTTCGTCGTTACGGTAAATCTAATCTCTTCAACCTACAGTATTTATCAGTTTCCTCCCCCGTTGTTGTTGTTGCCAGTGCAGTACTTCCCTTCGTGGGAATGTGATGGTGGTGGCCAAACCCAAAGATGAAAATACACGTGTAAACAAACATTGACTACTGGCAGTTTGTTTACACAATATCACGTTGTTTTAAAAGTAAATGGTTTACATTATAGTAATTAGCACTGCTAGCAGTAAATAGCACTGCTAGCAGTAAATAGCACTGCCAACAGTAAATAGCACTGCCAACAGTAAATAGCACTGCCAACAGTAAATAGCACTGCCAACAGTAAATAGCACTGCCAACAGTAAATAGCACTGCTAGCAGTAAATAGCACTGCCAACAGTAAATAGCACTGCCAACAGTAAATAGCACTGCCAACAGTAAATAGCACTGCCAACTGGTGTTATGCTGTGACAAGAAAAGTTATAAAACAATCTTGTCAGGACAAATTTCGCTATGTAGAGCTTTAATAAAGTTAAAGTTGTATAGAGGCAGACATACTGACTCGTCTTGCATTCACTGCTGGCGTTAGTGCTATGTTTACATTCACATGTTGTCTTAAAGGAAAGCAAGACATTAAACACACCTATATAAAGACGTAAGTCGCTCTCATGGGAAAGCTTAGCCACCCCACATGACAAGAGACGCTACGCTACACTTCAGCATTTCCTAGTATTATCAAAATTAGTATACAGGCGAGCCTAACCCATGGCCGGGCTCTGAGAATAGTGATACTCTCGAAGCTCATCAAAGGTAAGGCAGGCCAGCTTTACAGCGCTTCACTTCACGGCGTTTTGCTAATACAGCGGTTTTCACTTATACCAATTCTTCATTTATTTACTTATAATATATTCACCACTCAATATAAACTAAGGACGAAAATATTTTAAGGTAAGTAATGTGCGTACTGTATATGCATTTTTTAGCCTAGCTCTATTGCTCACTTAATATGATAGTGTAAGCATGTTATCACGCTTTTATATGCCTTTGAAAGTTTCCCTTTACAACAGTAGCCCGGAACCTAACCTGCTGTATAAGCGGGGCCCTACAGTAGCCCGGAACCTAACCTGCTGTATAAGCGGGGTCCTACAGTATCCCGGAACCTAACCTGCTGTATAAGCGGGGCCCTACAGTAGCCCGGAACCTAACCTGCTGTATAAGCAGGGCCCTACAGTAGCCCGAAACCTAACCTGCTGTATAAGCGGGGTCCTACAGTAGCCCGGAACCTAACCTGCTGTATAAGCGGGGCCCTACAGTAGCCCGGAACCTAACCTGCTGTATAAGCGGGGCCCTACAGTAGCCCGGAACTTAACCTGTTGTATAATAGTGTGTAAAACACTTAATGAAATCAGTGCCCTATTAGATAGCCTAAAAGCCAAGTAACTTGTTTAACCAATCGTCTCATTATTTACCAGTGGGTTACTAGGACACCAGCTGCTCCATACCTTCAAAGGGAGGGTCCTTGACGCTGGTGAACAGCTCTTGTCTTCCTTGGGTAGACCAGACGAGCCTGGCCCATGGCCGGGCTCTGGGAGTACTCTCTCGGAACTCGTCAAAAGTAAGGGTATATCAAAGGTCCCCATTTCCCCAGGCACTGTATGACCCCCTACGGATTTAGCGCTTATGAATGTAACAACGAGCTAGGCCTACCAGGTCGCAAACCTAGTCTACCTGGAGGGTGTTCTGGGGGTCATCGCCCCCGGGGCTGAGTCCTTGACCAGGCCTCCAGGTGGATCAGGGCCAGATCAACCAGGCTGTTACTGCTGGACGCGCACTGGCTGTTTAAAGCTGTGTAAAAACACTTGACAGTTTATTTTAATATCTGTGTTAGGGCATAAAGTATTTTTATGTTAGTGTACAAGTGAATTGCTGCCTAAAATTAGAAATAACGAATTTAAATTAGATTTAGAAAGGACATCGGAAAGTACTTGTTTTCAGAGTTGTCGATGAGTGGAACAATCTGCCAAGGTAATAGAAGCTAAAACCTTGGGTGCCTTTAAGAGATTAAACATAAAAGCTCCGAATGTGTTCTCTGGAGCGGAGGAGACACGCAATGGTAATATATAAACCCGAGGGTCTTGTTACAAACCTACACACTGCCATAACATATTGAAGCGAGACATATGAGAGGAAAATGAAAATAAACCCAGTGAAAAGCAGGGGCACCGTTTACCTCCAGAGTTCGAGGGTCAACACTCGGGCCATGACCAAGCCGCCTTGTGGATCAAGGCCTGATCAACCAGGCTGTTACTGCTGGTCGCTCACGGTCTATTGTATGAACCACAACTCGGCTAATCAGAAGTCATCTTTAGGAACTTGATTCCCTCTTGAAGACAGCACAAGGGCGTATTTTTAATCCCTCTTGTGTATGATGGGATGCTGTTGTATAGTCTTGGGCTCCTTACACTTGTTGAGCTCTCATTGTACTTGTTGCATCCCTGCTTTTCATTGGGTTTTACCGTGCCGAGGCACAAGAGAACAACACCAACACTATTCAACATACTACCAGCATATATACATGTCAGAAACACTGCTGGAACAAGTGTAGAAATCTTTAAGAAGAAACCCGACCCGTATCTTTGCTGAGTGCCAGATCAACCAGGCTGTGATGGATATATGAGCCAGTGATATACCTTACCTTACCTTTGAAGAGTTTCGAGAGTATCTACTCTCTGAGCTCCGGCCATGGGCCAGGCTCGTCTGGTGCTTGCCTGGTCAACCAGGCTGTTGCTGCTGGAGGCCCGCTGCCCCACATATCCATCACAGCCTGGTTGATCTGGCACCTGGTGAAGATATTTGTCCAGTTTCCTCTTGAAGGCTTCTACACTGGTTCCAGCCGTGTTTCGGATATCTTCTGGTAAGATGTTGAATAGTCTGGGACCCCGGATGTTAATACAGTGCTCCCGTATTGTCCCCACCGCACCCCTGCTCCTCACTGGATTTATTTTACACTTTCTCCCATATCTCTCACTCCAGTATGTTGTTATGGCAGTGTGCAGATTTGGGACCAGGCCCTCAAGTACTTTCCATGTATATATTATCATGTATCTCTCTCCTCCGCTCCAATGAGTACATGTTCAAGACTTGAAGGCGTTCCCAATAATTTAGATGTTTCAATGGCTCAATGTGAGCCGTAAACGATCTCTGGATTTGTTCCAGCTCTGCTATTTCTCCTGCCCTGAACGGGGCCGTCAGCACTGAGCAGTATTCTAAGTGAGGAGCACTAGCGATTTGAATAGTGTCACCATCGGCATTATTTCCCTTGTTTTGAAAGTTCTCAATACCCACCCCGTCATCTTCCTGGCTGTTGTGATCTTTGTCTTGTTATGGTCTTTAAACGACAGATCAGCAGACATAATTATTCCCAAGTCCTTTACGTGTTCCTTTCGTTCTATGTGGTGACCTCTTGCGTTTTGTATATAGTGTTCCTTTGAGTTCTTCATTTTTCCATACCTAAGCAGCTGAAACTTATCACCATTGAACGTCATGTTGTTCTCCACTGCCCATTGGAAGACCCTGCTTATGTCCTCCTGTAATTTTTCAGTGTCCTCTACCGTAGTGACTTTCATGCTTATTTTAGTGTCATCTGCAAATGATGATACAAAAGTGTGCTGGGTGTTTTTATCTATGTCTGCTATGAGGATTAGAAACAGCAGAGGTGCCAGGACAGTGCCTTGGGGCACTGAGCTTTTGACATCGCTGATGCTGGATCTTGCCCTGTTCACTACTACTTTTGTGTTCTTTGTGTTAGAACTCAAAATCCATCTGCCTACCTTCCCCGTAATGCCTATGGCCCTCATTTTGTGCGCTATCACTCCATGATCGCATTTGTCAAACGCCTTTGCAAAATCTGTGTAAATCACATCAGTGGGCCGCCAACCTCAACTACCAGGTTAACCAGGCAAGCAGCAGACCAAACGTGGTCCAGTCTGCAGTAGGAAAACTCGAAACCGATCACAGGTATATCACAGGCTACACAAACTTCCATAAATATATATATAACTACAAATAAGAACATTTAAAACGGACGCGGCACAGCTGACATCTTAGAGCATAACCAGGAAACATTCAAATTTACACGAGTATCATTGGTGGTGTTAATGTGTAGCGTAGCAGTATTCAGATACGGAACAACAAAGGGAAATGCAGGTATCCACACAACAGAATATACCTAAATATGCTATAAAAAATCTAAAATGAAGGTTGGTAATGCCATATTGCATCCTCTTCACGCACCACGTTCGGATTTGAATGTTGCGTAATGTTCCTGGTACCCTTGTTGCCAGACGTATCGTGGTCGGTTTTTTATAATTTACAGATTTGTAGTTTAATGGGTGTATAAGATACTGTAACCTAAATTAACATAAACTAACTTAAAACCGAGAAATTGAACACGTTTAGAAACCTCGCAACACACTTCTCTAACCTTAACCAGATTATTACCTGAAACTTGTCCTCCAAATAAGACTTAAATTTTCACACAATTCGTTGGTTACTGACCTAAATCTACATCCTTACTCCTTCAGAACTCGTAGAACAATCTGGCGATAAAAATAACATAGACCCATGACGTCTCTTGTATTTTGGTGCCTCAGTGGAGAATGTGCTTGCCTGCTACCGGTTGTTGGAACCAGCGTAGTGACATACTTTCCCATTGGTAGGTCGAGCATGGAAATGAGGAGGACATTTGGCTTGTGAATCTTCGAGTGGGTAAGGTTCTGAAGATTTGTGAGGAAGGTGGGTGTTAATTGTGACTAGTTTATGGTCCAAGACGAACCGAAACGTCGTTATCAGTTTTTCTGCTGTGTGCAGCAGGTTGTTTGGGTATTGGTCCTCACGTTCGACCACCCGGACCTTCATCGGGTGCCAGATCAACCAGGCTGTGATGGATATGTGGGGCAGCGGGCCTCCAGCAGCAACAGCCTGGTTGACCAGGCAAGCAGCTTATGCTCATCTGACCGAGGCCTTCCACTGGCTAGCTGGTCCACCTCTTTAAAAATTATGGTTATAATTATAATAGATACAGAACTTATGTCATGAGTTGACTGGGGGGTGTAGCTTAGGATAGTCGATATAACTGGAGTATACCTGGGGGGTCAACGCCCCCCACGGCCCGGTCTATAACCAGGGGAGAGTAAAACCTTACTATCAGTTGACAGATGGATAACTAATTATTTATAGGTTATATACTGGTGGGGCCACCAGCAGCAACTGCCTGGTTGATCAGACAAGCACCAGACGAGCCTGGCCCCTGGCCGGGCTCCGGGAGTAGAAAAACTCATTGGTAAATATTTACAATTATAACAGTGTAATGCAGTCCCCCGGGGTGTTTGAGCATCGATATTATACAGTACCAGTAAGTTGATGAACAAGATGCATGTTGAACACCTGGGTATACTTGGAGGGGGGGGGGTTCCGAGGTCAACGCCCCCGCCGCCCGGTCCGTGACCAGGCCTCGTGAAATAATATGCTTATTTCTGAACACACTGAAGTTAGTTACTGGGCGCTACTTGAACACGCTAAGTGAACATGGACAACAGGTGTAAGGAAACATGCCCAACGTTTCCACCCATGCTGGGAATTGAACCACGGACACTCGGTGTGTGAGACGAGTGCTCTGGCAACCAAGCCACGGCATCTGCATAAGATGCACGCGTCTTATTCATCAGCCCCGAACATGAGCGAGGTGTGCCCACAAATGCTGGCAAAAATGCACAGCAACACCAACCCCTTTTATTTAATATGACGTTTCGCTTACAAGAGGCTTTTATCAGCTTATTGCTAAAGCATTTTGTAGGTGATATTTCATATTCAATAAAAGTTCTGCTTTTACTTTACGACTTTTTTGTCAGTTCTGTAGAGGCACTTTTCACAGACTACTGTTATGTATTAAAGCTTTTGTTTTCACATTTCAAGCGTAGATAGATTCTTCACATAATTATATAAATAAGTTTATTGCATAGCTTGTAAATACAACCTCATTGTTGACAAATGTAAATCAGCTGACGTGACAGTAAACTCTCAATAGCAGAGAGAGTGAGAGAGGCTGTACAGTTATCACTGGTCCAAGTTAATCAATAAAACCAGCCACACTACTAGGAGCGCCTCACTCGACACGTACTGTGGGGCGGAGTGGATCGTCTCACCATGTGTATACTAAGAATTATTTGAAATCTTCTAATAATGTTGGTAGAATTAACGACAGTGTTGGGTAAAAGGACACAAGTGCAACTTATGAGATATTGTGGAAACGTTTTGCTCTCCAGGAACTTTGTCTTGATAAAGCAAAGCTAGAGAACGAAACGTTGCCACAAAATGTCGAATTTGTTGCATTTGTGTCCTTTTACCTAACATACTTTAAATTCTGTTTTAGGAATTAAAATATTCTCAACGACTAGTGCTGTCGATAGGCTTTAACAAACCAGCGCCTGGAACGGGAGAATGATCGTGCATGCACATGAGGAATAAGTGATACCCGAAGCAGGCAGTCAGGGGTCAGCGCCCCCGCAGCCCGGTCGCAGGTCACGTTTTCTGGTAGATCAAGGCCTGATCAACCAATCTGTTACTGTTCTACACAGTCCAGCGTACGAACCACAGCCCTGCTGACCCGGAACTGATTTGAGATCTCGTTAGCTAGAGGTTTGTTGGTAATTCCCCTTATTCATGGAGGGAGGGCGGTGAAAAGTTGCGAGGTCTTGACACTAGTCGATTTCTCTCCGTGCATAATCAACATACTGCCATAGATAATCACTTAATGGCGTGAGATAGAACACAGAATAAACAATGAAAATCACGGATTACTATAAATATGCATAGTCAGCAGCGGTGACTACTAGACATTATAAAAGCAGGTAAATATATCATCGAAACAAAGTTACAAGTCTTAAGGGAAAACTGAACGGTTTCGGCAGGAGGTGGCAGATCAATTAGATTTTAATAGATATGTTGGCCTGTGAACGGCAGTAGCCTGGTGAATCAGGAAAGTCTGGCTATAATAACTCGCGAAACTGTACACTGATGCAAGATCTTTGATACATCGGGTCCAGAAGAATACCTGAAGGATGTTTTTGGAAGTCACCGCTCTCACGACACAGTCCCAGACCAGGATTAAGGTCTGGTCAACCAGGCTGTTACTGTTGGTCGCACGCAGTCCAATGTACGAACCACAGCCCTGGTGAGCAGGAATTGACTTGAACTTGTCAAGTTTCCTTTCGAAGACAGAATAGGGTCAGTCAAGGCTCGAAATTGTTTCGTCGTTTGTAAACTAATCGTGCACATTCCTAAGCTGTGCGGCAACGCAGGTCTATTCCATGTTGGGCAGGTTCTTCTCAAACAAAGCAATTTCCGCATATGGTAGAATTATCGACAAAATGTTAGGTATTGTTAGATATTGCCCCCATAAAGGTGGCAGCAAAGCAGTAGCTAAAAACTATAGACCAATAGCTTTAACGTCCCACATCATAAAAATCTTTGAAAGAGTTCTAACAAGCAGGATTGCAAACCACTTGGACTTCCAACAGTTGCACAATCCAGGGCAACATGGGTTCAGAGCAGGTCGCTCCTGCCTCTCACAACTACTGGACCACTATGATATGGTCTTGGATGCACTGGAAAACAAACATAATGCAGATGTATACACAGATTTTGCAAAAACCTTTGATAAGTGCGATCATGGTGTAATAGCACACAAAATGCATGCTAAAGGGATATCTGGCAAAGTAGGCAGATGGATCTTCAACTTTCTAACCAATCGAACAGAGTAGTGGTAAACAGAGTTAAATCGGAAGCTGCCATAGTGAAGAGCTCTGTTCCATAAGGCACAGTACTCGTCCCTATCCTGTTTCTCATTCTCATATCAGACATAGAGATGTAAACCATAGCACCATATCATCCTTTGCAGACGATACTAGGATCTGCATGAGTCATCCATTGAGGACACGACAAATCTCCAAGAAGATATAAACCAAGTTTTCCAATGGGCAACGGAGAACAATATGATCAATGAAGACAAATTCCAACTACTCCGTTATGGAAAACTGGAGGAAATAATAGCTAGAACTGAGCATACTACAAACTCTAATCACACAACAGAGCGGAAAAGTAATGTGAAGGACCTACCTACCTGGAGGGCATTCCGGGGATCAATGCCTCCGCGGCCCGGACCACGACCAGGTATCCTGGTGGATTAGGGCCTGATCAACGAGGCTGTTACTGCTGGCCCCACGTGGTAATGTCTGAGGATCTCACCTTCGAGGACCACAACAATGCCTCTATCACATCTGCGAGGAAACTGATAGGATGGATAATGAGAACGTTCAAGACAAGAGATGCCAAGCCAATGATGATCCTTTTTAAATCACTTGTTCTCTCTAGGCTGGAATACTGCTGTACATTAACATCTCCATTCAAGGCAGGTGAAATTGCAGATCTAGAGAATGTACAGAGAACCTTTACTGCACATATAAGTTCCATCAAACACCTTAACTACTGGCAACGCCTGGAAGCACTTGACTTGTACTCACTGAAGCGCAGGCGAAAGAGATGTATCATAATCTACACCTGGAAGATCATGGAGGGACTGGTCCCTAATCTGTACACAGAAATCACTCCCTACGAAAGCAAAAGACTTGGCAGGCGATGCAACGTACCCCCAGTGAAAAGAAGGGGCGCCATTAGTACACTAAAAGAAAACACCACAAGTGTCCGGGATCCAAGACTGTTCAACAGCCTCCCACCAGCTATAAGGGAAATTACCAATAGACCCCTGGTTGTCTTCAAGAGGGAGCTGGACAGATACCTAAAGTCAGTGCCAGATCAGCCGGGCTGTGGTTCGTACGTTGGACTACATGCGGCCAGCAGTAACAGCCTAGTTGATCAGGCCCTGATCCACCGGGAAGCCTGGTTATGGACCGGGGCGTTGATCCCCGGAATACCCTCCAGGTAAACGGATACAGTATGGTTTGACAAAGTTCCTGGAGGGCGAAACGTTGCCACAATAAAATGTCACAAATTTATTTTTGTCAAAAATATGATCACCGGTTACACAAAGCAAGGCCTTTTGCTCTATTTTAGTCATGATCATGTTTTTCTCCTTTCGTGATAAAAAGTTTATCATATTCCTGCAATCAGACCAAGAATGGTCGACTATCATAATCATAAATTGAGGTGCTTACTAACAAATTCAGAAAAGATGATGTGTGTAAGGATACACATGGAGTCATGTTTCTTGTAGCCTGGCGTTCATATCCTTCTTATATATCTTGTTTGGGTATGCATTTTGTTTTTATCTTAAAATTTCTGGATGCATTGAAAATACAAATAGTGACAAGTGAACAAGTTGGGTCACACAGACTCTTTGCAGGTACATTGTCCAGTACGTATTTAGATCCGTTGTAGAAAAGTTATATTTATTGGAAGCTCTAAACCCATATATGACCCCATATATCGCCTGGGGAGTAAGAGGTAATCAGGTTTGATCCAGGGAAGGGATAGGGTGGCTTCAGTTCCTTGTATCACGAGTCCTTGAGGATAAAGGTACCTTGGAGAGAAGTGTAGCACTGGTGCTTGTCTGTGTCTATGGAGGTTAAGCTGCAGGGGAAGCCTCAACACTTTACCACTTCCTCTTATTTTGCAGTGCTAGTTTGCATTACATGTGTATCATTTGTTTCTTTTTTCAGTGTGCCGGGTTATTTGTGTATTGTTCCAGTCAGGGTATTGTGCCTACTGGCCCATACTAGGAAGGTCTAACTCACACCCACAGTGTATCTGTCTAGTCTATATTTAAAGCTATCCAAGGTTCTCTCTTCAGTGACTACTACGTGGAGGTTTGTTCCACTCTTGCTAAACCAGTGTTTATAGTGATCTTGAAGGCACATATGACATGGGCACACAATACATTATAGCAACGTTTCGCTCTCCAGAAGCTTCAAGCCGTCACTGCATTATGTAGATTTAACCTGGGATTCACATTAAAATCAAACAAGTTGTAACATTAGATAGTATGGCTTATGCAATCTGAAGAGTTGTGAATGAAACATACAATCAGTAATTGGGAACCATTCAGAGAGCGAAACGTTGAATAAAGTTTCTAGTTACTACTATAGTCTATCAAGATAGTGACTGACTACCCACTGGGGTCCAAAGAGTAATATTGATCTTCACTGCTACATTGAAACACGTCACTCGGTAAATAATAATAGTAAGGATATTCGTGTAGAGGTGAGCATCGTTCTTGATGTACTAAGCTCGCGTGATTGTAAATTATATTCTCGGCAGAGAATTTAGAATTTAGTTTTTAGTTGGGGTTGTTACTCCTGTTCCCATGTTGACAATTTTCTTAAGTCACGTGGACGACCTTTTCCTCTGACTGATATTGCCACAGGGATTTGTTTCATCCATGCGTGGACATTAACCGTGGAATAATTATGTCGTAGATGTATGGTTAGGGCAACAAGGTCGCTGGCACCACCAACATGGAGCTTGTTAAAGATAAATCGCATTTTCCTAGTGGCTTGGCCAAGCTGCGTCACTCTCCACACCGCCACCTAGGCTTTGTTTGTTTCTTAGCACCGCTTATACCTTTCATCTGGGGGGGGTTCCCTGCTTGTTTTTTGTACTAGCTAAGAAAGTCTCCTGCAATGCGAACCTTGTGGTCGTTGCTACACACGTTTTAACCTAATTTGTACTGATTGGAAGAGTATTGACTGAAATTAGAGCATTTTACTAGTGTATGTGAGTGAATTGTCAGTGAGGTGACGTCATGTGTGTGATAAGGAATGTGTGTGATAGTTAGGGGGTGGAGTTTTATGTTAGAGATATATTAGAGTTAAATAAGAGAGAGGAAGGTGTGCGAGTATAAAGGAGGACCCTGGGCGAGGCTAGAGTGGGACCCCGCGCGAGGCTACCGGTATCGATGTGACGCTTGGTTGCCTAGTAGTAGCACCGCTCTTATTTTAAAACCTTTTATCTAGTGTTCTCGCGGCTCTTCTCGCCTAGGATATTGTCTTAGGCGATGGGGGAGGTGGTGTTAGAGCGGCAGGGTAGTGTACAGAGGAGGTTGGAAGGTAAGGAGGAAGATGAGAGGAAAATAAAGTAGAGAGGTGGGTCTGGCGTCTTCCCGCGCGGCCTGGGGCGGCGGGGGGTATAATGGGGGAGGAGGGAGGGGAGGGAGACTGCCGGGTGTGTGTACGCCAAACATTGCCACGTAAAAAATACCACCACCACCCCTGCTTCACCTCCTCCTCCCTCTACTTTATTCTTTCACTTTACAGCTGCCTCATGTTCACTAAGTTTTAGATTCATTAAGCACTTTACTGTAGGTTCTGACCCCCCGACTTGGCCACTGAACTGTGTAAGCCTGTCGATCTGCCTTCCTTCCTCACTGCATTTTTTCCTTTACTTTTCGTCCGTGACGTCAAATGATGGTGCACTATAACTTGAAACGTGGCAATACAGAAGTGTGTTGTATATTATTGGCAGTGGTATAGCAAGATTATTTGTGAGTATGGAGAGTGAGCAGATGGTGGGTGGAGCAAGTTAAGGTGGCGGCTGGTGGTGACCAGACTAGATGAGGAGCGGTCTAGCCACTCCAAGTAGAGCCCAGCCAGCCAGGGGTGGCTGGTGGAAACTGTTTCCTACTGCGGTCAGCCATGTGCTGCTGGCTCAACATGGCGGGTTGGCTGAGTTGAGGGGGATGTCGTCATACTGTCAGCTCCTCCTCCTGCTATTGCCAATTCTGACGACTTCTACTCGAATTCATCGCCGTGTACACGCTAGATATTGTACGTAGGATGGTGATGATGCAGTGTTTATTGTGCAAGGTCGCTACTTACATATTTTGTAAGCAAAATTCTCGGAGTTTTGTCTATACTATGAGCTGCTGCTCTACTATTGCCAGTTCTGACTCCTTATACTCGAATTCATCGCCGTGTACAAGCTAGGCATTGTACGTGGTGATGATGCAGTGTTCATTGCAAGGTCGCTCCTCAAATACAATTGATGTGACTTGGACCTGCCTAGCATGGGCCAGTAGGCCTCCTGCACTGCTCTTTTTTATGTAAGCAAAATTCTCTTGATTTTTGTTCACACTAAGTAATTTACATAATGTATGATAATTGTGCTTATGTATACCTGTGCCTTAATGAACTTACGATTTGTAAGCAAAATTCTGATTTTTGTCCACACTGTACAGTCATACGAAGTTACAACATATATAGTCTGTAAGGACCTCAGTTGAGATAGGACATTAAAAAAACCAAGAATTAATTGGGGTATTGAAGGTAGTATATTATACAAGATTTCAATAAGCATTTCACGAGGTGAATGTGTTAGGGTGGTAGCTTGTATGTATTCTGCTGAGAGATGGCTGCGTGCCAGGGCTACCACACTAGTATGTGAGCTTCAGGCAACTCTGCTTTTTAATGTAGATTTTGTGTTGATGAGAGAGTAGCATGATTCTTCCTGGCACTCGACTCGTTAAGAATATGAGAAAGGAGCACTGCAGCAGGCCTACTTGCCCATGCTAGGCAAGTTCAACTTAAACCCACTTTGTCAGATACTACTAAAATTAATTTTAATTATTATTCAGTTTATAATATAATTGTTTTGAGGTATTATATCTGGGGAATAGGAAGAAAATTTGTATGATCCAAGGAAGAGGGGGTTAGCCGGCATCCTGACCTGCGACGTAATTTTTGTGTAGATTGCTGCCAACTTCCTGCATAGAATTAAGAGAATTTCCAGGGTACGTTGTGACTATTGGTATAAGGAATAGCTTTGGAGTTTTAGGACTCGCTTGCCATGGGTTCAATCCCCGCCCGTTCCATGGTTTGAATAGCCAAGGTTTACATAAACAAAACTTGCATTATTGATCGTAATAGTTTAATGTTTCTGGGAATCGTCACCCCTGCGGCCCAGTCCTAAAAAGGTCTATTTATTAAAAATAAAATAAAAAATAAACTCTTAAGAAATAAAGGGAAGTGTATACTGTATATATGAATATAAGAAGTTGTAAGCTTTGTTAGTTTACTTGAAGTTAGTTCATTAGACACATTGCACAACCCAGGACAGTATTGGTTCAGAGCAGTTCCATCCTGCCTCTCACAACTACTGGAACATTGACATGGTCTTGGATGGTCTCTCCTGCCTCCCACAACTACTGGAACATTGACATGGTCTTGGATGGTCTCTCCTGCCTCCCACAACTACTGGACCACTATGGGATGGTCTTTCCTGCCTCCCACAACTACTGGACCACTATGGGATGGTCTTGGATGGTCTCTCCTGCCTCCCACAACTACTGGACCACTATGGGATGGTCTTGGATGCACTGAAAGACAAACTGAATGCAGATGCAGCAGATTGCACATGCGACATTTGAAAAGCTGCACGAAATGCGTACTAAGGAATTGAAGAGCAGATGGATCTTTAACTTTTTATCCAAGAGAACACGCATAGTACACAGTTAAGTCAGAGCTGGAACAAATTCAGAGATCGTTTACGGCTCACATTGAGCCATTGAAACATCTAAATTATTGGGAACGCCTTCAAGTCTTGAACATGTACTCATTGGAGCGGAGGAGAGAGAGATACATGATAATATATACTTGGAAAGTACTTGAGGGCCTGGTCCCAAATCTGCACACTGCCATAACAACATACTGGAGTGAGAGATATGGGAGGAAGTGTAAAATAAACCCAGTGAGGAGCAGGGGTGCGGTGGGGACAATACGGGAGCACTGTATTAACATCCGGGGTCCCAGACTATTCAACATCTTACCAGAAGATATCCGAAACATGGCTGGAACCAGTGTAGAAGCCTTCAAGAGGAAACTGGACAAGTATCTTCATCGGGTACTAGATCAACCAGGCTGTGATGGATATGTGAGGCAGCGGGCCTCCAGCAGCACCTGGTTGACCAGCACACCAGACGAGCCTGGCCCATGGCCAGCTCAGAGAGATAACTCTGAAACTCTTCAGGAAGGTATATCAAGGTAGAAAACTCTGGATCCACAAGGTACAGTACTCGCCCTCATACATTCTTCTCACCCCTTATATCCGACACATGGAGATGTAAACCATAGCAGTGTCTTCCTTTGTAGACGATACTAGAATTTCCATGAGTATCATCCATAAAGGACACGAAATCTTCAAGCGGATATAAACCAAGTCTTCGAAGGGGCCACAGAAAACAATATGATATTCAGTATGGACAACTTCCAGCTACTCCATCATGGACAACTTGAGGAATTACAAGATAGAATGGAGTATAAGACAAACTCGAACCTCTCAATAGAGCGAAAAACTAAAGTGAAGGATTTATGGACTGATAGTCATTTGTTCTATCTAGGCTGGAATACTGCTGTACACTAACAGTCCTTTTCAAGGCTGGCGGAATTGCAGATTTGGAGAATGTACAGAGGGACTTCACTGCACGTATAAGCTCTGGGAACGTTTGAAGTCCCTTGAACTGTGCTCTTTGGAGTGCAGGCGAGAAAAGTACATCTGGAAAATCCTAGAGGGACTGGTCTCAAATCTGCACACAAAAATCACTCCCTATGAAAGCAAAAGACTCTGCAGACAAGGGAACATCCTCCAATGAAAAGTAAGGAAAGATGCTGTGAGTACACTAAGAGCTGATATAAGTGTTAGAGGCCCAAGACTGCTAAACTGCCTCCTTGGCTGTCTTTAAGAGGGAGCTGGACAGATGCCTAAAGACAGTACCTGACTAGCCGGGCTGTGGTTCGTACGTTGGAGTGCGTGTGGACAGCAGTAACAGCTTAGTTGATCAGTGATGCACATGGTCATGGACTGGGCCTCGGGGGCGACGACCCCCGGATTTCGCCTGCCAGTGTAAGACATTTTACAGCTCTCTGTTTTCACTTGTATGGCGAGATAATAGTAACTCTGAGTATTAATAAAAAGAAAAGGTAAATTCCAGGCCTACTGACCCATGCTAGGCAGGTCTAACTCTTGAATTTGTCCAACCTATTTTTAAAGCTACCCACGTACCCACCAGCCTACTACATGGTTGTAAAATAGGTAGTACGTACACACATACTCTCAAACCATACCACGGGTGGGGTTCAAACCCGCAGTCAGTGTCTCAAATCTCCAGGCCGTCGCGTAAGCCACTGGGCCAGCTAGCTTCAATAAGATTCATCCAACTAGGTATATTTCTACACCATTACACCATAGGAACGTTAGCATAGGCACCACTGTGTCTCTCGTCTACACATTCGCTTTGTGTTGAGGGTTTAGAAAAACGTCGATAAATAATTTTTTGTGAAAATAAGGGTTTCAGGGTGTAAATGAAGCCGAAGATGAAGATAATATTGACGGTAAATCGGTTCCCAGTCCGGGAGATAGTGTTTAATATCTCATGATGTTAGTAGAGTATCTCGTCAAGTGAACACTGTACTGGGCCTTTTAACCTGTTTATCCGACGTACCTGAGACCATTTTTAAAGGTGTTTCTACTCCTCGCAGTCCTTCCTGAGACTAGGCTTCCCTGTTGACTCCCTGGTCAACCAGGCTGTTGGTCTTAGCGGTCCACTGGTCGGCATAGCTATAACAGCTGATGTGGTACTTGTTGTTCCTACCATCTCAGATATTTGTATTCCCTTCATTATTCGTTGGGGAAGTGCTCAACCCGCAAGGGTCATACAGCGTTTGGAGACTGCCAGGTAATCAGATTCTATCCGTGAAAGAGGAGAGGCTCTCTTAGTTTGCCTCCTCTTGCCAAGAGTAGAGGCTCTCTTAGTTTGCCTCCTCTTGTCAAGAGGAGAGGCTCTCTTAGTTTGCCTCCTCTTGTCAAGAGTAGAGGCTCTCTTAGTTTGTCTCCTCTTGCCAAGAGTAGAGGCTCTCTTAGTTTGCCTCCTCTTGTCAAGAGTAGAGGCTCTCTTAGTTTGCCTCCTCTTGTCAAGAGGAGAGGCTCTCTTAGTTTGCCTCCTCTTGTCAAGAGGAGAGGCTCTCTTAGTTTGCCTCCTCTTGTCAAGAGGAGAGGCTCTCTTAGTTTGCCTCCTCTTGTCAAGAGGAGAGGCTCTCTTAGTTTGCCTCCTCTTGTCAAGAGGAGAGGTCTCTTAGTTTGCCTCCTCTTGTCAAGAGGAGAGGCTCTCTTAGTTTGCCTCCTCTTGTCAAGAGTAGAGGCTCTCTTAGTTTGCCTCCTCTTGTCAAGAGTAGAGGTTCTCTTAGTTTGCCTCCTCTTGTCAGGAGTAGAGGCTCTCTTAGTTTGCCTCCTCTTGTCAAGAGTAGAGGCTCTCTTAGTTTGTCTCTTGTCAAGAGGAGAGGTTCTCTTAGTTTGTCTCCTCTTGTCAAGAGTAGAGGTTCTCTTAGTTTGCCTCCTCTTGTCAAGAGTAGAGGTTCTCTTAGTTTGCCTCCTCTTGTCAGGAGTAGAGGTTCTCTTAGTTTGCCTCCTCTTGTCAAGAGGAGAGGCTCTCTTAGTTTGTCTCCTCTTGTCAAGAGTAGAGGTTCTCTTAGTTTGCCTCCTCTTGTCAGGAGTAGAGGTTCTCTTAGTTTGCCTCCTCTTGTCAGGAGTAGAGGTTCTCTTAGTTTGCCTCCTCTTGTCAGGAGTAGAGGTTCTCTTAGTTTGCCTCCTCTTGTCAGGAGTAGAGGCTCTCTTAGTTTGCCTCCTCTTGTCAAGAGGAGAGGCTCTCTTAGTTTGCCTCCTCTTGTCAGGAGTAGAGGCTCTCTTAGTTTGCCTCCTCTTGTCAGGAGTAGAGGCTCTCTTAGTTTGCCTCCTCTTGTCAAGAGGAGAGGCTCTCTTAGTTTGCCTCATGTCAACACCTCTTAACTGACTCGTAACTACTTGTTTACCTTCAGTTATACCTTGCCACAGTGTAAGATAATATAAATAACGCAGAAACTATTATAAACTACACTATAATGTTTTTGTGACAGAATTTTTGTCTGCATAAATAACTCGTTAAGATTGTCATCAGATATAAATATGTAAATAGTTGATGAAACTAGACGTTTATGCAGCGCTTGAATGTCTGTTGTGGAAACGTTTCGCCAACAAGTGGCTTCCTCTGTCCAATACAGAAGATCAGGAGGAGTTTGAGGTAATCAGTCCGTCAATGTTGATAAGATTGATGGACTGTTCACATAGACTCCAGGCTGAGGGACTGATTACCTCAAACTCCTGATCTTCAATCATTGTTCTGTGTATTGGACTGAGGAAGCCACTGCCTGGTGAAACGTTTCCACAATACAGATACCAAAGTGTTGCACAAGTGTCTTATTCATCATCCTGTCGGTTCTCTGAACGATGTATCAACATGTAAACACTTGATCAGCACTGTAACTTGCTCATCTATCCAAAGTTTTGAGTCCAATCCCTGAACACTTGATCCTCTAATATTTTTACTAGCACCCCCAGGTTGGGGGTGACAGCTTGTAATAAAGGTGTGGGGTTAACTTCTTGGATCACACACATGTAGGCTTCTCCCTCGAAGGTCTATTTTTTGTAACCAGTTTTACAGCTCTCCCGCTGTAAATATTCACGCCTCGCATAATTCCCAAGAGAAACAAAACATAAGAATGAAGGAATAATGCAATAGGCCTACTGGCCCACCCACACAACAGCAACAGCCTGGTTGACCAGGCTAGCACCAGATGAGCCTGACTAATGGCCGGACTCCGAGAGCACTGAGACTCGAAACTTATCAAAGGTATATCATGAAAGGTAAAGGTACTGGTTTACCCGTTCAACCTGGAGTATACCTGGACACCTGTATTTAAATCTAACCAAAGTTATCGCTTCAATGACCAAAAAAAAAAAAAATGAGCAAAATTGAAAGTAACTCAAAATATTTTTATTCTGTGCTGAAAGGTAGGTGCAAATTACCCCAATGAAAAGCAGGGTGTCATAAGTACACTTGAGATACAGCAAAATAACTGTAAGGGACCCAAAACTATTCAACAGCATCCAGTCATATCTAAGGGGGGATTACCAGTAGACCCCTAGCTGTTTTCAGGGAAAAAAATAGGTAGTTCTTAGTCAATTCGAGACCAGCCAGCCTGTGGTTCGTGGTCTACGCACGGCCAGAAGTAAGAGCCGGGTTGATTAAGTCTTGATCCACCAGGAGCCCTAATCTGGGTCCAGGCCGAAGGGGCGTTGACCCCCAGAACACACTCCAGGCTAGTAACATTCCTTTTTATGTCATTATTGGCGGGGTGTACCTGGGGTTGAAGATTAAGACGTGTGCAACAGTTGGGTATCTCTATTGTGGAAACGTTTCGCCTACACAGTAGGCTTCTTCAGTCAAATAAAGAAATACCTGGTATTACCTGGGATAAACAAAATTTTTAACGATTCACAAGAATGAAGGAACATTGCAGTAGGCTATTGGCCCTTGCTAGGGAGGTCCAGTTCACACTCACCCACACGTATTCAGGTACCTGTCCAACCTATATTTAAATCTATGCAGGGTTCTCGCTTCAGTGACACTGCTAGGAAGTTTGTCCTCATCTACAGCTATTGCTAAGCCAGTACTTCCTTATATCCATTCTAAATCTAAATGTATCCATTTTGAATCCATTGCTGCGAGTTCTGTCTTGATTGGAAACTTTCACCACGTTATTTATATCATTTTTATTTATTCCCATCTTCCATTTGTGTACTTAAATCTTCATCGGGTGCCAGATCAACCAGGCTGTGATGGATATGTGGGTCAGCGGGCCTCCAGCAGCAACGAGCACCAGACGAGCCTGGCCCATGGCCGGGCTCAAGAGTAGATACTCTCGAAACTCTTCAAAAGGTATATCAAAGGTATCCTGGGCCTCCATAGTGCAAATACAGCGCCTTCAGCCTATCTTAAGGACTTCTAATATTTATACTTCTTAATATGAAGCAGAGAATTCTATTAGCTTTATTGCTAACACTTGTGCGGCCAGCAGTAATAGTCTGGTTCACCACGAAGCCTGGTCACGGACCGGGCCGCGGGTGCGCTGACCCCCGAAACCTCCTCCAAGTATATTGTTGTCTTCCCCTTAAATTACTACTACCCAGAACTCCCAAATCTCTCGCATTCAGTTTGGTATCTATAAAACAAAAGATCATCATTAAATAGCACGAAAACTCTTGAAAGATCCGGGAGTAATTACGTCTTCTGATCTTTCAAAGAACACAATAAGGCAAATGTCAGGACAGCCAGGAAAACAACGAGCTGAATAATGGGAACTTAAAACAAAAATAGTGCCAATGGTAGCACTATTCAAATCACTTATTCTCTCTCGTTTAGAGTATTGTTCAGTGTTGACTGCCATCAGACCACTATGTTAATCTATCCAGATCTTCCTGTAGCACTCTAGTGTCATCAGAATTTGATGGCCTAGTTTAGTGTCATCGGTAAACTTTGTTCGTCTGTCGTTTGTGTATATTGTGAACAACAAGGGGCCCAATACTGACCCCTGTTGAACACCTCTCGTAAAGAGGTCTACTTTCCAATTTCTCCCCATACTTTACCTTTGATGAGTTCTGAGTCTTTCTACTCCCGGAAGTCGGCCATGGGCCAGGCTCGTCTGGTGCTAGCCTGGTCAACCAGGCTGTTCCTGCTGGAGGTCCTCTTCCTCACACATCCTTCACAGCCTGGTTGATCTGGCACCATTTATACTTCAGTTTTACAAATCCTTTTTTTTCTCTCGAAGTTAATTTCGGTTGGGTTAGATTACATTCATCTGTAAACATTTCTTCTGAAATTTAAAACTTTACTTTTAGCAACTAGGAAGCCGAGAAGGATAAGCAAACATCGGAATGAAGAACAAAAAGGCACAATACCGTGACTGGAACAATACATAACCCGCACATAGGATGGAGGAGCGACCACGACGTTTCGGTCCGACTTGGACCATTCACAAAGTCACACTAACTGTAAATGGTCCAAGTCGGACCGAAACGTCGTCGTAAACTCCTCTCTATGTGTAGGTTATTTGTGTATTGTATAACACTGAAATGTGAACGTTTCTCCAGGGTGGTGCGAGACTGATGTGCCAGCTAGTACTGTGTCCTTGTTTAGTGCTTAAGGCAGACGCAACTTTCACGATGACAACAAAGAAATGAGCCACCTGCTGCGCGCGCAGTCACACTCTTCACAGTGACTCATTATACACATTGACAACCCACATGTGTTTTTTCCATGAATGAAACTTGTCAAAATTGGATACAACTTATGATTTTTACGAATGAAGACGAACTCTTGATAACATTTCAGACAACCCTAACCCTACTTGACTTTGTGTCTTTGTTTACGTTATTCTGGTGGGTAGTTTACACTAAGTATAATAATTGTACTTGTGTGTACCTGTTAGTTAAGCTGCCTTATCAGCATACTCGTGTACTCTGCCTTATCAGCATACTCGTGTACTCTGCCTTATCAGCATACTCGTGTACTCTGCCTTATCAGCATACTCGTGTACTCTGCCTTATCAGCATACTCGTGTACTCTGCCTTATCAGCATACTCGTGTACTCTGCCTTATCAGCATACTCGTGTACCTGCCTTCGCTACCTTACTGCATCAGCATACTCGTGTACTCTGCCTTATCAGCATACTCGTGTACTCTGCCTTATCAGCATACTCGTGTACTCTGCCTTATCAGCATACTCGTGTACTCTGCCTTATCAGCATACTCGTGTAGTTCTTATTCATCAAAATTGGAAAAATATAACATGTTTTGAATCATGACTCACGAAATCGTAATGACGCGATTGCAAACAAACCATACCACGAGTGGGGATAGAACCCGCGATCAGAGAAGCTGCCATAGTGAAGAGCTCTGTCCCACAAGGCACAGTACTCGCACCTATTCTGTTCCTCATTCTCATATCAGACAGACAGAGATGTAAACCATAGCACTGTATCATCCTTTGCAGACGATACTAGGATCTGCATGAGTCATCCATTGAGGACACGACAAATCTCCAAGAAGATATAAATCAAGTTTTACAATGGGCAACAGAGAACAATATGATGTTCAATGAAGACAAATTCCAACTACTCCGTTATGGAAAACTGGAGGAAATAATAGCTAGGACTGAGTATACTACAAACTCTAATCACACAATAGAGCGGAAAAGTAATGTGAAGGACCTGGGTGTGGTAATGTCCGAAGACCTCACCTTCAAGGACCACAACAATGCCACTATCATATCTGCGAGGAAACTGGTAGGATGGATAATGAGAACATTCAAGACAAGAGATGCCAAGCCAATGATACTTTTTAAATCACTTGTTCTCTCTAGACTAGAATACTGCTGTACATTAACCTCCCATTCAAGGCAGGTGAAATTGTAGATCTAGAGAATGTACAGAGAACCTTTACTGCACGTATAAGTTCCATCAAACACCTTAACTACTGGCAACGCCTGGAAGCACTAGACTTGTATTCACTGAAGCGCAGGCGAGAGAGATATCATAATCTACACTTGGAAGATTCTGGAGGGACTGGTCCCTAATATGCACACAGAAATCACTCCATATGAAAGAAAAAGACTTGGCAGACGGTGCAACGTACCCCCAGTGAAAAGTAGGGGCGCCACTGGTACACTAAGAGAAAACACAATAAGTGTCCGGGGCCCAAGACTGTTCAGCAGCCTCCCATCAGTCATAAGGGGCATTACCAGTAGACCTCTGGTTGTCTTCAAGACGGAGCTGGACAGATACCTAAAGTCAGTGCCTGATCAGCCGGGCTGTGGTTCGTACGTTGGACTACGTGCGGCCAGAAGTAACAGCCTCTTTGATCAGGCCTTGATCCACCGGGAGGCCTGGTCGTGGACCGGGCCGTGGGGGCGTTGACCCTCGGAATACCCTCCATGTAGACCGTATTTTCTAGCATACAAGGCTCGCTTTTTTTCCCCACAAAAAGTATTTGAAAATCAGCCTGCGTCTTATACGCTCAAGGTCAGTGTCAAGGATACGCTTTGGGTTATTCTTTATCAGTTGTTTATTAACGTTACGTTACAACTTCTTGGAAAGTGTTACATGATCGTGCGTCTTATATGAAGGAATAAGTCCCTCTCTGTCGTAAATGAGGAAAAGGATGTGGGGGAGTATTATCCCCTGTGATAGATATATGGGGCAGCGGGCCTCCAGCAGCAACAGCCTGGGTGACCAGACGAGCCTGGTCCATATGCCGGGGTCCAGTAGTAGTAACACAATCGAAAGTCATCAAAGGTATATAACAAAGGTATCGGGAAACAGAGCATTTCACTGTGGCAACCCCTCCCCCCCTGACTTTACTATTATTGGGTTTTTTCCTTAGAAAGTTTAAAACACATCTGCCCACATTTCCGGTTATTTCTCTTCAATGCATTTAATGCGCTCTTACACCATGGCTGCACTTGTACAACACTTGCAACGCCTGTGAATACTACACCTGCATTTTGTTTCCTTCAGTGCATCCCAGACCATGTCATAGTGGTCCAGTGGTTGTGAGAGGCAGGAGCGACCTACTCTAAACCCATGTTGCCTTGGGTCCAGTGGTTGTGAGAGGCAGGAGCGACCTACTCTAAACCCATGTTGCCCTGGGTCCAGTGGTTGTGAGAGGCAGGAACGACCTACTCTAAACCCATGTTGCCCTGGGTCCAGTGGTTGTGAGAGGCAGGAGCGACCTACTCTAAACCCATGTTGCCTTGGGTCCAGTGGTTGTGAGAGGCAGGAGCGACCTACTCTAAACCCATGTTGCCCTGGGTCCAGTGGTTGTGAGAGGCAGGAGCGACCTACTCTAAACCCATGTTGCCTTGGGTCCAGTGGTTGTGAGAGGCAGGAGCGACCTACTCTAAACCCATGTTGCCTTGGGTCCAGTGGTTGTGAGAGGCAGGAGCGACCTACTCTAAACCCATGTTGCCTTGGGTCCAGTGGTTGTGAGAGGCAGGAGCGACCTACTCTAAACCCATGTTGCCTTGGGTCCAGTGGTTGTGAGAGGCAGGAGCGACCTACTCTAAACCCATGTTGCCTTGGGTCCAGTGGTTGTGAGAGGCAGGAGCGACCTACTCTAAACCCATGTTGCCTTGGGTCCAGTGGTTGTGAGAGGCAGGAGCGACCTACTCTAAACCCATGTTGCCTTGGGTCCAGTGGTTGTGAGAGGCAGGAGCGACCTACTCTAAACCCATGTTGCCTTGGGTCCAGTGGTTGTGAGAGGCAGGAGCGACCTACTCTAAACCCATGTTGCCCTGGGTCCAGTGGTTGTGAGAGGCAGGAGCGACCTACTCTAAACCCATGTTGCCCTGGGTCCAGTGGTTGTGAGAGGCAGGAGCGACCTACTCTAAACCCATGTTGCCTGGGTAAAGTGGTTGTGAGAGGCAGGAGCGACCTACTCTAAACCCATGTTGCCCTGGGTCCAGTGGTTGTGAGAGGCAGGAGCGACCTACTCTAAACCCATGTTGCCCTGGGTCCAGTGGTTGTGAGAGGCAGGAGCGACCTACTCTAAACCCATGTTGCCTGGGTCCAGTGGTTGTGAGAGGCAGGAGCGACCTACTCTAAACCCATGTTGCCCTGGGTCCAGTGGTTGTGAGAGGCAGGAGCGACCTACTCTAAACCCATGTTGCCCTGGGTCCAGTGGTTGTGAGAGGCAGGAGCGACCTACTCTAAACCCATGTTGCCCTGGGTCCAGTGGTTGTGAGAGGCAGGAGCGACCTACTCTAAACCCATGTTGCCCTGGGTCCAGTGGTTGTGAGAGGCAGGAGCGACCTACTCTAAACCCATGTTGCCCTGGGTCCAGTGGTTGTGAGAGGCAGGAGCGACCTACTCTAAACCCATGTTGCCCTGGGTCCAGTGGTTGTGAGAGGCAGGAGCGACCTACTCTAAACCCATGTTGCCCTGGGTCCAGTGGTTGTGAGAGGCAGGAGCGACCTACTCTAAACCCATGTTGCCCTGGGTCCACTGGTTGTGAGAGGCAGGAGCGACCTACTCTAAACCCATGTTGCCCTGGGTCCAGTGGTTGTGAGAGGCAGGAGCGACCTACTCTAAACCCATGTTGCCCTGGGTCCAGTGGTTGTGAGAGGCAGGAGCGACCTACTCTAAACCCATGTTGCCCTGGGTCCACTGGTTGTGAGAGGCAGGAACGACCTACTCTAAACCCATGTTGCCTTGGGTCCAGTGGTTGTGAGAGGCAGGAGCGACCTACTCTAAACCCATGTTGCCCTGGGTCCAGTGGTTGTGAGAGGCAGGAACGACCTACTCTAAACCCATGTTGTCTTGGGTCCAGTGGTTGTGAGAGGCAGGAACGACCTACTCTAATCCCATGTTGCCCTGGGTCCAGTGGTTGTGAGAGGCAGGAACGACCTACTCTAAACCCATGATGTCCTGGGTCCAGTGGTTGTGAGAGGCAGGAGCGACCTACTCTAAACCCATGTTGCCCTGGGTCCAGTGGTTGTGAGAGGCAGGAGCGACCTACTCTAAACCCATGTTGCCCTGGGTCCAGTTGTTGTGAGAGGCAGGAGCGACCTACTCTAAACCCATGTTGCCCTGGGTCCAGTGGTTGTGAGAGGCAGGAACGACCTACTCTAAACCCATGTTGCCCTGGGTCCAGTGGTTGTGAGAGGCAGGAACGACCTACTCTAACCCATGTTGCCCTGGGTCCAGTGGTTGTGAGAGGCAGGACGACCTACTCTAAACCCATGTTGCCCTGGGTCCAGTGGTTGTGAGAGGCAGGAGCGACCTACTCTAAACCCATGTTGCCCTGGGTCCAGTGGTTGTGAGAGGCAGGAACGACCTACTCTAATCCCATGTTGCCCTGGGTCCAGTGGTTGTGAGAGGCAGGAACGACCTACTCTAAACCCATGTTGCCCTGGGTCCAGTGGTTGTGAGAGGCAGGAACGACCTACTCTAAACCCATGTTGCCCTGTGTCCAGTGGTTGTGAGAGGCAGGAACGACCTACTCTAAACCCATGTTGCCCTGGGTCCAGTGGTTGTGAGAGGCAGGAACGACCTACTCTAACCCATGTTGCCCTGGGTCCAGTGGTTGTGAGAGGCAGGAACGACCTACTCTAATCCCATGATGTTCTGGTTTAGAAAACCGACAAGTTGATAAATGAGACACATGTGCAGCTTTTCGGTATTTTTATTCTGGAAACATTTCGTCAGTGACTTCTTCAGTTCAATGCAGGGAAAGATGGAAGATGAGGATTTCGAGGTAATCAGACCCTCAGCCTGGAGTCGATGTGTTCAGTCCATCAGTGTTGATAAAAGTGCAACGCCTACCAAGTCTCTTGTTATACAGATACGTTGAAATGCCTGCTGCGTAGCACCAACAGCCTAATTGATCAGGCCATCAACCAAGAGGACTGATCTCCTGCCAGGCCTGGGGCAGTGTTTCCCCGGAATCAGGTGCGGGTTTAATCCTGACTTATGTCGTGTATAATGTCCTAAATGAATCTTTATTCACGTTAGGTAAAAGAACACAAGTGCAACTAATGCGACATTTTATTGTGGCAACGTTTCGCTCTCCAGGAGCTTTGTCAAGCCGTTGTCAAAGCTCTTGGAGAACGAAACGTTGCCACAATAGTGTTGCATTGGTTGCACTTGTCATTTTACCAAACATATTGTCAGTAATTCTACCAACATTATTAAAATTTATTCATCGTTTGGCTATCTGGTATTTAAAGTGGTACTGAAGTTTTAAGATAAATATGTAGCTGTGTTGGTGATATTCTTGGAGCAGTACTTACCCCCAGACCTTTCTTCTTGCACATTGTCCGCAGCGCCTTTCCTCTTATTTTCATTACTTTGAACTTTCTTGTGCCTGATATCGAGACTTCCCCTGGCAACCCAAAATTGAATCAAATTAACCATGCCCAATAATAACCCACGTGGGGACAGAAACACGAGAGATTAATTGATCTGTATATTTCGATCCTCTTCAGCAGATGTTTGCAGGCTGTTCGTCGTCTTGGAATCTCTTCTGCTTTATCCTCATTAGCTGCACGTCTACATATAGTGATGTATAGGATTCAGTTTCCTGTGGAAAGTGGTATACGCATATCAAAAACAAGAAGGATGTCAGCACTGATCCTTGAGGGACTCCACTAGTCACCCGTGTCCACCCAGATGTTTATTGTATTAATGTTGGTAGAATTACCGACAGTATGTTGGGTAAAAGGACACAAGTGCAACTAATGTGACATTGTGACAACGTTTCGCTCTCCAGGAGTGAAACTTTGCCACAATAAAATGTCACATTAGTTGCACTTGTGTCCTTTTACCCAACAGATGTTTATTACCTCACCCTCTGCTTTATATTCACTTGTGTGTTCCTGTTTACATTTTCAATACCTTCCCTGCCACCATTCCCTGTTTTTTTTCTGTCTGCTTTTTCAGTTTGTGTAGAAACCCTCGCTGTGTTGCTGTGTCAAATGCTGTCATACTTTTGAAGATAGTCTACACACCCTTTTTTCTTGTGTATGTTCTTGCCATCACTGTTATAAAACCCGTAGATTCGTGAGGCAAAATTCGCCATCTCCAAACCCATGCTAGTTTTCTCTGTGTATTCATTTCTTTAAAGGTCATCATCTATTCTTCTCATTATGTTTACTGATAGCTTACGTTAGTAGGCAGCATTGGTCTGGTTTTTTTTTGTTTGTTTGTTTCCTGATCTTTTTTTCGTGTGTATTGGAATCATTTGTAATTATCCAGCTGTTTTATATCTGGCAATCTGCATCACCTTGGAGTAGATCTTTGCTAGCAGGTCAGTTTCTTCTGGTACTGTTGCTCTTGTCTAGACTCTTCGTTGATAATGGTAGAATTACCGACGGAAAGTTTGGTAAATGAACAGAGATGCAACTAAACTGACATTTTATTGTGGCAACGTTTCACTCTCCAGGAGCTTTGTAAAGCCATAATGGCTTGACAGAGTTCCTGGAGAGCGAAACGTTGCAACAATAAAATATCACATTAGTTGCATCTGTGTCCATTTACTTGGATTCTTTAAAAACTCACTTCATTTTTTTCTCAATTTTTTTAAAAATAATCTATCCTGTTTTGGCTTGCCTTGGTATCTTCGTAGCTTCTTCGGTAAGATCTTAAGAGGCACGTAAGTTCCCCAGTCTTCTATTAACATGTTCATTTTTCTACTATAATCTACCTTGTCCATAATTACTATCGCATTTGCTTTGTTTCGTAAGGTGACGTCCAGGATCTTTCTTTAATTCATGGTATAACTTAACAAATCTTTGAGGACAACTGTGTTGTAGAGGTCAGAGCACAGCTCATATCTCTACAACACAATTTAAGTTAAACCATGAATTAAGGAAAGATCCTGGATTTCACCTTACAAAACAGACAAAGCAAATGCAATTGTAATTATGGACAGGGTAGATTATAGTGAAAAAATAAATGCTATTGGAAGACTGGGAACTTACGTGCCTCTTAAATATTCGGTTCAGGTCTTCACATACCTCAGTCATCCTGTGTTAGTTCACCTCTCTCACCCTCCACCCCATCCCTCCTCCAGTCTTGTTAACTATTCCCGCGCCGTTATTTTGTCTTATGGCTCTTTTAGCCTATGCTATATTGTTTTTAGTTTCTCTTAGCCTATCCTGCTCGTCCTTAGTTCTTGTATTTACTCCTCTCCCACTTTTGTCGATGACATCCTTTGTATCAACATCCGGGGCCCCAGATTATTCAACATCTTACCGGAAGATAGAAACGCTGCTGGAAAAAAGTATAGAAGTCTTCAAGAGGAAAATATCTTCGCCAGATGAACTAAATCAGTCGTGTCGTTACGATTTCGAGAGTCAGGCTGTGATTTATGTGGGGCCACCAGCAGCAACAGCCTGGTTGCCTAAGCTAGCACAAGACGGGCCGGGCTCCGGGAGTAGAAAGACTCTAAACTCATCAAAGAGGGTTTTTTTAAGTTTCGCAATGCCATATTACTCCTAGCCATTACCTCACAGCACTTGTTTGCGAACCATGGACACGCACGACACCTCTTATTTCCTGTTTTGCTTTTATTAGTATACATTTGTTGTTTACAGGGATTTTTTAATCTCCTTGTTATCTCTCTATTATTTATTATTATTATTATTATTACGTTCGTTGATCAGGCCCTGATCCACCACGAGGCCTGGTCATAAGACCGGGCCGCGGGGGCGTTGGCCCCCGAAACACCCTTCAGGTCCAGGCTAAGCCCGTGTGGATCATACAGCGCCTGGGGGAGGGGGATATGGAAGACATTCAGATTCTGTTGAAGGAATTGGAGCGCAGATTCAGTTCCTTAGTTCTTGAACCCCTCAGCAGCATCGAGGAACCTCCCATGAGGAGTCATGTAGAGAGTAGTCATGTAGACTACTTATTTTCTTTCAATTATCATTCCTGCTGAAGGTAATTAATCAGACACTGCTTAATTACCTCCTCTACAGGTGTACAGGTATCCTGTAATTGTTATTATTTTCTTTCAGTATATTACAGATGAGAATATACAAATTTTTTTGCCGATACCATCAAAATTATTATTCGTATTGATACCATTAAAATGGGCCGTTACTCACAGATACCAATGCCGATACCATCAAAATTAGCCTATACTTAATACTTTGTCACACCCCTACAATGTACTCTTTGCACCTCTACTGCTAGCTGGTAATCACGTGGTCACATGGTATATACTTGTGTAACTGGTATGCCATATGGCACCTAGTTAATGGTCAGAGTGGGACCGAAACGTGGTCATAAATTTCACTGTTCTATGTGCTGGTTACTTGTTGATTGTTGCAGCCATGTTATTGTGCCTGTTTGTTCTCCAGGCTGAGGGACTCACCTCCTCAAATACTTTTTCTCCAAGCTTGATGTACTGATTATATCTTTATTTCATTACTACTGCTCCCTGTGCATTTGAAGAAGCCTACTGTGTAGGCGAAACGTTTACTCAATAAAGATACTCGACTGTTGCACAAGTGTCTTAGTCTGCAACTTATCGATATTTTATACCGTTGTCAAGAAGACACATGTGCAACACCTGGGTATATTTATGAAGATGCCTCACATCGTCTTCAACAGGGAGCTGGACAAGTTACTCAGCTCAGTGCCTGACCAGCCAGGCTGTGGTTTGTACATTAGGCTGCGTGCGACCAGCAGTAACAGGATTGGTTGACCAGGTCTTGATCCTCCAAGCATCCTGGAGGTCAGTGGCCCGGTCCACGGGGCATTGACCCCCAGAGAAGTCTTTCAGGTATTTTCCGTCACCAGTAAACACTGACTCTGTAGTACTCGCCCGTCATACATCTCTGAAAACTTGTCGGTTTTCAAAACAATTTATCACGTCTGAAAACTATCTTCACTGGTCTCACTTTACTCTCAAATATTTTTGTCTAGCTACCTGCCAGGAGTCTTACCTGGAGGGTATTCCGGGGATCAACGCCCCCGCGGCCCTGTCCACGACCAGGCCTCCCGGTGGATCAGGGTGTTACTGGTGGCCACACGTAGTCCAACGTACGAACCACAGCTTGGCTGATCCGGCACTGACTTTAAGTATCTGTCTAGCTCCCTCTTGTCAGTTTGGGTTTGAGAAGAACCTGCCTAGTATGGGTCAGTAGACCTGCAGTGGTCCCTCTTTATGTTGTGACACTCCCACTTCTGCCTTCCTTACCTCCTCTGTTCTTATTGTCAGTATCTTCACTCATTTTAGCCATTACTGAAGGTGTTTTTACTCTGCCTTTAGTCTGTTTCCATATTTCTTTATCGTTTACTACTTCCATTGTCTTTTATCAGTGCTATCACTTTGTCATTTTCATTCAACTGATCATCTCTTGATTTCCTTTCTTTGCCCTCTATTTCTGTTCCCCACTTTCTATTCTTTCTCTTTTATGCTTTCTAACCCTAAGCTGGTCAGTTAAGTTTTCCTTTCCTGCGTTAATTTCTTTTTCATTACTAAAGTTACCTCCTCCTGTTCATTTTTGACAAATTTCTCTATTCTCAACCTCAAGTTACGTTCAAGTTGTTGGTAGTAGTATGTCCGTGCCTTCTGTCCCAGGTCCAGACGTCACACTCATAATCATTCAAAATTTCAAGACACCTCTCTGTTGTCTAGTATTGTATGCAGAAGTACCTAGACACCCGTCATTCCACATTAATTGAATACCTCTCAGTATTGCCCTACTTCAGAAAAGTGGCAGAAAACAGTCTCAAAAACTTCTATCTTTGAGTTTTTGGTGTCTTTCTACTCCCGGAGCCCGGCCAGTGGTCCTCGACCTTCCTACACAAGTGGGCCACATTTGGTGGTCAAATGTGCGATGAGGGCCGCACAGTTTTGTTGACACTGCACTGTGGAACCTACATAAAAGTGAATTCAAAGTTATATCCTGCATAAGGGGAATAACCAATAAACCTCTGACTGTCTTCAGACAAGTTCTTCAAATCTGCTCCTGATCAGCCGGAGTGTGGTGCATATGTTTCCATGTTGCCAGCACAAACAGCATAGTCTATCAAGCCAACAACCAGGTCTGGAACTGGGCCGCAGGAGCGATGTCCCCAATGATCGAACTATTCATTTATCCTTTCACTAAATTCTTCGATCATGATATCTACATACTGCAATGTACTATTTTAACTATTTGCTTCAACCATGCTTGTGTAATTCTTCCTGGTGTTTCCAATTACTAACTTTCATTCTCTTGCTATCCTCTCGTGTGTTAGTACAAGTGGATTGGTGTGAAGTTTGGCAGTGTCTTGTGACAGTGCCAGTTGCTGGTGTTGATGTGCCCAGAGTTGCAACAACTCGTCTGGTTGTATTTGAAGGGGTCCAGTTCTCGAGTATATTTACACTTGTGATAAGGTTGCAGATGACACCTCAATCAAAACTAACACCTGTCCGTGTTACCTACGCTAATCTTGGTGCAACTGACACTACTGATCAGACCTGCACTGAGAATGCGCGGATCAGGTAGATAAGTTGAACTACGCTCCATATACTCATCGTGCAGAACAAGCCACACGGGGATGGCAACCTTTAACTCTAGATCTCACTCTCGTGCGTCGTCAGGAGCTATGCAATGTTGCAAGACAGCAACAGATAGGAGGGGAAATTCTCTGAGGAAAAGCAGAAGGTAGTAATAGCAGCCCACATATAATATTACTACTAAAACAACAACTACCTATGCTATGTAGCTTGTTCTCGTTAGGAGAGAGAAATTGTTGGTTATATTTTGACTTTAATATTCTCCTTATGTAAAGAAATGTCCTGAAATGTCACTGCAACTTTCACTAATTACAGTGTCATCCAATAATCTGCGATTAGTTTTAAAAAGCGTCACATTATCACTAAATATATTCCAGCTTTTACTTGCCAATTCTCGCCTTCCAATTATAGACTATTTTTAGATTGAGAGTAAACGTCCTAGAGAGGATAATTAGGCTGCATTTATAAAGCTTTGTCGTTAAGCAATTAACCGGTGCGTATATACGGCGTTGATGAGACACATTGCAGCTCCTAGCTATGGCAGGGTCAAGTCTTGACACTTAATCTAAAAATAATAACTCTTCCTCTCATCACAGCTGTTCTTGTATGTGTTGGCTACAATACCGACAAGAGAGATACCTGTGCAACATTTGGGTCTAGAATAAAGATACCCAGATGTTGCACATGTCTAAGTCTTCATCAAAGCTATTCTTAACCTTCTTCATCAAAGCTATTCTTAACCTTCTTCATCAAAGCTATTCTTAACCTTCTTCATCAAAGCTATTCTTAACCTTCTTCATCAAAGCTATTCTTAACCTTCTTCATCAAAGCTATTCTTAACCTTCTTCATCAAAGCTATTCTTAACCTTCTTCATCAAAGCTATTCTTAACCTTCTTCATCAAAGCTATTCTTAACCTTCTTCATCAAAGCTATTCTTAACCTTCTTCATCAAAGCTATTCTTAACCTATCTCACCTTCAAAGCTTACCTTCATCAGTCTTTCCTATACACATCGTTATTGTTGTTGTCTTCAGCAAGAAGATATGAACAGTCTTTTCCAATGAGGAAGGGAGAATAACATGACGTTCACTGGTGACATGTTCCTACTGCTTAGATATAGAACGACAGAACGAGAGAGATAGACAGACAGACAGAGACATTAAATACGTAAATATGTACTCACTGGAACTGAGAGAGACTCGGTGATATATTTATGGAAAATGCTTGAGGGAATAGACCCAAGTCTGCACCCTGCCATAACATATTGGTGCCAGAGTTGTGGGAGAATGTGTAAAATAAATTCAGTGAAAAGTAGGGGCACCGTGGGCACAATAAGAGAACATTGTATCAACAGCCGTGGTCCCAGACTGTTTAACACTATCACAAGATATAAGAAACTGCTGGGACAAGTATAGACGTCTTCAATAGGGAACCGGACATGCCCCTCCGCCAAGTGCCAAATCAACCAGGTTGAGATGTATATGCGGACCACCTGGCCGCTAGTAGTAACAACCTAGTGGGTCAGGCAAGCACAAGAGAAGCCTGGCCCCGGGCCGGGCTGCAGGAGTAAGACAACTCTGGAAACTCTTCAAACGTATATCAAAGATAAACGTTCATCAAATACCTACAAGAAGCTCAGATGCTGGAAAAACAGACACGTGCTGTGTAACGAGAGGGCATTAGTGTGCTTGTTTCCATCATGTCTGTATTTATGACCATTTCTCTAATAGCTCAGAAGTTGAGTGGTTTATTTGTCAGGGTCGAGTCACGTGACACGGGTCTTCGTTGTGCCTGTGCTATATCGAAGACTCGAGGAGAGTCCTGGCTTACCCGTGCTGTACTGGGTACTCTTAGTGAGACGTTATAAGAACATAAGAAAGAACACTAGCACTGGCCCAAGCTAGGCAAGGCCAAGTCACCTACTGGCCCCAGCTAGGCAAGGCCAAGTCACACCCACCCACTCATGTGGGTGGACAGAAGCTGAAATGTGTACATAGAGAGTCGATCACTGCAGTGGACCTACTGAATAGATGGTTGGCAGGTCCAACTTGCACCTACTCATGTACCTGTAGCACCTATTTTTATAGCTACTTGGAACTTTGTTCCCCTTATCTACGTTTATTGCCAGACTAATGTTTCTATATATCCTCTCTAAACTTAAATTTATCCAATTTGAATAAATTTCTGAAAGTCCTGTTTTGGTTACGTACTTCAGTGCTGTTTATAACCTTTATCTTACTTGGTTTTATATTCTTAATAGGTGTGTATGTATACAGTAAGTAATAATATGTATCCATCATCTTGCATGTTATGTATACACTGATGACAGGATGGTAATCTTTCTCTGTATAGTTATTCCCTTATCACTTAGTTACTCTTAACTTCAACATCAGCTGTTGAAAGTTAAATAACGTCTTGAAACTCTTTCAAACCTCGCCTCGTACATCTCGTTACTTACGTTAAATTAAGACATCTAAACAGGAAGAATGTAGCAAATGGTGTGATAGCAGACAGTATCAGGAGGAAGATGAGATAAATAAATCACACAAATAAACTATTAATATTTGGTGATAAATCACATTTAGTGAAGCAGCGTCGGAGAGGATAACTTACTGACACGAAGTATGCTCCATACACAAGAAAAAAATATGCAAGTTAGGGGCGCTCCCTCTACACAAGAAGACGAAGAATCACAAAACTTCTCAAGGGCAGCAGACTTTTCCAAGAACGAGAATAAATATTGGTTAGAAAAATCTAAAACATTGAGCTCAAACTGAATGCATCAGAGTCTAAGAGACAGAGGAAGATAAACCAGCAGTTTATAGTTGGTTTACCTGGCTGCTTGTGTATTGTGCACCCACAAGCCCATCCTGTGAGCGGTAGCGCAAGAAAACACGATTACACAGCATGGAAAAATATAGAAGGCAAAAGACTCGAGAAAATTAATTAAGGAGAGGAACCAGAAACGAATATACATGGCTGAGAGAGAGGCCCAGCGGATAATATTAAAGTTATAGAAATCCCAAATACTTGTCCTGGTATGCATAGTCCAGGTCACGAAGCCTGATCGTCATGCAACTTAATTGACGACAAAAATACAAGTGAAATACTGCAATCACAACACTACTCTTCTGTGAGCCGTTAGTCACCCTGGAGGTTGACACTGAGTTCTCATGAATGAAACCCAAAACCCTGACGACATCTTAATTTCTGACATAACCCCCACTCGACCTCTGAGAGGCCATTCATACTGTACCCATTCACTGCCCAAGGGCAAGTCTCTTGGAACCTCACAATCATCAAGAATTGACAGAACCCGCTACATGTGCCTTAAATATCCAATAGAGTTTAGCCGTAAGTCATTAAAAACCAAGTGCAACTAAAGCTGGTACGGCTTTATCAAGCCGCAACGGCTTCATAAAGTTTGGTAATTCTACCAACATTATTCCATAAATGTAGCAATAAACCAATTGAAAAATAAGCGATCAACCGGCAGCACTGACATCCTACATTATTAAAATCTTTGACAAGGTTTCTAAACACGGATTCACAACAATTGTACAGCGGAGGACAACGGGCGTAAAACAGGTCGCTCCTGTCTCTAGCAATTGCTGCACTATTCAGATAGGATCGTTGATGTGCGAGAACATGAAATGCAGATGTATACACAGACTTTGTAAAAGCTTCGTGTGTGTGAATACGGTGTAACAGCCCCCAAAATGGGCGTGAAAATGAATAGAAAAGTTGGCAGAATAGAAAAGTGCACAGGACCCCAGTTGTCATTCCTATATCCAATATAGACTTACGTCGAATATGGGAAAGACAGAACTGTATAATCCTTTGCAGTCGGTACTAGAATTCATGTATATGGAATATATACAAGTACATGTACAAGGTATTCAGGTCTAATTGACATCAATGACATGCTACTATATAGAAAGCCGCTTGTTATGCAGAGCATTTCTCGCAAATTAGGTCCGTTTTGTCCCAGGATGCAACCCATACCAGTCCACTAACACCCATTTTACTGATGGGTTAAGTAAAAGGACACAAATGCAGCTAATGAGACATTTTATTGTGGCAACGTTTCGCTCTCCAGGAGCTTTGTCAAGCCGTTACAAACAATACATGGACACACATGGTGGTGGTAGAAGTAGTAGTGATATAAGTTGTAGTATTAGTAGTAATATAATAACTTATATCACTACTATTTCTACCACCACTAGTATTACACCTCACTCTGAACCTATATATACCATGTATGTCCATGTATTGTTTGTAACGGCTTGACAAAGCTCCTGGAGAGCGAAACAATAAAATGTCTCATTAGTTGCATTTGTGTTCTTTTACTTAAAATATTGTCGGTAATTCTACCAATATTAATACTTACTGATGGGTGAACATAGACAACCGGTGTAAAGAAACACGCCCAATGTTTCTACCCTCGCTGGGAATCTAACCCAGACTCTCGCCATGTGAAGCGAGAGCTCTAACCACCAGGCCACCGTGCAAAAGAAGTCTCCAAGCTGATATCAAGCAAGTCTTGCATTGAGCCACGGTAAAGAGTAATGTTCAGTTAGGATAAACTTCATGTCAGCCATTATAAAAAATTACTTAAACACCGAGACAGGATATATAAAACTGAACTATTCAGTAGAGCTGAAGAGGAATACTTTGTGATACAAGACGATTTTACCTTCAAGAATCACACCAGTGTTACAATCATAACCCCGAGGAAAGCTTACCTGGAGGAGGCTTTTAGGAGCCAGTGCCCCTGCAGCTCCTCCTGGTGGATCAAGGTCTGATTAACTAGGTTGTTATTGCTGGCCGTACGCAGTCCAATGTAAGAACCACAACCTGCCTTGTGGATCTAGTCACTGGAGACAGCAAGAGGTTTGTTGGTAATCGCTCTTATGTATGATGGGCGGTTCAGAAAAATCTTGGGTATCTTTTGACTTTGTGTGGATTTTTTTTAAGGTAAATTTTATTCTCAAAACTTTGCTATGGGCTTTTCCCTGTCCCGACTAAGACCCTGCGTCAGGAAACACTTGTCCTCTTTCCTGACGAACCTTATCTACCTACCTCCCTATCCCCTGTCCTTGGTAATCCTCACATGGAGTATTTCCAAACTTCTTTCTACTATCGTGCGTAGTTGTCCTTTTGCTTTGTAAATTATTTTTTTCGCTCTTAGGCCACATGAGTAGTCTCAACCTTTTTCTTTATACCCCCAACAATCTTGCTCCTATCATGTTCAATGCTGCATGCGAATCTTAACTCTTTGCTTCCTTCCTTTTGTTGCTCATGTCCACCGCTCTGCGACAGGATTATCTTTGTTTACATTCACTATATTTCTCACTATGCTCTTTCTGTAAAGAGAAGTGTTCTTGTTTCTTCATCTGTGCTCTCTGTCTCTGCCTTACCTTGACTACCCTGACTGGTCAGGAACTGATTTGAGGAACTTGTCAATTCCCTTTTGAGAACACTGTCTCGAAGATGGAGTTCATTACATACCAATTGCCGGTTTCAAGGTGTTCCTGGTCATAATAGTTGCCTGGTTGACCAGGAAACACCAGACGAGCCTGTCCCATGGCCGGGCTCCTAGAGTAGAAAAACTCTTGCAACTCATCAAAAGTATATCAAGATATACCTTCATACATAAATATCATCTCTACCCTAAGCTGTTTCACATCCGGTCACTGGTATATCCGGTCTTACTTTTATTTTTTTTTACAAAGTACTATTATCATATTGCGTCCAGTGAAATATCTGAACAACAGTTAGTTTAAAAATCTAATGGAATATGGTATGAAAATTCCAAAATAATTAATTGTGAGGGAGGAATTACTGATGAGGGATGGAACGTGCGTAGCGACCATTCACGAGGACACAGATACAAAGAAAACACTGCAAGCAATCCATTCTGGCTGACACAGGAGCTAAAATAAATACCCAAAACAAATATAAATGTTAGACGCAGACGTCACCGTTCTTACACTTGTTATTGTTATGGTATAGCTAGACTCTGTGGCTTTGTTGTCCAGTACTGGTGACCAGACTGTGGCTTTGTTGTCCAGTACTGGTGACGAGACTGTGGCTTTGTTGCCCAGTACTGGTGACCAGACTGTGGCTTTGTTGCCCAGTACTGGTGACCAGACTGTGGCTTTGATGTCCAGTACTGGTGACCAGACTGTGGCTTTGATGTCCAGTACTGGTGACCAGACTGTGGCTTTGATGTCCAGTACTGGTGACCAGACTGTGGCTTTGATGTCCAGTACTGGTGACCAGACTGTGGCTTTGTTGCCCAGTACTGGTGACCAGACTGTGGCTTTGTTGCCCAGTACTGGTGACCAGACTGTGGCTTTGTGTCAGTACTGGTGACCAGACTGTGGCTTTGTTGTCCAGTACTGGTGACCAGACTGTGGCTTTGTTGCCAGTACTGGTGACCAGACTGTGGCTTTGTTGCCCAGTACTGGTGACCAGACTGTGGCTTTGTGTCCAGTACTGGTGACCAGACTGTGGCTTTGATGTCCAGTACTGGTGACCAGACTGTGGCTTTGTGTCCAGTACTGGTGACCAGACTGTGGCTTTGTGCCCAGTACTGGTGACCAGACTGTGGCTTTGTTGTCCCAGTACTGGTGACCAGACTGTGGCTTTGATGTCCAGTACTGGTGACCAGACTGTGGCTTTGATGTCCAGTACTGGTGACCAGACTGTGGCTTTGATGTCCAGTACTGGTGACCAGACTGTGGCTTTGATGTCCAGTACTGGTGACCAGACTGTGGTTTGATGTCCAGTACTGGTGACCAGCTGTGGCTTGTGTCCAGTACTGGTGACCAGACTGTGGCTTTTGTCCAGTACTGGTGACCAGACTGTGGCTTTGTTGCCCAGTACTGGTGACCAGACTGTGGCTTTGTTGTCCAGTACTGGTGACCAGACTGTGGCTTTGGTACTGGTAGCTGTGCCAGTACTGGTGACCAGACTGTGGCTTTGTTGCCTCAGTACTGGTGACCAGACTGTGGCTTTGTTGCCCAGTACTGGTGACCAGACTGTGGCTGTGCTCAGTACTGGTGACCAGACTGTGGCTTTGATGTCCAGTACTGGTGACCAGACTGTGGCTTTGTGCCAGTACTGGTGACCAGACTGTGGCTTTGTTGCCCAGTACTGGTGACCAGACTGTGGCTTTGATGTCCAGTACTGGTGACCAGACTGTGGCTTTGATGTCCAGTACTGGTGACCAGACTGTGGCTTTGATGTCCAGTACTGGTGACCAGACTGTGGCTTTGATGTCCAGTACTGGTGACCAGACTGTGGCTTTGTTGCCCAGTACTGGTGACCAGACTGTGGCTTTGTTGCCCAGTACTGGTGACCAGACTGTGGCTTTGTTGCCCAGTACTGGTGACCAGACTGTGGCTTTGTTGCCCAGTACTGGTGACCAGACTGTGGCTTTGTCCAGTACTGGTGACCAGACTGTGGCTTTGTTGCCCAGTACTGGTGACCAGACTGTGGCTTTGTGCCAGTACTGGTGACCAGACTGTGGCTTTGTGCCAGTACTGGTGACCAGACTGTGGCTTTGATGTCCAGTACTGGTGACCAGACTGTGGCTTTGTGTCCAGTACTGGTGACCAGACTGTGGCTTTGTTGTCCAGTACTGGTGACCAGACTGTGGCTTTGTTGCCCAGTACTGGTGACCAGACTGTGGCTTTGATGTCCAGTACTGGTGACCAGACTGTGGCTTTGTTGCCCAGTACTGGTGACCAGACTGTGGCTTTGTTGCCCAGTACTGGTGACCAGCTGCTACTTCTGTTCTGGTCCACTGCAGTGTTAACTGCCCTGGTCCACTCCAGTTCTTTGTCCTGGTCCACTACAGTGCTGTCTGTCCTGGTCCACTACAGTGCTGTCTGTCCTGGTCCACTACAGTGCTGTCTGTCCTGGTCCACTACAGTGCTGTCTGTCCTGGTCCACTACAGTGCTGTCTGCCCTGGTCCACTACAGTGCTGTCTGCCCTGGTCCACTACAGTGCTGTCTGCCCTGGTCCACTACAGTGCTGTCTGCCCTGGTCCAGTGCAGTGCTGTCTGCCCTGGTCCAGTGCAGTGCTGTCTGCCCTGGTCCAGTGCAGTGCTGTCTGCCCTGGTCCAGTGCAGTGCTGTCTGCCCTGGTCCAGTGCAGTGCTGTCTGCCCTGGTCCAGTGCAGTGCTGTCTGCCCTGGTCCACTGCAGTGCTGTCTGCCCTGGTCCACTGCAGTGCTGTCTGCCCTGGTCCACTGCAGTGCTGTCTGCCCTGGTCCACTGCAGTGCTGTCTGCCCTGGTCCACTGCAGTGCTGTCTGCCCTGGTCCACTGCAGTGCTGTCTGCCCTGGTCCACTGCAGTGCTGTCTGCCCTGGTCCACTGCAGTGCTGTCTGCCCTGGTCCACTGCAGTGCTGTCTGCACTGGTCCACTGCAGTGCTGTCTGCCCTGGTCCACTGCAGTGCTGTCTGCCCTGGTCCACTGCAGTTCTGTCTGCCCTGGTCCACTGCAGTGCTGTCTGTACTGGTCCACTGCAGTGCTGTCTGCCCTGGTCCACCTCCAAGTTACCTCAGTGTCTACATCTCTGAATTTATCATACGAGAGACGTGTATCAGGTTTTTCCTTGACCATTAACCTCAGCACCACCGTAGCTGGGTTGGTAGCGCACTCAGCTCACGTTGAGGTCCGTGGTTCGATTCCTGGTACGGATGGAAACATTGGGCGTGTTTCCTTAAGACACCTGCTGTCACTGTTCACCTAGTAGTAAGTAGGTATCCGTGTGTTAGTGGACTGGTGTGGGTCGCATCCTGGGGGGGGGAAATTTACTTAAGTTGTGGGGAAATGCTCTGCATAACCAGGACCTTTATAGTATGTCATAGATGTCAACTGTGGTTGTATAAGTTGTATCATGTACTGGTAGGAATAATTATAATTTACCGCACTTGGGCCTCTCTTGCTAGGCTTGCAGACTTCATCAGGAGCACAAGCTACGCCAACAGTTGCTACAAAACTGACACTGGAGATCATTCACTTCAACGAGAAGAAAGGAAAGCCAAATAGAATAGCTATATAAAAACAAATGCAACAGCCATTGTGCCAAAGTGCAGTTCTAATTACATTTTATTTTTTTGAGAAGACTTTCAGAAAGCGTGCGTGAGCGTGTTAGGTAGGAGTGAGTAGAGACACGTGGATTTTACAACTTTACGTGCTGTTGGAGTGTGAGAGTAACATTAAGGGAGTTAGGGAAACCGGTTAGTTGGACTTGAGTCCTGGAGGTAAGAAAGTCCAGTGCCTGTGCTCCGGAAGAGGGGTGTTGATATGTTGTAGTTTCTGAACTGGAGTGTCGGCAAGCCTCTGGCAAGACAGTGATGGAGTGAGTGATGATGAAAGTGTTTTTTTTTTCGGGTCACCGTACCTTGGTAGGAAACTGCCAGTGTGTTAATAAAAAAAAGTATAGGCATTGAGGAAACTGGATAAGTACCTTGACCAGGTGCCAATCAACCAGGCTGTGATGGATATATGGAGCAGTGGGCCAGCAACAGCCTGGTTGACCAGGCTAGCACCAGACGAGCCTGGCCCATGGCCGGGCTCCAGGAGGAGAAAAACTCTTGAGAACTCATCAAAGGTATGAGTGTGAACCGTGAAGACGTAGCTTCTATACAACTTGTGGTGAACTTAGATACTGGCTACTAAGTCATGTATATAAATAAGGAGGATCCCAGAAGGGGACCGATACTTAAAGACCAATTAATCTTATTACTGTTATTATTGAGCATTAACAAGTGTTCATTACACTTTAGTTCTCTAAACATGGCTAAGAATAAACGTATTGATAAATATTTTCCCCAAAATGACTAAAACAACGTTGGTAATAATATATACAAGATGGAAAAAGAGGAGAGACTACACAGCAACGTTGGTAATAATATATACAAGATGGAAAAAGAGGAGAGACTACACAGCAATGTTGGTAATAATATATACAAGATGGAAAAAGAGGAGAGACTACACAGCAATGTTGGTAATAATATATACAAGATGGAAAAAGAGGAGAGACTACACAGAAAAGTGAAAAATGTGAAGGTATTTTAGATTTAGATTTTGCCGTCGAAGCGGCAAGTTTGTTGCATCCTGTGGATGGTAGCGCAAGAGCATATGGACACACAAAACGCCCAGGAACTAGGCCCCAAAAGGGTTAAGAGGAGTATATCTGGATTTATATCTACAGTTCACTTACTGTTACAAGCAAATTTTTGGAAAATTTCTTAATATGTCTGTTATGTTATTTTCATTAATATCTTTACATATCACGTATACGTTATCGTCGATGAGTTCAGTTGTTTTTTTCTACTCCCAGAGCCCGGCCTTGGACCAGGCACGTCTAGTGCTGGCCTGGTCAACCAGGCACTTGTTGGTGGCCAGTTGACTCTCGTAGGCATCACAGGTTGGTTGATCTGGCACCTGGTGAAGATACTTAGTATAATAACCTTTGCGTAATAATGTTGGTAGAATTACCGATAATATTTTAGGTAAAAGGAGACAAGCGCAACGAATGTGGCATTGTGGCGACGTTTCGCTCTCCAGGAGCTGTGTCAAGCCGTTACCAGCATTATTACGCAAAGGTTATTTTACTATCTATATATTTGTCAATAAATGGACAATTCAGAACATGGTGTTCAATATAGTGACCATAGCTATGGCTGGTCATATACTTTGTATTTGATCATTATTATTGTGTCTGCTAAACTGTCAGAAGTGCTTGTAACCAAGCCTAAGCCTGGCTACTACAACATCAGACTGCCAGAAGTACTTGTAAGCAAGCCTAAGCCTGGCTACTACAACATCAGACTGCCAGAAGTACTTGTAACCAAGCCTAAGCCTGGCTACTACATCAGTCTAGCCAAACCACGGAACGGATGAGGTTTCAACCCATGGCGAGTGAGTCCTAAAACTTTAGGCCAGTGCGTTAACCACTGATTTCGTGAATGTGTGTGTTCACAATGCAGGTTGCTCCGTTAACGTGCTTATCCACATTCATGATATCATGGTGGGTTATACATCAGTTCAGGCTTCTAACTGCATTTCTATAATATTCTGTTTCATTATTTCTCTCATAATATTATTCCAAATGCTGGACACAGATATAACAAAAGTTATATTTTACATTTTCCTTCAGTGTACGTTTTTGCTAACTATCATGTTTGGAGTCCATAAAAGCAAAGTAAAAAACTGTTAAGATTAGAGGAAATAGAAAATAGGAAATATAAGATGAAACAAGAGACAGTAGCACCAGAATACGAAATGTCACCACAGAGGAAAAACATGTAAGTAATGGATGATAAATATTTGTATTGTCTTGTGCTTCCTTATAAGGCAAGCCCGTGTGGGTCAGTCCAATTACCTTGGACAGACTGGTCTTACACCAGTCAGGCTGCTGATGGCCTACAATGATTACCGTGTATGTCAGTAGTGGAACTGTCATTGTTGCTGTGTTTTTATGGATCTTAGTTTACAACATATGGATAAGATAAGATTTTGTTGGGGTTTTTAACTTCGGAGGGTTAGCCACTAAGGATAACCCAAGAAAGTCAGTGCCTCATCGAGGACTGTCTTATTTCCATTGTGGTCCTCAATTTTGTCCCCCAGGATGTGACCCACACCAGTCGACTAACACCCAGGTACTTGCTTGCTATGTGAACGGGACAACAGGTGTAAAGAAACACGGCCAATCTTTCCGCCCTTGCCGGGGATCGAACCACGGACACTGTGTGTGAAGCTAGTGTTGACTACCAAGCCACGGGCCACAAACCTCGAACAGCCAGACTGTGTATAATTATTGTTAAAGGTGAAATTAATAATGTTTGTAATAGGCTGAGGGACTATCTGCTGTATCAGGTTGAATAGTCATGGATCACGGATGTTGACAGTGTTCTCTTAGTGTGCGTGTCAAGCAGCTGTTGCACACGGTTTACTTTACGCTTCCATATCTCAGCAACGAGCCTGGCCCATGGCCGGGCTCCGAGAGTAGAAAAACTAAGAACTCATCAAAGGTGTAGTACTGTGCAGACAGGGGACTTTATACTCGCGTATTTTCCATGCGTATATTATCAGGTATCTTTCCTCCTTTCGAGGGAGAAGCTTACAAGTATTTTTAATGGGGTTTCCGGTAGATTAGATATGTACGGTAAACGCGCTCTATATTTTCCAACTCTGATATCTTCCCTGCCTTGAATGTTGCTTGTCCTTATGACCAGCACTTTGGGCAGGTGAATGCTGCCTTTCCTTATGTCAAACACTTGAACGGGTGAATGCTACCCCCCCCCTCTCCACTTACGTCGTTCTCTCGTGTTCTTAATACATGCACGTCAAGCCCTTCTTGTGAGTATTGCTTGTCCTTGAGTCAAGTGAATGCAGAGTCCCCTCGTCAGTCTTGGCTCTTATAACAAGCCTAATACGTCACAGGTATGTCTGAATTGCGGGGAGGCTGGCCGCTGGCTGTACAAGGCAGCGAGAGTACCTTGGCGCAGGTAAACAATGTTCTGATGTAATACACGTCTGCTAAACTGTACACCAACGAACGAAGGGAGAAACGAAAGGAGATAGAGGAAAAAAAGGAGGGCCAATGTTGACGTCGTGTATACATTTTCCTAGTTTGCAGAGGTTGATTCCTAGCTCCTGGTCCCATACAGTAGTTTAAATATTAGTGGTTCTAGCTCCACGACCTTCTGGGTCTCCGTTCCATGGATGTTACTTGGACCTGACTAGTTTGGGCCAGTAGGTGATTTGGAGGACCTGATTAGCTGAGGCCAGTAGGTGACTTGGACCTGCTTAGCATGGGTCAGTAGACCTACAGCAGTGCTCCTTCCTATTCCTATTATTGTACCCTATTATTTGCCTACCAACCTGTAGTCAATTCCGGGGTTCATCACTCACCCGCCGCCACCTTCCAGACAAGGCCTCTCTGTTGCTGACCTAATCAGTCAGGCTGTTGGTGTTGCAGCATGCAGTCCAACGTAAGCACCACAGCCTCAGGAAACGACTTTAGGAACAGGTCAAACTTTTAGCTGTTTTTTTCTGTTCATAATTGATTTGTTTTTCCCGTTTATGATATTCTTTGAAGGAAAAATGATGACTTGTGTTCTAACTCTCCATGGTAAATCCTGTAGGGATGTCAGAAATACTACTGGAACAAGTGTAGAAGTCTTAGAGAGGAAACTGGACAAGCATGGTTCCAGGCTGTGATGGATATGTGGGTTAGTGGGCCACCAGCAGCAACAGCCTGGTTGACCAGGCAAGCACCAGACGAGCCTGGCCCAAGCTCCGGGAGTAGAAAAGCTCTCGAACTCATCAAAGGTAAAGGACTGGCCCCAAACCAGCACACCGAAATCACTCCTCATGTAAATAAGTAACTTGGCAGACGATGTAAATCGCTTCCAGTGAAAATCGGGCGCGAGGAGTACACTGAGAGAGCTAACTTAGTGTCAGAGGTCCCCGACTTTTCAAAAGCCTTCCCTCCGTGCACAAATTACCAACCAACCTCTGGCTGTCATCAAGAGGGAACTAGACAAGTTCCTTGAATCAGCTACTTACCAGCTGAGCTGTGGCTTGTTAATCAGGCCTTAATCCACCAGGAGGCCTGATCTAGGACTGCTGCTACAAGGGCGTTGACCTCCCGAAAACATCCTGCAGCTATCATACAGGATCTCTGAATATTGTAATATCCTGGTTGGAGAGGTTGGTTGTGTATCACGGAGGTGCTGCTCCTTCTCGCGGCACCCATGGTGATATATTATTTGGTCGCATTGCTTTTGTTAAATCAAGCTCACTTAGTGGTTTTCATCACCTTTGTGCTGATACTTTCTAATGGTGTGTGTGTTGTTAGTGTTGGCACAGTCCTGTCCTCTTAAATGTACCTCAGACTTCAGGTTGGGTTGTGGGGATGGGAAACTCCTCTAAATCAATCGCAAGTATGTGTCAGAATGGTCATGGGCTCATAATTAAGGTGTCAGACTAACAACTATGTACCATAGTGTGGCGGGAGGTGAGAAGTGTATTTTGATGATGTTAAGTAGGTGTGAAAACTGTCAGGGACGGTCACAAGTACATGTGAATGGTAATGACCCAGGCAGGTGCAGCCTGTCCTGTACCTGCCTATAGTTCATACCTTTGATAAGTTCAGAGTCTTTTTTTTACTACTGGAGCCCGGCCGTAGACCAGGCTCATTTTATAGTGAATTTAAACTGTACCTGACGTCAAATTCTTAAAGCTTCTCTCGACTTTCTGTTGTTATTTTGAAATAAGATTAGGCTACATAACTAAAAAACGATGTTTTATCTGTAAGGAAACGAGGTAGCCGAGTGATCAGGACATGGTCACTGGGAGGGCCTGAATGGCATGGTACCTGCAAACACAGGTATGCAGGTACCCGAAGTCGATTTCATAGATCAACACCTACGCAGCCTACTCTTCGAGGAGGCTTCCTGGTTGATGACATGATCCACCAGACTGTAGGTGGTAGTAGCACCACGAGGTGGCCAGTACATGCTTATCATGCCTCTAATGTTCCTATGAGAGAGGCCTCTGTAGTGTGATAAGATAACTTTGATAAGGGAGTGCATGTTGAGTTCACATACCTGTTGAACAACATTGGGGACCACTTGAAATATACCTGAAGACCGTACCTGGTCCCTGATCAGGTCTCTTGGTTGATGGTCTTATCAACCAGGCTGTTGGTGCTATCAGCATGGAATCTACCGTGCGCACCACAGCCCTACTAATCAGGAGCTAATTTAAGAACATACAGGAGGAACACTGCACCAGGCCTACTGGCCCATACTTGGCAGGTCCTTCTCAAACCCAAACACACTAACAGAAATATTCGGCCAAACCATTATCAATGTTACCCAAGGAATAAGCTTTGAATAGTTGTTGAATTATCCCTGCCAAGTTACCCCTTGAATACAACTGTTGGTAATTCCTATTTTGTATGAAGAGATGGAATTTGTCTTGGTCCCACGTGTTGAGCTGTATCATTAATAATGTTAGCCATTCATATGGTACAAATTCTAGTGTCGTCTGCAAAAGATGATACAATGTTATGTTTTATGTCTGCCTATGTTGGGTGAGAGATATAGGGGCGAGTACTCTACCTGGGCAACAGAGCTTCTGCCTGTGTTGGATACGAGAGAGTGAGATCTATGTGTGAGTACTACTCCTTGGGAACAGCTCCTTCCTATGTTGGGTTTGAGATAGATCTAGGGGCGAGTACTGTTCCTTGGTAACAGCTTGTACCTATGTTGGGCACGAGAGACATCTAGGGGCGAGTACTGTTCCTTGGTAACAGCTTGTACCTATGTTGGGCACGAGAGACATCTAGGGGCGAGTATAGTACATTGTCAACAGAGCTTTTATGTTATGATAATCTCTGAATTCACTTTATTACGGTCTTCGTAAAACACGCGAACTTGGTATCCCTGTACAGCCCATCATGTCCTCCAGAGGTTGTCTCTTATTGTCTTGGCTCTTGGCTGGTATTGCGAACACAGGTGTAGTGTTGTGGCATGTTCACCTGCTCATAGCTGTAGTGTTGTGGCATGTTCACCTGCTCATAGCTGCGTCAGCACGGTAACCAAAGTAGGAATGAGCAGAAGGCAGCAAGAGTAATACTTTATATATTTCCTTCAGATACGAGTTCAAGTATATGCACAGTGTGCCAGATCAGCCAGGTTGTGATGGATATGCTTGCCTGGTTGACCAAGCAAGTACCAGGCGAGCCTGGCTCTAGGCCGGGCTCCGGGAGTAGAGAAACTCTGGCAACTCATCAAAGGTACACTATGTAAACAATAACAAACTCACCACACCTCTCACTTCTCTTCCAACATTTTTTTCCTCGTCTCAGATTTCTTAAAAAATACAAAATCCATCTACCCATTTTTCCACTATAATATCTGTCAAAGGCGCTTGCAAATTGTGTGTACTGTCTGCTTTTTATTTGCCTTCCATTGCCTCCAAAAGCTTGTAATGGTGCAACAATTGCAAGATGCTGCAGCAGCAACCTGCTCTAAGCTCATCTTGACCTGGTACTCTTCCTTCCTTACTCCTATCCATATGTACATACTTTTTTCCTTGCCATTTCTTTGTTTCCACCATTTGATTTTAGTGACTTTGTGATGGGGTATGAGTGGCGATGTTGGTGGGAGTGTGGGTGGATGGGTGGGAGTGTGGGTGGGTGGGAGTGTGGGTGGGTGGGAGTGTGGGTGGATGGGTGGGAGTGTGGGTGGGTGAGTGTGGGTGGGTGGGAGTGTGGGTGGGTTATGTATAAGCTAGTGAGATCATGGTCTAGCGCGTCATGAGGCGCATGGCACAGTCATTACCCCACCTACTGTCTCTCTTATTCCATTCTCTTCGTTTCTTCCTCTCTCCCTTTCTCCCTCTTCTTTTCATCCTCTCTCTACCCTCCTTTCCTCCCTCTTACTTTCCTCACACTTTTCTCCCTCGCTCCCTCCCTCCCTCCCTCTCTCCCTCCCTCCCTCTCTCCTCTCAGGTGAGAGGGTGGCAGACTAGAGGACACAGGTGAGAGGGTGGCAGACTAGAGGACACAGGTGAGAGGGTGGCAGACTAGAGGACACAGGTGAGAGGGTGGCAGACTAGAGGACACAGGTGAGAGGGTGGCAGACTAGAGGACACAGGTGAGAGGGTGGCAGACTAGAGGACACAGGTGAGAGGGTGGCAGACTAGAGGACACAGGTGAGAGGGTGGCAGACTAGAGGACACAGGTGAGAGGGTGGCAGACTAGAGGACACAGGTGAGAGGGTGGCAGACTAGAGGACACAGGTGAGAGGGTGGCAGACTAGAGGACACAGGTGAGAGGGTGGCAGACTAGAGGACACAGGTGAGAGGGTGGCAGACTAGAGGACACAGGTGAGAGGGTGGCAGACTAGAGGACACAGGTGAGAGGGTGGCAGACTAGAGGACACAGGTGAGAGGGTGGCAGACTAGAGGACACAGGTGAGAGGGTGGCAGACTAGAGGACACAGGTGAGAGGGTGGCAGACTAGAGGACACAGGTGAGAGGGTGGCAGACTAGAGGACACAGGTGAGAGGGTGGCAGACTAGAGGACACAGGTGAGAGGGTGGCAGACTAGAGGACACAGGTGAGAGGGTGGCAGACTAGAGGACACAGGTGAGAGGGTGGCAGACTAGAGGACACAGGTGAGAGGGTGGCAGACTAGAGGACACAGGTGAGAGGGTGGCAGACTAGAGGACACAGGTGAGAGGGTGGCAGACTAGAGGACACAGGTGAGAGGGTGGCAGACTAGAGGACACAGGTGAGAGGGTGGCAGACTTAGGACACAGGTGAGAGGGTGGCAGACTAGAGGACACAGGTGAGAGGGTGGCAGACTAGAGGACACAGGTGAGAGGGTGGCAGACTAGAGGACACAGGTGAGAGGGTGGCAGACTAGAGGACACAGGTGAGAGGGTGGCAGACTAGAGGACACAGGTGAGAGGGTGGCAGACTAGAGGACACAGGTGAGAGGGTGGCAGACTAGAGGACACAGGTGAGAGGGTGGCAGACTAGAGGACACAGGTGAGAGGGTGGCAGACTAGAGGACACAGGTGAGAGGGTGGCAGACTAGAGGACACAGGTGAGAGGGTGGCAGACTAGAGGACACAGGTGAGAGGGTGGCAGACTAGAGGACACAGGTGAGAGGGTGGCAGACTAGAGGACACAGTTGAGAGGGTGGCAGACTAGAGGACACAGGTGAGAGGGTGGCAGACTAGAGGACACAGGTGAGAGGGTGGCAGACTAGAGGACACAGGTGAGAGGGTGGCAGACTAGAGGACACAGGTGAGAGGGTGGCAGACTAGAGGACACAGGTGAGAGGGTGGCAGACTAGAGGACACAGGTGAGAGGGTGGCAGACTAGAGGACACAGGTGAGAGGGTGGCAGACTAGAGGACACAGGTGAGAGGGTGGCAGACTAGAGGACACAGGTGAGAGGGTGGCAGACTAGAGGACACAGGTGAGAGGGTGGCAGACTAGAGGACACAGGTGGGAGGGTGGCAGACTAGAGGACACAGGTGAGAGGGTGGCAGACTAGAGGACACAGGTGAGAGGGTGGCAGACTAGAGGACACAGGTGAGAGGGTGGCAGACTAGAGGACACAGGTGAGAGGGTGGCAGACTAGAGGACACAGGTGAGAGGGTGGCAGACTAGAGGACACAGGTGAGAGGGTGGCAGACTAGAGGACACAGGTGAGAGGGTGGCAGACTAGAGGACACAGGTGAGAGGGTGGCAGACTAGAGGACACAGGTGAGAGGGTGGCAGACTAGAGGACACAGGTGAGAGGGTGGCAGACTAGAGGACACAGGTGAGAGGGTGGCAGACTAGAGGACACAGGTGAGAGGGTGGCAGACTAGAGGACACAGGTGGGAAGTAGAGGACAGAAAGAGGGCGTGGAAGGTGACTGGGGAGGTGAGTTTTAGTACCAGTCAGACGTGTTATTTAGTGATAGGCAGCAGCAGCAGCAGCTCAGCGATAGAACCTATAATGAGAGCAGCAGCAGCAGCAGCAGCAGCAGCTGCAGCAGGCGCAGAGGTGGCAGCAAGTGCAGCAGCAAGTCACTGGAGGTGGTGCAGGTTGGTGGGAACAAGTTTTGGGTGGTGGTGGTGGTGGTGGTTCCCTCAGGCAGCATACACCATTACTTCTTGCATGTGATCGTACCTGTGACTGGTTTAGCGTGTTCTACCCTCGCAGCCCGGTCCGAGGCCAGGCTTTCTTGTTGACTGCCTTATCAAGCAGGCTGTTGCTGTTAACGGCCCGCTGGCCCACATATCCATCACAGACTGGTTGATCTGGCACTTAATGAAAGTAGAGGTACAGATTTCTCTTGACTTCTGTTCTTGTTCCCGCGATGTTTTTTTCCCCTCTAGGGTGACAGAAGGTTGGAAAGTCTTACCCCACCAGTGTTGTCAGTGTTCTTTGTGTGTGGGGCACACCTGCTCTGTCAGTGTTTTTCTACACGTCATCTCTCACTTCTACGTATAGAAAATAACCACGAAGGGAGTTGATTGATAGCTTTAGGCCTTTCGTGTTGTAATCAACACATCAGGAGCTTGCAATGTTACAAAAATGAGTAGGAAGTCGAGGCAGATCCGTTCAAGGGAACGACTCTGGCTAGAGTTGTTTTTTCTGGCTTTTACAGCATTAGCATTAGCGTAGTGCGTGTTCTAAATGATAAATAATCTGATAGTATTATAGCTAAGTCATCAACATATTCCTGTGTTTAGTATCTAGTGCTCACTAGTTTATTCTTCCTAGATTTGAGCAGATGTATACTTGGAGTATACCTGGAGAGGGTTGCGGGGGTCAGTGCCCCCCGCGGCCCGGTCTGTGACCAGGCCTCCAGCAGCAACAGCCTGGTTGACCAGGCAAGCACCAGACGAGCCTGGCCCATGGCCGGGCTCCGGGAGTAGTGAAACTCTTGAAACTCTTCAAAGGTATATCAGAGGTACAGTCACTGTATAATTGCATTTAACTAAAAAGGAAACCCAAGAACTCGTCAGTGATGAGATATTAAGTTTTCTACACCAAAATATTCATCATTCTTCTAAGTATCGTATATTATTTACATTGGCGGGTTCGTCACTTTTACTCTTCCTATTCCCATTACGTTTGTAACCAAATGTAAATATTTATTCATGTTCTACTTTCACTTGTGTATCTGCTGAAGAGGATCACAGAAGAGGATCGAAATATACAGACCAGTTAGTCTTCTGAGTTTCTGTTTCCACGTGGGTTTTTATTGAACACGTAGAGTTCATTACTACTATAACTTGTTCAACTATCAAAACTTTGTGGCCAGTAGAAGGCCTCGGTCAGATGACCAAAAGTTTCAGTGGCGGGTCATCTGACTAAGACCCGGGTCAGTAAACACTTGCCCCGTTTCCTGGCGAGCTTTTGTGGCCCAGTCGCTGGAGCCATTATGTACCTCTGTAATCTTTTGACTAGCACCCACACCATGGATATTGGAGTGCGTAATAAAGATATTAAACTCAAATTATTCCCATTGAGAATAAAGAGCTGTTTGACCATACGTTCATGCACAAATACACTGATTTACCTCCTGAGAAAAGGTGACTAATTCGCCATTCAGCCTTAAAGTTCAGTGAATATGCTTTAAAACGAGACCAGTTTGATCAGAACTGTATGATTGCTTGATGGGAAGGGTTAGGCAAGGTTTGTCAGGAAACAGAACCAGTGTTTCCTGACGCGGGTCTTAGTCATATATGATGACCCACAGCTGGAGCTTTTGGTCATCTGACCGAGGCCTTCCACTGGCTTACCACTCCACCCCTTTAAAAATTATGGTTATAACCATTTATTTAGTTGAGGACTAGCTTACCCAGATATTGTTGCCAAAGTTTGTAGACGATTTTGTCAAAAGTGACTTGAGTTTGTCAGCTGCTGTAACAACCCTGTTAACCACATCTGTTTTCTTCAAAAACTGTAATTTTGTCGCAATGATACAATAGAGGTCTCAGGAGCTGTAGGTCACATGTAGTCATTTCCAGAGGTCACTGCGTCCGCAGTCCTTTTATATACCTTTGAGTTTCCAGAGTCTTTGTACTCCGGAGCCCGGCCATGGGCTAGGCTCGTCTGATCTGACACCTCTCCAGACTAAGCCTCCTGGTTGCTGGTCTGATCGTCCAGGCTGCTGGTGCCAGCATCACAGATCTTACGTCCTTTATGTTTATCCTTTTTTGTTTGTTCCTGCTGCTAAGTCCCTGATGATCCTCCAGTCTGTATCTGTCTCCTGTTGTCATGTGGAGTGATTTCGGTGTTCAGGCTTGGGACCAGCCCCTCCAGGATTTACCAGGCGTAAATTATAATATACCTTTCTCGCCTTTGTTTCAAAGAACACTTATTTCCCTGATCATTAGTGTGGCCTGCCTTGAAGGGGGCCGTCAGTATACAGCAATATTCCAGCCTGGATAGAACAAGTGACTTGATGAGTGTCATCATTGGCTCAGTATCTCGTGTCTTAATGTTTGTTATGCAGCCATTATTTTCGTTGCTGTAGCAATGACAACATGGTGAGCCTTGAAGGGATCTTCCGACAACAGTACTTCTGAGTCTTGCACATGTGACTTTCGCTCAAGTGAATGATTCGAGTTTGTTGTGTACTCTTATTTCAGTATTTATTTCCTCTATTCTTCCGTAGCAGAACAATTGAAACTTGCCCAGGTATGTTTCAGGTATCCTGCTGCTACTGTTTATATATCTTTGAAAGGTTTTGAGAGGTTTCCTACTCTCACTTTGCGGCCGTGGGCCAGGCGTGTTTGGTGCTTGCCTCACCAACCTGGGTGCTACTGCCGGCGGCCCACTGGACCACACTTTCATCACAAATCTGGTTGATCTGGCACTTGGTGGAGCTATGTCCAGTTTCCTCTTGAAAACTTCTACACTTGTTCCGGCAGTATTTAATATCTTGTGGTAGTTTTAAACAGTCTGGACCTACAAATGTTGATAAGATGCTCTCTTATTGTGCTCATGGCACCCTCGTTTCTCACTGTTTATTTTATATATTCTGCCATTTCTTTCACTACCAGTATGTTATGACTGTAGATTTGGGACCAGGCCCTCCCATACCTTCCATGTATATTTTTTATTTATTTATCTCTGTCGCTCCAGCAAGTACGTATTTAGGACCTTTAAGATGTTATCAGTAATGTAAATGCTTTATTGGCTCTATGCCGGTCATAAATAATCTATTCTAGTTCTGGTCTCTCCTCCCTGAACGGGGCCGTCAACACTGAACAGTACTCACAGAGAAAGCCCAAGTGATTTGAAAGGTGTCACCATTGGTATTTATTTCCTTGTTTTGAAAGTCCTCATTATCCACCCAGTCGTTTTCCTGGCTTTCATGATATTTGCCTTATGTTCTTTGAAAGAAAGGTCAGTTGACATTAATACACCCAGATCTTTCATGTGTTCATTTGGTTGTATTTGGTGACCTTGTGTTTTGTATAGTCTCTCTTGAGGTCATTGTTTCCATGTTTACGCATTTGAAACTTGGTTGTTTCTTTTACTTAAATTAATACTGCTTGTTTCGCCTGGTCCTGCTTCCGCTTTCGCTTCTACTACTGACTGACTTCATTTCTCATCTTCCTGATATTTCTTCTTGTCCTCGATTAATGCTGCTGCTGCTGCTGCTGCTGCTGCTGGTGCCACCTGCTGTTGCCGCTGCTGCTGGTGCCACCTGCTGCTGCTGCTGCTGCTGGTGCCACCTGCTGTTGCCGCTGCTGCTTAGGTTTGGTGTTCCTGCTGCTGGTCACATGTAATCCTTGTGTTTTGTAAACTTACTCATCATATTTTTCCTATCAACCACGAGGCCTGGTCTGGGACCGGGTTGCGGGGGGCGTTGACCCCAGGTATCCTTCAGGTTTCCTTGTGAGGGATACATCTCAGTAGATACCTCCCATGTGTGGGATACCCTTGATATGGCTTAAAAAGACACGTAAACTGTTTCGGTCCTGGGACCCTGATCACTTTTCTCACAAGGGAGGTGTCCACTGAGATACCTCAGACCCTGTTGAGTACCTGGTCAACCAGGCTGTGGTTGGTAGCGTCCCTCGGGGCCACATGATCCCTCGGGACCACATGAGCGTCCCTCAGGGTGGGAAGCAGATCTGTGTGAAAGATAGTGTAGAAGCAAAAATAGTACTGCTGCACTATTCTATACGTTGGCTAGTACGTAGTGGAAACACCAGCAGTGTGCTGCTGCACTATTCTGTATGATAGTTACATTGTGGCAACAACAGTATGTGTTGCGACACTATTCTATATGATAGTTACACATTGGAACAAAAGCTAGTTTTTTCCCCTGTCATATTCCATCACACAGTATGGGTTCCTCTGTCATATTCCATCACACGGTATGGGTTCCCCTGTCATATTCCATCACACAGTATGGGTTCCCCTGTCATATTCCATCACACAGTATGGATTCCCCTGTCATATTCCATCACACGGTATGGGTTCCCCTGTCATATTCCATCACACAGTATGGATTCCCCTGTCATATTCCATCACACAGTATGGATTCCCCTGTCATATTCCATCACACAGTATGGATTCCCCTGTCATATTCCATCACACAGTATGGATTCCCCTGTCATATTACATCACACAGTATGGATTTCCCTGTCATATTCCATCACACGGTATGGGTTCCCCTGTCATATTCCATCACACAGTATGGGTTTTCCCCGTCATATTTCATCGCAGTATGGGATTGCCCTGTCATATTCCATCACAGTATGGGTTCCCCTGTCATATTCCATCACATGGTATGGGTTACCCTGTCATATTCCATCACATGGTATGGGTTCCCCTGTCATATTCCATCACACGGTATGGGTTCCCCAGTCATATTCCATCACACGGTATGGGTTCCCCTGTCATATTCCATCACACGGTATGGGTTCCCCTGTCATATTCCATCACACAGTATGGGTTTGCCCTGTCATATTTCATCACAGTATGGGTTCCCCTGTCATATTCCATCACACGGTATGGGTTCCCCTGTCATATTCCATCACAGGTATGGGTTCCCCTGTCATATTCCATCACACGGTATGGGTTCCCCTGTCATATTCCATCACACGGTATGGGTTCCCCTGTCATATTCCATCACACGGTATGGGTTCCCCTGTCATATTCCATCACACGGTATGGGTTCCCCTGTCATATTCCATCACACGGTATGGGTTCCCCTGTCATATTCCATCACACGGTATGGGTTCCCCTGTCATATTCCATCACACGGTATGGGTTCCCCTGTCATATTCCATCACACGGTATGGGTTCCCCTGTCATATTCCATCACACGGTATGGGTTCCCCTGTCATATTCCATCACATGGTATGGGTTACCCTGTCATATTCCATCACACAGTATGGGTTTCCCCCGTCATATTTCATCGCAGTATGGGTTTGCCCTGTCATATTCCATCACAGTATGGGTTCCCCTGTCATATTCCATCACATGGTATGGGTTCCCCTGTCATATTCCATCACACGGTATGGGTTCCCCTGTCATTCCATCACACAGTATGGGTTTGCCCTGTCATATTCCATCACATGGTGGGTTACCCTGTCATATTCCATCACAGTATGGGTTCCCCTGTCATATTCCATCACACGGTATGGGTTCCCCTGTCATATTCCATCACACGGTATGGGTTCCCCTGTCATATTCCATCACACGGTATGGGTTCCCCTGTCATATTCCATCACACGGTATGGGTTCCCCTGTCATATTCCATCACACGGTATGGGTTCCCTGTCATATTCCATCACACGGTATGGGTTCCCCTGTCATATTCCATCACACGGTATGGGTTCCCCTGTCATATTCCATCACACAGTATGGGTTCCCCTGTCATATTCCATCACACAGTATGGGTTTGCCCCGTCATATATAATCACAGTATGGGTTTGCCCCGTCATATATAATCACAGTATGGGTTTGCCCCGTCATATATAATCACAGTATGGGTTTGCCCCGTCATATATAATCACAGTATGGGTTTGCCCCGTCATATATAATCACAGTATGGGTTTGCCCCGTCATATATAATCACAGTATGGGTTTGCCCCGTCATATATAATCACAGTATGGGTTTGCCCCGTCATATCCATCACACAGGATGAGTTACATACATGTTCAAGTTAGATGTGAAGTGGTGGTGGGTGAGGGTGGGCAAGTGAAGACTGGGCGGGCAGCCAGATCTCACCCTGACGTCAGCACTTAACAACTCACCCCGCCCACACTAAGATACATTGTGCCTGGTTGGTCGACTCCAGCACAGGTCGACGCGCACTCCACTCCCGCACACTACCAACATCAATTATTGGTGCATAAACGATGATGTAAGCCGAAAGGTAGTGAGGCTACCATCTTGGCAGGGAATCCATTAGTACGAGGTTCCTGCACGATTATTGTGTGAGGCCTGGTCGTAGACCGGGGCGCGGGGGCGTTGATCCCCGGAATGCCCTCCAGGTAGACTATAACTCAACTGTTTTCATAGCGGAGTAACAGAAATTTGTCCTCTTTGATGATCATATTGTTGTGTGTGTCCCACTGGAAGACTTACTTTATATCACCTTGAAGTTGTGCTGTGTTCTTAATGGCTGCCACTTGTACACTATCGTTTGTAATGGGTGATACGGTGCTATGATTTCAGTGCATGTTGTTGTAGGTTTGCCAGGACTGGTCCGTTTGCTAAGACGGGTCCTGGCCCAGGTCTTCTCCATGTGGTGACCCGACAGTGGCTCCCGAAGGAGTGTCACAATTTGTACATTTAATGCACCGTTTACAGCCCCTGTATTATTTCAATCTCTAGCACGTCAGAGGTCCATATACGAGGATGAGAAAGAATTGTGGTAAGCACTGAGACTTGGAGAAAAATTTTACTATGGCAACGTCTGGTTTTATTTTTTACTCATTTCGTTTACTAATACACTATGATCACACTTGTCGAAGGCTTTTCCAAAGTGATTTTGTTTTATACTATTGATGCTTTTAAATTAGTGTCTACCTGGAGGGTATTCCAGGGATCAGCGCCCCCGCCGAATGGGTCACGACCACGCCCCCGCCGCCTGGGTCACGACCACGCCTCCACGGTAATGTCAGAAAATCTAGAGATGTCGGCAGTTTTAAGTCATGAAAGCTCATTTGGACGGTTAATCTTCTGTTTGATTGACTCGCTAAACAGTCATACAGTGACTTAAATACTTGGTTGAATTTGTTATTGTCTTAATGTTGCTAGAATTACCGACAATGTTGGGTAAAAGTGTTCGCAATAAAGCGAACAGAATCCTTGGCTTCATATCAAGAAGCATAAATAATAGGAGTCCTCAGGTTGTTCTTCAACTCTATATATCCTTGGTTAGGCCTCATCTAGATTATGCTGCACAGTTTTGGTCACCGTATTACAGAATGGATATAAATGCTCTGGAAAACGTACAAAGGAGGATGACTAAGTTGATCCCATGTATCAGAAATCTTCCCTATGAGGATAGACTGAGGGCCCTGAATCTGCACTCTCTAGAAAGGCGTAGAATTAGGGGGGATATGATTGAGGTGTATAAATGGAAAACAGGAATAAATAAAGGGGATGTAAATAGCGTGCTAAAAATATCTAGTATTGACAGGACTCGCAGCAATGGCTTTAAGTTGGATAAATTCAGATTCAGGAAGGATATAAGAACATAAGAACATAAGAATGGAGGAACACTGCTGAAGGCCTACTGGCCCATACAAGGCAGGTCCTTATCAAAACCACCACTACCTAAGAATTTACTCCTGTACTCACGACACTAATCAAACCCAGCCCCTCCCACTCATACATTCGTCCAATCTCTTTTTAAAGCCACCCAAGGTCCTAGCCTCTACCACCCTACTCGGAAGATTGTTCCACGCATCTACAACTCTGTTCGAAAACCAGTACTTGCCTATGTCCTTTCTAAATCTAAATTTATCCAATTTAAATCCGTTATTTCTGGTTCTTACTTGGTTCGATATCCTCAGTATTTTATTAATATCTCCTTTGTTTATGCCCATCATCCACTTGTACACCTCGATGATATCTCCCCTCATTCTACGTCTCTCCAGAGAGTGGAGATTCAATGCTCTAAGTCTATCTTCATACGGGAGATTTCTTATACTGTAAATCATTTTAGTCATTCTTCTTTGTATGTTCTCCAATGAATCTATATCCATCCTGTAGTAAGGAGACCAAAACTGAGCTGCATAATCCAAATGAGGTCTCACTAGTGATGTATAGAGCTGTAAAATAACTTTTGGACTTCTGTTGCTTATACTTCTTGAAATAAATCCTAGTAATCTGTTAGCCTTATTGCGCACACTTAGGCACTGTTGTCTTGGCTTTAGATTTCTGCTTAGAGTTGTCGATGAGTGGAACAAACTCCCGAGTACAGTTATAGAAGCTAAAACGTTGTGTAGTTTTAAAAATAGGCTAGATAAATATATGAGTGGGTGCGGGTGGGTGTGAGTTGGTCCTGACTAACTTGTGCTACTAGGTCAGATGCCGTGCTCCTTCCTTAAGTGAATGTAACCTGATTTGGCTGGGTCGGGGCATTGGCTTAAGACGGTGGGAGACTTGGACATGCCTCGCATGGGCCAGTAGGCATGCTGCAGTGTTCCTTCTTTCTTATGTTCTTAAAAAAGTCACAAATGCAACTAATGTGACATTTTATTGTGGCAACGTTTCGCTCTTGAGGAGCCGTCACAGCTTGATAAAGCTCCTGGAGAGCGAAACGTTGCCACAATAAAATGCCACATTAGTTGCACTTGTGTCTTTTACCTAAGTTTTTGTTGTTGCCAGCATCAGTTGTGTGTCCTGCAAGGGGGGGGGGACTGATGCTACATAGCAGTGTTGCTCTGGAGATTACACACGAGATCAAAATATTTTAGATATCTTATTTTCGTTAATGGCTTTTTTTGTTGTTTCTCTGAACCCTGTACAGTGCATTAAGTTTGTACATGAAAACATAAGAAGCACTGGAGCAGGCCTACTGGCCCATGCTAGACAGGTCCAAGTCACCTACTGGCCTAGGCAAGTCTAGTCCAAGTCACGTCCACTTGAAGGTGCAATGCATCAGACCCACTAGTATGTACCCGGAGCGTACTTCTAGTATGTACTCAGAGCGTACTTCTAGGTTGTACCCGGAGCGTACTTCTAGGTTGTACCCGGAGCGTACTTCTAGGTTGTACCCGGAGCGTACTTCTAGTATGTACTCAGAGCGTACTTCTAGTATGTACTCAGAGCGTACTTCTAGGTTGTACCCGGAGCGTACTTCTAGGTTGTACCCGGAGCGTACTTCTAGGTTGTACCCGGAGCGTACTTCTAGGTTGTACCCGGAGAGTACTTCTAGTATGTACTCAGAGCGTACTTCTAGTATGTACTCGGAGCGTACTTCTAGTATGTACTCAGAGCGTACTTCTAGGTTGTACCCAGAGCGTACTTCTAGGTTGTACCCGGAGCGTACTTCTAGGTTGTACCCGGAGCGTACTTCTAGGTTGTACCCGGAGTACTTCTAGTATGTACTCAGAGCGTACTTCTAGTATGTACTCAGAGCGTACTTCTAGTATGTACTCAGAGCGTACTTCTAGGTTGTACCGGAGCGTACTTCTAGGTTGTACCGGAGCGTACTTCTAGGTTGTACCGGAGAGTACTTCTAGTATGTACTCAGAGCGTACTTCTAGTATGTACTCAGAGCGTACTTCTAGTATGTACTCAGAGCGTACTTCTAGTATGTACTCAGAGCGTACTTCTAGGTTGTACCCGGAGCGTACTTCTAGGTTGTACCCGGAGCGTACTTCTAGGTTGTACCCGGAGCGTACTTCTAGGTTGTACCCGGAGCGTGCTTCTAGTATGTACTCAGAGCGTGCTTCTAGTATGTACTCAGAGCGTGCTTCTAGTATGTACTCAGAGCGTACTTCTAGGTTGTACCCGGAGCGTGCTTCTAGTATGTACTCAGAGCGTACTTCTAGGTTGTACCCGGAGCGTACTTCTAGTATGTACTCAGAGCGTACTTCTAGGTTGTACCCGGAGCGTACTTCTAGGTTGTACCCGGAGCGTACTTCTAGGTTGTACCCGGAGCGTACTTCTAGGTTGTACCCGGAGAGTACTTCTAGTATGTACTCAGAGCGTACTTCTAGTATGTACTCAGAGCGTACTTCTAGTATGTACTCAGAGCGTACTTCTAGGTTGTACCCGGAGCGTACTTCTAGGTTGTACCCGGAGCGTACTTCTAGGTTGTACCCGGAGAGTACTTCTAGTATGTACTCAGAGCGTACTTCTAGTATGTACTCAGAGCGTACTTCTAGTATGTACTCAGAGCGTACTTCTAGTATGTACTCAGAGCGTACTTCTAGGTTGTACCCGGAGCGTACTTCTAGGTTGTACCCGGAGCGTACTTCTAGGTTGTACCCGGAGCGTACTTCTAGGTTGTACCCGGAGCGTGCTTCTAGTATGTACTCAGAGCGTGCTTCTAGTATGTACTCAGAGCGTACTTCTAGGTTGTACCCGGAGCGTGCTTCTAGTATGTACTCAGAGCGTACTTCTAGGTTGTACCCGGAGCGTACTTCTAGTATGTACTCAGAGCGTACTTCTAGGTTGTACCCGGAGCGTACTTCTAGGTTGTACCCGGAGCGTACTTCTAGGTTGTACCCGGAGCGTACTTCTAGGTTGTACCCGGAGCGTACTTCTACATAAGTGAATTCATAATTTCATGCGAGGGCCGCATTCATTTCCATAGAAGGGCCACATGAAGCCAGCGGGCCACATGAAGCCAGCGGGCCACAGCCTGGGGACCTCTACTCTAGACTGTAGTTAGGTTCCCGGGATTATAGACTGTAGTTAGGTTCCCGGGATTATAGACTGCAGTTAGGTTCCCGGGATTATACTGTAGTTAGGTTCCCGGGATTATAGACTGTAGTTAGGTTCCCGGGATTATAGACTGTAGTTAGGTTCCCGGGATTATAGACTGTAGTTAGGTTCCCGGGATTATAGACTGTAGTTAGGTTCCCGGGATTATAGACTGTAGTTAGGTTCCCGGGATTATAGACTGTAGTTAGGTTCCCGGGATTATAGACTGTAGTTAGGTTCCCGGGATTATAGACTGTAGTTAGGTTCCCGGGATTATAGACTGTAGTTAGGTTCCCTGGATTATAGACTGTAGTTAGGTTCCCTGGATTATAGACTGTAGTTAGGTTCCCTGGATTATAGACTGTAGTTAGGTTCCCTGGATTATAGACTGTAGTTAGGTTCCCTGGATTATAGACTGTAGTTAGGTTCCCGGGATTATAGACTGCAGTTAGGTTCCCGGGATTATAGACTGCAGTTAGGTTCCCGGGATTATAGACTGTAGTTAGGTTCCCTGGATTACGTTTACTTTTACAGCATTGGTCTACATTCCGGTACGATATTTAAGTCAGCTTGAGAGATTTTCAAGAAGTTCAGTTTTCAAGTCTTAGTACTCTCGGAGCCCGGTCATGGGTCAGGCTCGTCTGGTGCTAGCCCGGTCAACCAGGCCAACAGCCTGGTAATATTTTACCCTAGAAGAGGAACTTTGACATATTTTGGACCATCGTAGACGAGTGAAGAGAACTTTGACAGTGGTCCAGGACGGACTAAAACCTCGTAAAGTTCCTCTCCTAAATGTATTTTTTTAAACTGCTGGGAAATTGTGACTGGCAGTTTATATACAGCTACACTAACTATACACAAATAACCCGCACATAGGAAAGAGGACCTTACGATGACGTTTCGGTCCGATTTGAACCATTTACAATTGGTCCAAGTCGGACTGAAACGTCGTCGTAAGCTCCTCTCTGTGTGGGTTATTTGTGTATTGTTCCAGTCACGGTATTGTCTTTGTTCTTCATACACGAGTAATATTAGTGTCATTGCGGTCCACCAGGAGGCCGACTCTGGCACAGGTCCGCTGAAGCCATGTTTGTTCTTGCAGATCGCATTATGTAGATGCCACAATGCGGCTGGCCAGGGATAGTTTACATAAAAATAGTTTCCGTTTGAAGACATTTAAAGGTCACTTAGTAATTACCTTCTTGTGATGGAAGGCTTGACAAGCCTTTTGCCCTTTAAACATATTGGTAACTTATTCAGCAAATTGCGTAGTACCCTGGCAGATAGTGACGTTGAGAGCACACTTCTAGCAGGCTTTAAAGGTTAGTTCCTGTCTCCAGCACCGTTGTAACTATACACGAAACTTCGTATAGTGTTTATTTACCAAGTTGTGTAATACCATGGCAGATTATCTTCTTGGGAGTTCATTTAGAGAAAGTTTAGTTTTTTTTCTTCCGCCTTCCTAGTGGCCCGTGGCCTGGTGGCTAAAGCTCTCGCTTCACGCGCTGAGGGTCCGGGTTCCATTCCCGTCAAGTGTGGAAACATTGGACGTGTTTCCTAACACCGGTTGTCCATGTTCACCCATCAGTAAAAATGGGTACCTGGGTGTTAGTGGACTGGTGTGGGTTGCATCCTAGGACAAAACTGACCTAATTTGCGGGAAATGCTCTGCATAACAAGGGACTTTCTATATAGTAGTATGTCATTGATGTCAGCTATGATCTGTATACCTTGTACATGTACTTGTAGAAATAGATATTATATTATTATTGTAGTGTACCTGCTATTTCTTTAACCTCTTCAGTCATTTGAATTTACTACTCTGAAGGGGAGGAAGTATTGTGTCGGTCGTGTCCCCCTCGCCTGTGTATACTGGCTCCCTCACTCTCCCGTCTCACTAAAATGCGTATAATCACAATAAAAATTTTGAAGGTGTGGAGTGGTTAAGTCGGTGGAAGGCCTCGGTCAGTTGACCAAAAGCTCCAGCTGCGGGTCATCATGTGACTAAGACCCGCGGGGAATAATTCTGTTGAGTATACCTGGTAAAGTGTATGGTAGAGTTATTATTGAAAGAATTAAGAGTAAGACGGAGAGCAGGATAGCAGATGAACAAGGAGGCTTTGGGAAGGGTAGGGAGTGTTGTTAGACCAAGTGTTTGCAGTGAAACATATGAAGATTTCACACGACTTTTCGATTTCTCGTGGACCATTTGCAAAGTTAATAAATCACAATCGTGACTTGATAATGGTCCAGAACGAACCGAAACCTGGAAACACTTGCCCTGTTTCCTGACAAACAGTATACCAATCTCTTGTGTTAGTGTGACTTTGTAAATGGTTCAGGTCGGGCCAAAACGTCGTAAGTTTCTCTCTTCTATGTGCGGGTTATTTGTGCATTTTCCTCTTGTTTTCGTTTATTTAGCTGTCATTTATATTCCTTAGTTCACTGCTTATCAGTTTGTGGTGATGCAAGGATTGTTAGCGTGTAGGGTGGCCCTGGTGGCTAAAGCTCGCTCTTCACACACGGAGGGCCCGAGTTCGATTCCCGGCGGGGTGGAAACATTTCTACGTGTTTCCTTACACCTGTTGTCATGTTCACCTAGCAGCAAATAGGTACCTAGGTGGTAGTCGACTGGTGTGAGTCGCATCCTGGGGGACAAGATTGAGGACCCCAATGGAAATAAGACACAGTCCTCGATGACGCACTGACTTTCTTGGGTTATCCTGGGTGGCTAACCCTCCGGGGTTAAAAATCCGAAGAAATCTTATCTTTATCGAGACCCGGTTGTGTGAAGACTCGCCTGTACCGTGTTCCAGAGGTAACTTTTATGAAGTCCTTCAAACAAATTGTTGCCGCCATTGAAGGCTACTTCTGTTAAATGTTATTGTAGTATTTATTTCTGAAGCACTGAGTTGTCAGTGAACAAGTGTATGTTGAGGCGGAGACTGCTACCTCCTCTCTGGCAGACATTTTTCTTGACTTCGTGAGTTATATACATTGATATGGCTGAAGCGGCTGGCCCGGTGGGCCCTGCAGACGAGCAGTAAGTTGTACAGGGCTCAACAAAGAGCAGCCCTGTACAACTTCGTTCATCAAGATACCTGTTACATACGTAAGAACGATTTCAATAGCTTTTCCACCCTACCAGCCCAGCCTTAAGCCAAGCTTCCCTGTTGAGTGGCTGGTCAACCGTAGCTCTTGCTGGTCCACATGGCCAACACAGCCTGGTTGATCTGCCACTTGGAATAATCACTTCGGGATGGGTCTCTGTAAATTGAGAATTGGGTACACACACGTACACACACACACACACACACACACACACACACACACACACAGGGCCAACATAGTCCCCATCTTTAAAAAAGGAGACAGAAAAGAGGCACTAAACTATAGACCGGTGTCACTTACGTGTATAGTGTGCAAAGTCCTGGAGAAAATCATCAGGAAAAGAATGGTGGAGCACCTCGAGCTGAACAGGATAATAAACACCAGACAGCACGGATTCCGGGAAGGCAAATCCTGTGTAACAAACATCCTAGAGTTCTATGATTAAGTAACAGAGGTAAGGCAAGAGAGAGAAGGGTGGGTTGATTGCATTTTCCTGGACTGCAGGAAGGCCTTCGACACAGTTCCTCACATGAGATTAGTAAAGAAGTTGGAAGAACAAGCATGTATAACAGGAAGGGCACTGGAATGGATCAGGGAATACCTCACAGGAAGGCAACAACGGGTCATGGTGCGTGATGAGGTATCACAGTGGGCGCCTGTGACGAGCGGTGTACCGCAGGGGTCAGTCCTAGGACCAGTGTTATTCTTGGTATATGTAAATGACATGACGGACGGGATAGACTCAGAAGTGTCTGTTCGCAGATGATGTGAAATTAATGAGGAGAATCACATCGGAAGAGGACCAAGCAGGACTTCAAACAGACCTGGACAAGCTTGACATCTGGTCTAGCAACTGGCTTCTCGAATTCAATCCCACCAAATGCAAAGTCATGAAGATCGGAGAAGGGCAAAGAAGACCGCTGACAGAGTACAGGCTAGGCGGACAAAGGCTACAAACCTCGGCAAAGGAGAAAGACCTTGGGGTGAGTATAACGCCAAACACGTCTCCGGAGGCACACATCAACCAGATAACTGGGGCAGCATATGGGCGACTGGCAAACCTAAGATAAGCGTTCCGTTACCTTAACAAGGAATCGTTCAAGACACTGTACACCGTGTACGTCAGGCATATACTAGAATATGCAGCACCAGTCTGGAACCCACACCTGGTCAAGCACGTAAAGAAACTAGAGAAAATGCAAAGGTTTGCGACAAGGTTAGTTCCACAACTCAGGGGTCTGTCCTATGAAGAAAGGTTGAGGGAAATAGGACTAACAACACTGGAGGAAAGAAGAGTCAGAGGAGACATGATAACGACATACAAAATACTGCGGCGAATCGACAAGGTAGACAGTGACAGGATGTTCCAGAGAGGGAACACAGAAACAAGGGGACACAACTGGAAGCTGAAGACTCAGATGAGTCAAAGGGATGTTAGGAAGCATTTCTTCCGCCACAGAGTAGTTAGGAAGTGGAATAGTCTAGAGAAAGATATAGTGGAGGCAGGAACCATACATAGTTTTAAGAGGTATGATAAAACTCATGGAGCAGGGAGAGCAGAGACCCAGTAGCGGACAGCGAAGAGGCGGGGCCAGGAGCTGAGTCTCGACCCCTGCAACCACAATTAGGCGAGTACACACACTCACGCACGCACGTTAGGCCCATATTGGAGTATGCAGCACCAGTTTGGAGCCCACACCTAGCCAAGCATGTAAAGAAACTAGAGAAAGTGCAAAGGTTTGCAACAAGACTAGTCCCGGAGCTAAGGGGTATGTCCTACGACATAATTACGGAGAATTACGGAGGCATTGGAGGACGACCAAAACGCAGATGTGATTTACACAGATTTTGCAAAGGCGTTTGACAAATGCGATCATGGAGTGATAGCGCACAAAATGAGGGCCATAGGCATTACGGGGAAGGTAGGCAGATGGATTTTTGAGTTCCTAACACACAGAACACAAAAAGTAGTAGTGAACAGGGCAAGATCCAGCATCAGCGAGGTCAAAAGCTCAGTGCCCCAAGGCACTGTCCTGGCACCTCTGCTGTTTCTCATCCTCATAGCAGACATAGATAAAAACACCCAGCACACTTTTGTATCATCATTTGCAGATGACACTAAAATAAGCATGAAAGTCACTACGGTAGAGGACACTGAAAAATTACAGGAGGACATAAGCAGGGTCTTCCAATGGGCAGTGGAGAACAACATGACGTTCAATGGTGATAAGTTTCAGCTGCTTAGGTATGGAAAAAATGAAGAACTCAAAAGGAACACTATATACAAAACGCAAGAGGATCACCACATAGAACGAAAGGAACACGTAAAGGACTTGGGAATAATTATGTCTGCTGATCTGTCTTTTAAAGACCATAACAAGACAAAGATCACAACAGCCAGGAAGATGACGGGGTGGGTATTGAGAACTTTCAAAACAAGGGAAATAATGCCGATGGTGACACCATTCAAATCGCTAGTGCTCCCTCACTTAGAATACTGCTCAGTGCTGACGGCCCCGTTCAGGGCAGGAGAAATAGCAGAGCTGGAACAAATCCAGAGATCGTTTACGGCTCACATTGAGCCATTGAAACATCTAAATTATTGGGAACGCCTTCAAGTCTTGAACATGTACTCATTGGAGCGGAGGAGAGAGAGATACATGATAATATATACATGGAAAGTACTTGAGGGCCTGGTCCCAAATCTGCACACTGCCATAACAACATACTGGAGTGAGAGATATGGGAGAAAGTGTAAAATAAACCCAGTGAGGAGCAGGGGTGCGGTGGGGACAATACGGGAGCACTGTATTAACATCCGGGGTCCCAGACTATTCAACATCTTACCAGAAGATATCCGAAACACGGCTGGAACCAGTGTAGAAGCCTTCAAGAGGAAACTGGACAAATATCTTCACCAGGTGCCAGATCAACCAGGCTGTGATGGATATGTGGGGCAGCGGGCCTCCAGCAGCAACAGCCTGGTTGACCAGGCAAGCACCAGACGAGCCTGGCCCATGGCCGGGCTCAGAGAGTAGATACTCTCGAAACTTCAAAGGTATATCAAAGGTCAAAGGTACGAGGAGAGGTTAAGGGAAATCGACTTGACGACACTGGAGGACAGGAGAGATAGGTGGGACATGATAACGACATATAAAATACTGAGAGGAATCGACAAGGTGGACAGACAGAATGTTCCAGAGATGGGACACAGCAACAAGGGGACACAGTTGGAAGTTGAAGACTCAGATGAATCACAGGGATGTTAGGAAGTATTTCTTCAGTCACAGAGTGGTCGGGAAGTGGAATAGTTTGGGAAGCGATGTAGTGGAGGCAGGATCATTCATAGCTTTAAGAAGAGGTATGATAAAGCTCATGGCGCAGGGAGAGTGACCCAGTAGCGGCCAGTGAAGAGGCGGGGCCAGGAGCTATGACTCGACCCCTGCAACCACAACTAGGTGAGTACACTCAATGCACCTAAAGTGTGCTTGCAGGTGTTCCTGCCCCCTTCAACCCTCCCTACCCCCCTCTGCTGTGAGTTACGGCGAGCAAGTGACTGACTGACTGACTGACTGTGACTGACTGACTGACTGTCTGTGTGTGCAATCACATTTTAACTGTTTACCTCACCACTTTGACAACGTTCAAGTTCTGCATTTTATAATTATGGGGTTTATCTGTTAGTGACTGTGGGGGATCATCTCCCCCAGGCTCGGGCTCTGACCAGTCCTTGTGGGGGATCTCCCCCAGGCTCGGTCTCTGACCAGTCCTTGTGGGGGCATCTCCCCCAGGCTCGGGCTCTGACCAGTCCTTGTGGGGGATCTCCCCCAGGCTCTGGCTGTGACCAGTCCTTGTGGGGGATCTCCCCCAGGCTCGGGCTCTGACCAGTCCTTGTGGGGGATCATCTCCCCCAGGCTCGGGCTCTGACCAGTCCTTGTGGGGGATCTCCCCCAGGCTCGGTCTCTGACCAGTCCTTGTGGGGGATCTCCCCCAGGCTCGGGCTCTGACCAGTCCTTGTGGGGGATCTCCCCCAGGCTCGGGCTCTGACCAGTCCTTGTGGGGGATCTCCCCCAGGCTTGGTCTTTGACCAGTCCTTGTGGGGGCATCTCCCCCAGGCTCGGTCTTTGACCAGTCCTTGTTGGGGATCTCCCCCAGGCTCGGTCTTTGACCAGTCCTTGTTGGGGATCTCCCCCAGGCTTGGTCTTTGACCAGGCCTCTTAGGTTGAAAAGGAAATACTGGAGGAATAAGGAACCACTTAAGTGCATAGAAAAGTCTGCTGATTGTATAGCAGAAGTTTGTAAGATTAACCTGTCGGAGGGAAGTTTTAAGTGTGTTTTAACATTGACGGTTTAATGTAGGGGTTTTAACTGATGATGGTTGTTTTAACTTAAGTGGGGTTATTTATTTGTCTTAAGTCTGTTCTGCAAGTAGTTTCTGATTACCTTGAATGCTCTTGTTTACTGTGTCAACACCAGAGTGATATCATAGGTCATAGGTCTACCTGTAGTCTATTCTGGGGTGTCATTACCCCCTCCCTCCCTCTATCTATCTATATTATACACACACGCTGTAAAAAGAAACCTAACTTTGACCTATGAAAACAGTGTGTGATCTTTGCAGTACAGTGTCAGTGTGAACGTATGTAAGAACCTCCAGTACTGGAGTGTGCAAGAGGCGGGCGCTTACATGACAAGCTGCGTCACCTGCCTTTGATATACCCGTGACACATGTCCAGAGTATTTCTTCTCTTGCAACCCTCCCAGGAGAAATTTTGCGTTGCATCTGAGAGATGGTGTTCCTCTCCTCTCTGGCTTGACGTTGTGTCACCAGCAGTAACAGCCTGGTTGACCAGACAAGCCTGGTCCAAGGCTGGGCTCTGGGTGTTGAAAAACTCTCGAAACTCATCAAAGGTAAAGTCATAACGAGCGAGTATCAATAAAGAGGAATGGTAACAGTGGGTCCATCAGAGTCACCGTGCTTGTAAAAGTCGTGACTGTCACACTGCCTCCTTCACTACTTTGACATCACTGATTCCTTACCATATCTACTCTTGAAGCTGTGTATTGAGTCTCCTCCTCCTCCTTTAAAGTCTTTCATGAAGAATCAGACTCGTGTACAACATCTGGGTATGCTTATTTGTAGACGTTTCGCCAACCAGTGGCTTTATCAATACAAGGACATAATGTGAAGAATTATGTCCTTGTATTGATAAAGCCACTGGAGGGCGAAACATCTACAATAAAGATACCCAGATGTTGCACATGTGTCTAATTCCTTATCTTGTCGCAATTGAATATCATTTATGTATAATAAAATCCATCTTTACCATATCTGAGTATGTTAGGTAAAAAATACACAAATGCAACGTTTCGCTCTCCTGCCGAGCGAAACGTTGCCACAATAAAATATCGCATTAGTTGCACTTGTGTTCTTTTACCTGACATATTGTCGGTAATTCTGCCAATATTATTAAATATCTGAGTAGTTAGAATTTGTCTTCGTTTTGTTACTTTCTCTCCCTTCAAGCCAGTAAAGATCTCTTGATCCACGGAATTGTAGTATTTACACACTTGAAGTGTGTTCCGTGGAAGGCAGGACAGAAAGGTGAATCATAAGTTATACCTTGAAAATTCTGTAGGTGTTGATTCTACTTTTGATCAGTTTCGAGATCTTCCATGTTGAGTGCTTGTTTAACCAGGTTGTTGTTGTTAGGTGCCCGCTGGTCCACACACATCAGTTGTAGTTGGTCTCACACTTGGCGGAGGTAGTGATCCAGTTTGCCCTTGAGAACTTCTACACTTGTTCCAGCAATATTTCTGGTTGATCAGCTTTGATCCACCGGAATAATAATAATATAATTCATGTTAAGCGCTAAACCTATTTGGGTTATTCAGCGCAATACTTTGTGGAGGTTTGATCCTCCGTCTGCTGGGCGCGAGACAGACACGCTCTCTATTTGTACTCACCTATCCACCGGAAGACCTGGTTTGGGACTGGGCTGCAGAGTTTTGATAGCAAAAAAGTTAGTGGTAATGAACTATTTACATGTTTATTTCTGGTTACAATGTAATTGTATGATTTATTTATGCAGATACGAATTAGGTCACTGTATCAACGTGTGGGGCCCCAGATTATTCAACATCTTACCAGAAGATGTCAGAAACACTGCTGTAACAAATGTAGAAGTCTTCAAGAGGAAAACTGGACAATTTTCTTCGCCGGGTGCTAGATCAACCAGGCTGTGATGGATATGTGGGGCAGCGGGCCACCAGTAGCAACATCCTGGTTGACCAAGCTAGCACCAGACGAGGCTGGCCCATGGCCGGGCTCCGGGAATAGAAAAACTCTGGGAACTCATTGAAAGTAAAGATGGAGAGCTGGACAGAGGATCCACGCTGAAATTGCACAATATGGGAGTAAGATTGAGACACTTATGCAACATATAGGAATCTTTATTGAGGAAACGTTTCGCCACACAGTGGCTTCATCAGTCCAATACAAAGTAGAAAGGTGTAAGGAGAGGAGTAGTTTGAGGTAATCAGTCCCTCAGCCTGGAATCGATGTGTTCAGTCCATCAATCTTGTAGAAAGTACAGCAGAGGGCCGTAGAGGTGGCTTATACCTTTGAAGAGTTTCGAGAGTATCTACTCTCTGAGCCCGGCCATGGGCCAGGCTTGTATACTGTAGACAGGTGAGGCGAAGCAGCAGGAGGCGGGGTCATAGTGATACCATCCACTAGTCGAAGAAGGTCTTCGTCCAAAGGTTGGACAAGTGTTGAAGAATTTCTTGTATCAAGATCCCATGATGTTGCAGTGTGTGACAGTGATAAATGGTATTGGACTGATGAAGCCACGAAAGTTTCCTTAATAAAGATTCCCATATGTTGCAGAAGTGTCTCAATCATCAACTTGTAGGTTTTCAAAACCATTTATGACATGGGAGTAAGAGGGTTGGCAGACAGTGTAAAATACCTTTAGTGAAAAGCAGGAGTGTAATTAGCACACTTTAGAGTACTCGATAAGTTTATAGGGACCAGGATTCAACACTTCCTTCATGTCTAAGGAGAATTACCAAGAAGCCATTTGTCTTCAAGAAGCATCTTGATAGTGTAGACATAAAGAGCCTATCAGTTCTTGACCAGGGAGGCTGTGGTACATATGTTGGTCTGCATGCGGCCACCACCAACAGCCTAGAAGACCAGGCCAGCAATCAGGAGGACTGGCCTGAGACCAGGCTGCAAGGCAGTAAGTAACCCACAGAAGCGACATAGATTGTTTGTCTACCCTCCCTATGTCGCTTCTGTGGGTCACTGCCCCTGCAACCTGGTCTCAGGCCAGTCCTCCTGATTACTGGCCTGGTCTTCTAGGCTGTTGGTGGTGGTCGCATGCAGACCAACATGTGTACCACAGCTTGGCTGGTCAAGGGATGATTTGAGGACTTTACCACGTTGCCTATTGAGAGCCATGCGTTTGTTGGCAGGTTCCCTTATGCATTAAGAGAGGCGTTGGAAAATTCGAGATGCTGTGACTATGTTCTCTCTTAGTGTACGCATCTCGCCTCTGATTTTTATTGGAGGTAATTAGCATCATGTGTTAAGTGTCATGCTATCATACGGAGTGATTTGAGTGCAGTTTGGGGCCAGCCCTTCTTGGATTTCCCATGTATAAATTATGATGTAGCTTTCTAGCTTGTGTTCCAAGGAGTACAATTGTTAGTGTTGCCAGTAGTTCAAATGTTTGGCTGAATTTATACGGACAGTGAAGGTTCTGTGTAATTTCTTTAGCTCGACAATGTTTCTTGCCTTGAATATATGTTAGTACAAGGCAGTACTGGAACCTAGAAAGAGAACAAGTGACTTGAAGACCACCATCATTGTTTTGAACCTTCTAGTTACCTAGACAATTATTTTAACTGCCACAGATATTGCAATATTGTGATTTTTGAATGCGAGATCCTCTGCCAGATCAACCAGGCTGTGATATATGGGTCAGCGGGCCACCAGCAGCAACAGCCTGGTTGACCAGGCAAGCATTAGACGAAGCCCGGCCCATGGCCAGGCTCCAGGAGCAGATAAACTTGAAACTCGTCAATGGTATCGTCACTCCCAAGTCTTGTACGTGCAACTTTCACTCTTAAATGATTCGGGTTTTTTGTATTCATTTTTTCCCCTCCATTCTTCCATAGCAGACTAACAAAAGTTGCTCCTTGAACATGATATTGTTGTCCAAGACCCACTGGAAGACTCCATTTTTATCCGGTTGAAGATTCGGTGTTTTTTGGGTGGACGTCGTTGTGAGTGTGGTGTCGTCAACAAAGGTTGTTACGGTACTTTTATATGATTTATATGCTTGCTTATATCACCTGTAAGAAACATAAGCAGGGTCAGTACTGTGTCTACACGAACAAAACTTTTCCATGTGGCCCCCTCTGACTTTGTTTACTATTACTACTACTATTACTATCAAAGTTCTAGTAAGAAGTTAAGTATCCATCTACCCACTCTCCTAGTTATTCTATTTTGTGAATTATCACACCACTATCACACTTGTTGAGTTGCAAGATCTTTGCATACTACATTAGCATTTACCTGGTCTGGGACCTGGCCACGTTGACCCCCGGAAACTTTCTTTAAATATTCTTCAGGTTTAGATAAGGTAATTGTCTAGCAATTGTGATATCCATGAGCGACCTGCTCTAAATCCTTGCTGCCATGGATTGTGCAATTGTTGTGATTTCGTCATTGGTAATCTTGCTTCTTAGGACCCATTCAAAGATTTTAATAATGTGTGAAGTTTGCTCTATTGGTCTTTTTTTGCAATTGGTTTACTGTATGAAGTGGAGCTCCTTCTCCATAGAATACTAAAGACCTGACGTTGCAAGAGTTGAGGACCTGGGACAGATTGCTTGGGCATGCAATGACTGGCTTCAGCTGGTGATAGGGCTGCATCGGATATTTTGCACGTGAGTTGTGTCTGAGCCTTGTTCATGAACCTGGTGTTTACCTGGTTGATCAGGCAAGCACCAGATGAGCCTGGCCCATGGCCGGGCTCCGGGAGTAGGAAAACTACGAACTCATCAAAGGTAAAGCTTGGGGATGTGTAAAGTGGTTCACTGAACAGTCTTATTATGACTAGAGTATATCGTCATCGGTATTACTCGTCTAATATACATATATTCCATGGCAACAGTCATAGACACTCCCTGGCCAGGCCTTCCCCACACGTAGGCTCTCGCAGGCCTCTTGTCTCAGATTCAAGCAGACTTACGAGACGGGGTCTTCCACGCATATCAAATACAACGCCATTATGACAGTCTACAGTTGTTTACTCGCCACCATCATTCCAGAGAACCCTCCTAACAGTTTCTCACATCTTCTCATCAATGTGTACTTTCATTTATGCCTAAAGATCCTCTAAATACATGTACGGGATGTATTTTCCATCCAGAATTTTGGCTGCGACAACGAAGTATTTGGTAGTCGTGTTTATCCTCAAGTCTCTTACTGATCGGCTGGGCTATTAGGTTAGTGTTAGGTAAAAAGGAGACAAGTGCAGCTAATGCGACATTTTATTGTGGCAACGTCTGCATGAGTCATCCATTGAGGATACGACAAATCTCCAAGAAGATATAAACAAAGTGTTACAATGGGCGACGGAGAACAATATGATGTTCAATGAAGACAAATTCCAACTACTCCGTTATGGAAAACTGGAGGAAGTAATAGCTAGGACTGAGTATATTACAAACTCTAATCACACAATAGAGCGGAAAAGTAATGTGAAGGACCTGGGTGTGATAATGTCCAAAGACCTCACCGTCAAGGACCACCACAACAGTGCCATTATCACATCTGCGAGGAAACTGGTAGGATGGATAATGAGAATATTCAAGACAAGATGCTAAGCCAATGATACTTTTTAAATCACTTGTTCTCTCTAGACTGGAATACTGCTGTACATTAACATCCCCATTCAAGGCAGGTGAAATTGCAGATCTAGAGAATGTACAGAGAACCTTTACTGCACGTATAAGTTCCATCAAACACCTTAACTACTGGGAACGCCTGGAAGCACTTGACTTATATTCACTGGAGTGCAGGCGAGAGAGATATCATAATCTACACTTGGAAGATTCTGGAGGGACTGGTCCCTAATATGCACACAGAAATCACTCCATACGAAAGCAAAAGACTTGGCAGACGGTGAAACGTACCCCCAGTGAAAAGTAGGGGCGCCACTGGTACACTAAGAGAAAACACACTAAGTGTCCGGGGCCCAAGACTGTTCAGCAGCCTCCCACCAACCATAAGGGGCATTACCAGTAGACCTCTGGTTGTCTTCAAAAGGAGCTGGACAGATACCTAAAGTCAGTGCCTGATCAGCCGGGCTGTCGTTCGTACATTGGACTATGTGGATCCAGCAGTAACAGCCTCGTTGATCAGGCCCTGATGCACCGGGAGGCCTGGTCATAGACCGGGCCGCGGGGACGTCGATCCCCGGAATGCCCTCCAGGTAGAACGTTTCGCTCTCCAGGAGCTTTGTCAAGCCGTTACAAAGAGTAGAGGGATACAAAGGTGTGCGCCTCACTATACCCTGTGTGTCCATGTATTGTTTGTAACGGCTTGACAAAGCTCTTACATATTACATTAGTGGTTCTGGGGATTATTTGATGGCCAGGTCTCTTGAATACTACTACTAGCATAGCAACTGTTATAGAATTAACAACTACCAACAAGCGTATGGGAAAGTTATGGTTACGTAGATGTGTGTGCTACAGACACCAACAGCCTGACTGAACAGGGGCGATACTCCTTGGAACCCTGAGCAGGAAGGTAATGAACACCCTTCATCCCCCCCCCACACACACACGACACACATTCACACACGACACACACACACACTCACACACGACACACACACACACTCACACACGACACACACACACACACACTCACACACGACACACACACACACTCACACACGACACACACACACACTCACACACGACACACACACACACTCACACACGACACACACACACACTCACACACGACACACACACACACTCACACACGACACACACACACCTCACACAGACACACACACACACTCACACACGACACACACACACACACTCACACACGACACACACACACACTCACACATCCACACACGACACACACACACACTCACACACACACACTCACACACGACACCACACACGACACACACACTACACACGACACACACTCACGACACACACACACGACACACTCACACACGACACACTCACACACGACACACACACACTCACACACGACACACCACTCACACACACACACACACACACACACACACACACACACACACACGACACACACACACACACACACAACACACACACACACACACACACACACACACACACACACACACACACACACACACACGACACATTCACACACGACACACACACACACGACACATCACACACGACACACACACGACACATTCACACACACACATCACACACACACACACACACACACACACACACACACACACACACACACGACACACACACACGACACACACACACACGACACACACACACACGACACACACACACGACACATTCACACACGACACACACACACACGACACATTCACACACGACACACACACTCACGTATGTGCTCTCATCCCTGGCAACACTCGTCAATATCTGACTTAATTACAAGCTGTGGCTGGTGTGCCAGTTATGTTTCTGCGCTAAAAGCAACGGGTGGAGCTCCACTCCACAAAAGCAGCAACATATCACTAGCAAAGTACTATAGACAGGTAAGCACTGACGTCCCATCTTTTATGAAAGATCACAAACCACATTGACAACAATTACACAACCGTGGGTAACATGGGTTTAGAACTGGTCGCTTCTGCCTCTCGCAACTACTGGACCATTACGGCATGGCCTTGGGTGTACTGGAAGACAAAATGCAAATATAGTATATGCGGATTTTGCAAAAAGACACCCCAAACGAGCCTGGCCCAAGCCGGGCTCTGGGTGTAGGAAAACTCTCACTTATCGAATATATACCATGACCTTTGGTAAGGGCAATCACGGTGTAATAATGCACGAAATACGTGCACACGGATTAATTGGAAAAGTGGCCAGTTTTTTTTTAACTTTCTGACCAATTGAAGGCAGAGTTATGTCATAGGCTGAGGGACTGACCACCTCAGATACTATTTCTCCAAGGTTGATGGACTGTCTACATCATCTTCACATGACTACTACGGCTGCTGTCTCTGTATTTGCATTAATGTTGGTAGAATTACCCACAATATGTTAAGTAAAAGTGCAACTAATGTGGCATTTTATTGTGGCAACGTTTCGCTCTCCAGGAGTTTTGTCAAGCAGTTACATTAGTTGCTCTTGTTTGTTTTGCCTCTGTATTTGACTGAGAAGCCTACCGTACACGCGGAACGTTTCAGCAATGAAAATACCTAAGTGTTGCACATACATCTTAATCAAGTCATAGGCTTGGTAAACTTTGTTTCCCAAGGGACTGTACTTTCCCCCCGTTATTTTCATTCTCCTTATACCCTGATGAAAGTTAAGACACATGTACAACATCTGGGTATCTTTATTGTAGACGTTTCACCGACCAGTGGCTTTATCAATACAAATTCTAGGACATAACTTCAAGACAACAGAACTATATACAAAAGATGAGGTAATCAGACCCTCCCTCACCCTTGGAGTTGGTGTGAAGAGCACAGAAGTTGTGGAGAATCTCCACAACTCCGGTGCTCTTCACACCAACTCCAAGGCTGAGGGTCTGATTACCTCATCTTTTGTATATAGTTCTGTTGTCTTGAAGTTATGTCCTAGAATTTGTATTGATAAAGCCACTGGTCGGTGAAACGTCTACAATAAAGATACCCAGATGTTGTACATGTGTCTTAACTTTCATCTTGTCACTATTGTATACGTTTATTGCACTCTTATACCCTGACCCACCGCAAGACCTGGTCGTAGACCGGGCCGCGGGGGCGGTGATCCCTGGACCCTGACCCACCGCAAGACCTGGTCGTAGACCGGGCCGCGGGGGCGGTGATCCCTGGACCCTGACCCACCGCAAGACCTGGTCGTAGACCGGGCCGCGGGGGCGGTGATCCCTGGACCCTGACCCACCGCAAGACCTGGTCGTAGACCGGGCCACGGGGGCGGTGATCCCTGGACCCTGACCCACCGCAAGACCTGGTCGTAGACCGGGCCGCGGGGGCGGTGATCCCTGGACCCTGACCCACCGCAAGACCTGGTCGTAGACCGGGCCACGGGGCGGTGATCCCTGGACCCTGACCCACCGCAAGACCTGGTCGTAGACCGGGCCACGGGGGCGGTGATCCCTGGACCCTGACCCACCGCAAGACCTGGTCGTAGACCGGGCCACGGGGGCGGTGATCCCTGGACCCTGACCCACCGCAAGACCTGGTCGTAGACCGGGCCGCGGGGCGGTGATCCCTGGACCCTGACCCACCGCAAGACCTGGTCGTAGACCGGGCCGCGGGGGCGGTGATCCTGGACCCTGACCCACCGCAAGACCTGGTCGTAGACCGGGCCGCGGGGCGGTGATCCCTGGACCCTGACCCACCGCAAGACCTGGTCGTAGACCGGGCCGCGGGGCGGTGATCCCTGGACCCTGACCCACCGCAAGACCTGGTCGTAGACCGGGCCACGGGGCGGTGATCCCTGGACCCTGACCCACCGCAAGACCTGGTCGTAGACCGGGCCACGGGGGCGGTGATCCCTGGACCCTGACCCACCGCAAGACCTGGTCGTAGACCGGGCCGCGGGGGCGGTGATCCCTGGACCCTGACCCACCGCAAGACCTGGTCGTAGACCGGGCCACGGGGGCGGTGATCCCTGGACCCTGACCCACCGCAAGACCTGGTCGTAGACCGGGCCGCGGGGGCGGTGATCCCTGGACCCTGACCCACCGCAAGACCTGGTCGTAGACCGGGCCGCGGGGGCGGTGATCCCTGGAATACCCTCCAGGTAGATACAACATTGACAGTGAAATAAATCATAGCATAGTATCATTTTTTGTAAACGATACTAGAATTTGTGCTAGTTGTATTAATTGAGGAGAATGCAGATCTCAAAGTGGACGTAGACCAAATCTTCGAGTGGGTCACCAAAAACAGTATAATATTTAGAGAAATTCCAGTTACTCTTTTATGTAAATATTGAGGCAATAAAAAACACGTGTAAATTAAAGTACTCGAACAAGCGAACAACTAATGTGAAGGACTAAGGATACCTTAAGGACGTTTCCAGGGGTCAGCGCTCCTACAACCTGGTTCCAGACCAAGTGTTCTGGAGGATCACGGCCTGATCAGTCAGGTTGTTACTGCTCGTCACATACAGTCCAAGAGATACCACAGCCCAGCTGGTCAGGAATTGATTTGAGGATAGCCAGAGGTTGGTTGACGATTCCTCTTGTGCACTGAGGGAAGGTGTTAAGAGTCGGGGACCTATGACACTAAAGTTGTCTTAGTGTACTCGAAGTGCCTCTGCTTTTTACTGGAGATACTTGAACTGTCAAGTGTCTAGTCATAAGGAGTGAATTTAGTGTTCAGGTTTTGGACCAGTCCCTAAAGGATTTTCCTGATGTGAATTATTGTTTACCTTTCTCGCCTACATTATAGTTGAAGGGACTTCAAGCATTCCCAGTAGTTCAGATTACTCTCTGGGTTCTAGTTAAATATCCATAGAGTGCATGAGTTTTGCTGTCGATGGCTTCTTCAAATTCGGTTAGAGAGAGAGAGAGCGCTAGCTAGCTAGCTACATTGAAAATTGTGGAGATGGCAGTATTTTGAGTCTCATGAAAAAGTGTTTTTGGAGTCTTCGATGTGTAGACTGATGAACGGTTCAATATTTCACTACTTTCCTAATTGTCATCATTGTATGTTCCATCTTTTTAGTAATGACCCTATAGCCGGGCTTTGGTTACGTACGGCCAGTAGTAACAGCCTGGTTGATCAGGCCCTGATCCACCACGAGGCCTGGTCACAGTCCGGGCCGCGGGGGCGTTGACCCCCGAAACCCTCTCCAGGTATACTGGGTGTAGGTTTCGTCCTGGTTTTTGTATAAGAACAGAATGTGATAATATCAAAGGACCTCACTTTGAACGTTCACTATTGTCACTATCAGAACAACGAGAAACATGATACGACTGATAATGAGAAGTTTCAAAACAAGGTACGTCAAGCCAATAATAACATTAAAGTCGCTTGTTCTCTCCAAGCTAAAATATTGCTCTACACTAACATCACGTTTTAATGCAGGAGAAATTGCAGTCTTAGATGTACAGATAAAATTCACTGCTCATATATATTCATTCGCCTAAATTACTGTGAACGTTTGCAGTCCCTTGACCTGTATTGCTTAGAACTAAGTAGTACAGCAAAATAAAAGTTACACCTGGAAAATATAATGTTCTTTATTTCTACAAGTACATGATACAATGTAAACAGACCATAGCTCTAATCAGTGACATACTGTATAGAAAGTCCCTGGTTATACAGAGCATTTCGGGCAGATTAGGTTATTTTTCGTCCCCAGGATGCGACCCACACCAGTCGGCTAACACCCAGGTACCTACTTATTGCTAGGTGAACAGGGACACCAGGTGTCTTAAGGAAACACGTTCTAATGTTTCCACCCATACAGGGGATCAAACCAGACCTCAGTGAGTGAACTGAATGTGCTATCAACCGAGTTACGGGATTGGTCCAAGGGTCGGATCGTAGCTCCTGGCTATGGGGTTCGACCGGTTTTCTCTGTAGTGTGAGTGGGGGAGGGATGGTGTTACCTGTGTGGCTGAGATTCCTGGAGGCTCTAGAGGTGGTTATGGTGGGTTTATGGTATGGTTCATGGTGGGAGGAACCTGGGAGGTAATCACATTCGTAGAAGCAGTATATAGTTATGGTGGGTTCATGGTGGGAGGAACCTGGGAATCAAGGGTTCGTGGATGCCGTATAGAGAGAGGGATGGTTATGGTGGTGGTAGGGTAGACTTCCTCCCGCCCGCTATAAATACAGTACACGGTGTGTGTCTCCTCTTGTGTAGGCAGGAAGGCCCTGCCATTGACAGGCAAGGGGTAGGTAGGTGGGGAGGGAGTGGAAGGTAAGAAGAATTAGTGAGAGGGTGTGGAGAGAGAAGGGGGAGGGGTTGAGGGGAAAGTCCCCATGGCTGACACTATTTAGGGGCACGTAAGTACCCCTGTCTTCTAATATGTTATTTTTCCACTATAATCTACCTTGTCCATAATTACTATCGCATTTGCTGAGTCTGTTTCGTAAGGTGAAGTCCAGGATATTTCCTTAATTCATGGTATAACTTAACAAATCTTTGATGACAATTTTGTTGTAGATGTCTGAGCACAGCTCAGACATCTAAAAACACCCCTCCCCAAGCACTCCTTTTAGAACCTTATCCTCCTAGCACTCATTTTTAAACCTCTTTTCAGCACACCATTTTTTTTAGGCCTTCCCAACAGCCCATCCTATAGTACACTTTTATCCATCTTGTATATGAAGAACTTGGGGTGATGGGTTCCACACAGCTGTCTCATCGCCCCCATGCTACATACTGTCTACCTATGACGTACCTATCTGGAGTCTACCCGGAGGGTGTTCCGGGGGTCAGTACTTCACTGTGGATCAGGACTTGATAAACCAGGCTGTTGCTGCTTAATGCATGCAATCCAACGTACGAACCATAGCCCGGGTGGTCAGGAACTGACTAGGTATGTGTCCAGTTCTCTTGATGACAGCCAAGGGTCTGCTGGTGACCCCCTCCTTATGTATGCAAGGAGGCAGTTGAAGTCTTGGGCCCCTGACATTTATTGTGTTATCTCTTAGTTTACTCATGGCACTCTTGCTTTTCATTGAGGGATGTTGCACCGAGTCTTGCAATTTACCTTTACAAGGAGTGATTTCTGTGTGCAGATTTGTCAGTAGTGCCTCTAGGATTTTCCAAGTGTAAATTATGATTCAAACGGTCCTAGTAATTGAGGTGTTCGACTGTACTTGGACGTGAAGTGAAGATTCTCAATACTCTCCAGATGTGCAGTGTGGCCAGCCTTGAAGGGTGTGCAGCAGTATTACAACATAAGGAGAGCAAGTGACTTAAAAGAGGATCATCATTGGCTTGGCATCCCTTACTTTTGAAGGTTCTCGTTCTCATTCATTATGATCTTTGAAAGCGAGATCTTCTGACACTCACTCCTAAGTACGCTCTATTATGTTTACCTGGAGTTTACCTGGTTACCTGGAGTTTACCTGGTTACCTGGGGTTTACCTGGTTACCTGGAGTTTACCTGGTTACCTGGGGTTTACCTGGTTACCTGGGGTTTACCTGGTTACCTGGGGTTTACCTGGTTACCTGGGGTTTACCTGGTTACCTGGGGTTTACCTGGTTACCTGGGGTTTACCTGGTTACCTGGGGTTTACCTGGTTACCTGGGGTTTACCTGGTTACCTGGGTTTACGTTACCTGGGGTTTACCTGGTTACCTGGGGTTTACCTGGTTACCTGGGGTTTACCTGGTTACCTGGAGTTTACCTGGTTACCTGGAGTTTACCTGGTTACCGAGTTTACCTGATTTATGTGGTTAGACTGTTTTATATGCCGATCTATTTTTTTATTTCCAATTTTTCCATAGCAGAGTAAGCGATATTTGTCCTCACTGAGCTTAGTGGTTTCAGTGGCACATCTCAGTGTCGTCAGTGATTCCTTCAATATTCCACATAGACTAGTCCAGGGGTGGAGAACCTTATATGTTGGAAGGTCGCATTAAAGTTACCTGTAATCTAGTAAGGTCGCATTAAAGTTACCTGTAATCTAGTAAGGTCGCATTAAAGTTACCTGTAATCTAGTAAGGTCGCATTAAAGTTACCTGTAATCTAGTAAGGTCGCATTAAAGTTACCTGTAATCTAGTAAGGTCGCATTAAAGTTACCTGTAATCTAGTAAGGACGCATTAAAGTTAGCTGTAATCTAATAAGGACACATTAAAGTTAGCTGTAATCTAATAAGGACACATTAAAGTTACCTGTAATCTAATAAGGACGCATTAAAGTTACCTGTAATCTAGTAAGGACGCATTAAAGTTACCTGTAATCTAGTAAGGTCGCATTAAAGTTACCTGTAATCTAATAAGGTCGCATTAAAGTTACCTGTAATCTAATAAGGTCGCATTAAAGTTACCTGTAATCTAGTAAGGACGCATTAAAGTTACCTGTAATCTAGTAAGGACGCATTAAAGTTAGCTGTAATCTAATAAGGACGCATTAAAGTTAACTGTAATCTAGTAAGGACGCATTAAAGTTAGCTGTAATCTAATAAGGACGCATTAAAGTTAGCTGTAATCTAATAAGGACGCATTAAAGTTAGCTGTAATCTAATAAGGACACATTAAAGTTAACTGTAATCTAATAAGGACACATTGAAGTTAGCTGTAATCTAATAAGGACACATTAAAGTTAGCTGTAATCTAATAAGGACATATTAAAGTTAGCTGTAATCTAATAAGGACGCATTAAAGTTAGCTGTAATCTAATAAGGACGCATTAAAGTTAGCTGTAATCTAATAAGGACACATTAAAGTTAGCTGTAATCTAATAAGGACACATTAAAGTTAGCTGTAATCTAATAAGGACATATTAAAGTTAGCTGTAATCTAATAAGGACGCATTAAAGTTAGCTGTAATCTAATAAGGACGCATTAAAGTTAACTGTAATCTAGTAAGGACGCATTAAAGTTAGCTGTAATCTAATAAGGACGCATTAAAGTTAGCTGTAATCTAATAAGGACACATTAAAGTTAACTGTAATCTAATAAGGACACATTAAAGTTAGCTGTAATCTAATAAGGACACATTAAAGTTAGCTGTAATCTAATAAGGACATATTAAAGTTAGCTGTAATCTAATAAGGACGCATTAAAGTTAGCTGTAATCTAATAAGGACGCATAAAGTGCTGTAATCTAATAAGGACCATTAAAGTTAGCTGTAATCTAATAAGGACACATTAAAGTTAGCTGTAATCTAATAAGGACACATTAAAGTTAGCTGTAATCTAATAAGGACACATTAAAGTTAGCTGTAATCTAATAAGGACACATTAAAGTTACCTGTAATCTAATAAGGACACATTAAAGTTAGCTGTAATCTAATAAGGACACATTAAAGTTAGCTGTAATCTAATAAGGACATATTAAAGTTAGCTGTAATCTAATAAGGACACATTAAAGTTAGCTGTAATCTAATAAGGACACATTAAAGTTAGCTGTAATCTAATAAGGACACATTAAAGTTAGCTGTAATCTAATAAGGACGCATTAAAGTTAGCTGTAATCTAATAAGGACATATTAAAGTTACCTGTAATCTAATAAGGACACATTAAAGTTAGCTCTAATCTAATAAGGACACATTAAAGTTAGCTGTAATCTAATAAGGACACATTAAAGTTAGCTGTAATCTAATAAGGACACATTAAAGTTAGCTGTAATCTAATAAGGACACATTAAAGTTAGCTGTAATCTAATAAGGACACATTAAAGTTAGCTGTAATCTAATAAGGACATATTAAAGTTAACTGTAATCTAATAAGGACGCATTAAAGTTAACTGTAATCTAATAAGGACACATTCAACAAATTTTGACTAGATATGCTGCAAAATGTTGGTCATTTTTTTAAAGTTAATTATTATATAATAATTTCAAGAAAAATAATTGAGAAGGCCACACTTCTGGTTCCCCACTCCTGGTTCCCCACTCCTGGTTCCCCACTCCTGGTTCCCCACTCCTGGACCAGCCGCTTGAAGCAGCTCTGCTTCACCATCATAAGTGCCACTCCTGGACCAGCCGCTTGAAGCAGCTCTCTGCTTCACCATCATAAGTGCCACTCCTGGACCAGCCGCTTGAAGCAGCTCTCTGCTTCACCATCATAAGTGCCACTCCTGGACCAGCCGCTTGAAGCAGCTCTCTGCTTCACCATCATAGTGCCACTCCTGGACCAGCCGCTTGAAGCAGCTCTCTGCTTCACCATCATAAGTGCCACTCCTGGACCAGCCGCTTGAAGCAGCTCTCTGCTTCACCATCATAAGTGCCACTCCTGGACCAGCCGCTTGAAGCAGCTCTCTGCTTCACCATCATAAGTGCCACTCCTGGACCAGCAGCTTGAAGCAGCTCTCTGCTTCACCAACATAAGTGCCACTCCTGGACCAGCAGCTTGAAGCAGCTCTCTGCTTCACCAACATAAGTGCCACTCCTGGAGCAGCAGCTTGAAGCAGCTCTCTGCTTCACCATCATAAGTGCCACTCCTGGACCAGCAGCTTGAAGCAGCTCTCTGCTTCACCAACATAAGTGATCGTATATTGGTGGTCAGGATCCCTGTGCATACAAGTCTGACCTTCCATTAGGTTGTGATCCGAATTAATTGTTTTCGTTATATTTCATAGCAGGTCGCCATTATTTATGAAAATAAGGTTTATTTTCCAGTCCTGTGAACGGTGTTGAGGAGTTTACTAACTAGAACCCAACGAGTAGTGAACAAGTTACACTCACAAGTTGCCACACTTACACGAAATAACTCAGACTAAATTTTCCTTGATTCAACTTAGAAGAAATAGGCTGTGTCTGATAGTAGGGAGGTTTGTACACAGTAAGGGGTACGTTAGTTCCCCTGTCTTCTAATGTTATTTTTCCACTATAATCTACCTTGGCCATAATTACTATCGCATTTGCTTTGTCTGTTTCGTAAGGTGACGTCCAGGATCTTTCCTTAATTCATGATATAACTTAACAAATCTTTCATGACATTAGTGTTGCAGAGGTCTGAGCACAGCTCACATTAGATTATTGGGGAAAAATAAATATGATATTAGGAGACAGGGAAACTCAGGCGCCTCTAAGTTCTCTCTTGAAGACAGACAGGTTTGTTGGTAATTAGAACGATAAAATCTAAGATTTGGTTTTCTGACTGTAAAATAATGGATTCAGGAAGTTATTGTGAAAGGCAGTGGCGATCTGCTTTAAACCCAAGTTACCCTGTATTGTGCATTGTGTTTCTTAGGACCCATTCAAAGGTTTTACTGATGCGTGTGACGTTTTTTCTGTTTGTCCATAGTTTTTCGCCATTAACTGCCACCTTTGTAAAGGGGGGCAACTATGTAATAAAACCTCTTCAGGCTTGTCCATTGAATAGTAAATAGAGATTTCTTGCTAGATAATCTTCCATTTTTTGACGATTATGGAGTTCCATGGCCGTGTAGGGCTTCAGAGTCGACTAGGGATCCTACCTACTTAGTATAGATCTATATTAGAAATTTTGGAGATGTCAGCTGCGTTTTGAATTTTATTCGTGAAAGAAACTCGTTTGGGTCATCGATCTAGAGATTGATGAGTGTATTTTTTGTGGAGAAATATATTTGTGGTTTTGATGAGGGGCGGCGGCGGGCCTCCAGCAGCAACAGCCTGATTGACCAGGCTAGCACCAGACGAGTCTGGCCCATGGCTGGGTTCCAGGAGTAGAAAGACTCAAAACTCATCAGAGGTTTATCATAGGACCTGCTTTTCATGGATCAGTAGGCCTGCTGTTCCTCCATTATGTTCTTAAGAGGCCTGATCTGGGAGCCAGCCACGGGAGTGTTTACCATCGATGTTATTGTAAAAGTAATCCTTATGTACACTAAAAAATGGTTATAATCATAACCATAATTTTTAAAGGGGTGGAGGGGTACGCCAGTGGAAGGCCTCGGTCAGATAACCAAAAGCTCCAGCTGTGGATTATCATATGACTAAGACCCGCGTCAGGAAACACTTGTTTCAATAAAGATACACAAGTGTTGCATATGTGTCTAATTTATAAACACTTGTCCTGTTTCCTGACAAACTTTACCTAACCTAACCTCAGGTACATACACAGCTCACAGCTGTCGGTGTACGTGAGAGGTATACACAGCTCACAGCTGTCGGTGTACGTGAGAGGTATACACAGCTCACAGCTGTCGGTGTACGTGAGAGGTATACACAGCTCACAGCTGTCGGTGTACGTGAGAGGTATACACAGCTCACAGCTGTCGATGTACGTGAGAGGTATACACAGCTCACAGCTGTCGGTGTACGTGAGAGGTATACACAGCTCACAGCTGTCGGTGTACGTGAGAGGTATACACAGCTCACAGCTGTCGGTGTACGTGAGAGAGTCATGTCGGTACGAGTACAGCTCACAGCTGTCGGTGTACGTGAGAGGTATACACAGCTCACAGCTGTCGGTGTACGTGAGAGGTATACACAGCTCACAGCTGTCGGTGTACGTGAGAAGCTCTCTGTGTACATGGAAGGTACACACAGCTGTGTACATGGAAGGTACACACACCACTGTGTATACCTGAGACTGGAGAGATCAGCAGTTCAGCACCAGTCTGTCGTCTTAAGTGACTGGTATACCAAGTGTCGATACTGTAGTGGTGGTGGTTGGTGTAGGTAGTGATCACCTTGAAGAACAGTGGGAGTTAGTGGTCGACCTTCAAGTACCGTCTGCCGTACCATGGATAAGGGGGGAGGGTTGTAGCCAGCCTGGCAGTACCACCACCATCCCTCCTCCTTGTTGGTAGTCTCTGTGTAGCCTCCTGCCACGTGGCTTATTACCCAAGGTAGTGTTGCTTGTACCACCTCTGTTGATGTCATATTAACTCATTGGAGCGGAGGAGAGAGAGATACATGATAATATATACATGGAAAGTACTTGAGGGCCTGGTCCCAAATCTGCACACTGCCATAACAACATACTGGAGTGAGAGATATGGGAGAAAGTGTAAAATAAACCCAGTGAGGAGCAGGGGTGCGGTGGGGACAATACGGGAGCACTGTATTAACATCCGGGGTCCCAGACTATTCAACATCTTGCCAGAAGATATCAGAAACACGGCTGGAACCAGTGTAGAAGCCTTCAAGAGGAAACTGGACAAATATCTTCACCAGGTGCCAGATCAACCAGGCTGTGATGGATATGTGAGGCAGCGGGCCTCCAGCAGCAACAGCCTGGTTGACCAGGCAAGCACCAGACGAGCCTGGCCCATGGCCGGGCTCAGAGAGTAGATAAACTCTCGAAACTCTTCAAAGGTATTCAAAGGTATAACCCCGAGTAGTGTTGCTTTCTGCCACGTGTCATATTAACCCCGAGTAGTGTTGCTGCTCCGTGTTGTGCTGCCACGTGTCACATTAACCCCGAGTAGTGTTGCTGCTCCGTGTTGTGCTGCCACGTGTCATATTAACCCCGAGTAGTGTTGCTGCTCCGTGTTGTGCTGCCACGTGTCATATTAACCCCGAGTAGTGTTGGTGCTCCGTGTTGTGCTGTCACGTGTCATATTAACCCCGAGCAGTGTTGGTGCTCCGTGTTGTGCTGTCACGTGTCATATTAACCCCGAGCAGTGTTGGTGCTCCGTGTTGTGCTGTCACGTGTCATATTAACCCCGAGCAGTGTTGCTTGCCACATAATGTGTTATGCGGCTGCGTGTAGTACAATACCCAGAATCGCAACATTTACACATGCCAGGGCAACATGGGTTTAATAACTGGACCATTACAACATGGTCGTTGATGCTCTGGAAGACGAATACAGAGCTAATATACACACTACAAAAGCCTAGGTAATAAACACACTTTACAAAAGCCTAGGTAATAAACACACTTTACAAAAGCCTAGGTAATAAACACACTTTACAAAAGCCTAGGTAATAAACACACTTTACAAAAGCCTAGGTAATAAACACACTTTACAAAAGCCTAGGTAATAAACACACTTTACAAAAGCCTAGGTAATAAACACACTTTACAAAAGCCTAGGTAATATACAGACTTTACAAAAGCCTAGGTAATATACAGACTTTACAAAAGCCTAGGTAATATACAGACTTTACAAAAGCCTAGGTAATAAACACACTTTACAAAAGCCTAGGTAATATACAGACTTTACAAAAGCCTAGGTAATATACAGACTTTACAAAAGCCTAGGTAATATACAGACTTTACAAAAGCCTAGGTAATAAACAGACTTTACAAAAGCCTAGGTAATAAACACACTTTACAAAAGCCTAGGTAATAAACACACTTTACAAAAGCCTAGGTAATAAACACACTTTACAAAAGCCTAGGTAATAAACACACTTTACAAAAGCCTAGGTAATAAACACACTTTACAAAAGCCTAGGTAATAAACACACTTTACAAAAGCCTAGGTAATAAACACACTTTACAAAAGCCTAGGTAATAAACACACTTTACAAAAGCCTAGGTAATAAACACACTTTACAAAAGCCTAGGTAATAAACACACTTTACAAAAAGCCTAGGTAATATACAGACTTTACAAAAGCCTAGGTAATATACAGACTTTACAAAAGCCTAGGTAATATACAGACTTTACAAAAGCCTAGGTAATAAACACACTTTACAAAAGCCTAGGTAATATACAGACTTTACAAAAGCCTAGGTAATATACAGACTTTACAAAAGCCTAGGTAATATACAGACTTTACAAAAGCCTAGGTAATAAACAGACTTTACAAAAGCCTAGGTAATAAACAGACTTTACAAAAGCCTAGGTAATAAACACACTTTACAAAAGCCTAGGTAATAAACACACTTTACAAAAGCCTAGGTAATAAACACACTTTACAAAAGCCTAGGTAATAAACACACTTTACAAAAGCCTAGGTAATAAACACACTTTACAAAAGCCTAGGTAATATACAGACTTTACAAAAGCCTAGGTAATATACAGACTTTACAAAAGCCTAGGTAATATACAGACTTTACAAAAGCCTAGGTAATAAACACACTTTACAAAAGCCTAGGTAATATACAGACTTTACAAAAGCCTAGGTAATATACAGACTTTACAAAAGCCTAGGTAATAAACAGACTTTGCAAAAGCCTAGAGCAAGTATGATCATGGTATTCTATAATACACACTACTAGCGTTAAATGAGTCACTCGATAAATGGATTTGTAATTTTCTAACAAATCTTAGGTAATGAGGCCTCGTAGTTGATGGCCTGATCTACCACGCTGTTGGTGCTAGCCGCCTGCACGCAGTCCAACATGTATACCTTTAGAGAGTTTTCCTACTCCAGCAGCCAGGCCCTAGACCAGGCTTGTCTGGTGCTAGCCAGGTCAACCAGACTGTTACTGCTAGAGGTCCGGTTAATCTGGTACTTAAGATACTTGTCCAGCTTCCTCTTGAAGACATCTGCACTTGTTCCAACAGTGCTTCCGATATGTTCCATCACAGCCTGGTTGATCCGGCACCTGCTGGATTTATTTTAGTTTCCGCACGAAGGCTTTCTACACTTGTCCTGCCAGTTTGATATTTTGTGAAAAATGTTGAATAGTTTTGGAGCACAAATGCTAAGTGCTCTCCTAATTGTGGCCACAGCGACCTTTGCTATGGTAGTGTGTAATCTTTATATTTTCTCTCTTTCTACAAGCACGTGTACAAGGTATACAGACCATAGCTGACATCAGTGACATACTGTATAGAAAGCCCCTAATTATGTAGAACATTTCCCGCAAATTAAGTCAATTTTGTCCAAAGAATGCGACCCACACAAGTCTGCTAACACCCAGGTACCTACTTACTGATAGGTGAACAGGGACACCAGGGGTCTTAAGGAATCTCGTCCTAATGTTTCCACCCGTACCGGGGATCGAACCACAGACACTTAACATGTGAGCTGAGTGCGCTAGCACTAGGAACTGTAAACACCACAGCCCGGCTAATTAAGAACTAATTTGAATATTGAAACAGTTATGGTTTTATTGGTAATCCCCCTTGTTAGGAGAGGGTTTTGAAAAGTCTTGGTCCCTTTACATTCATCGAGTTTCGTAAACAGACACAACTAATGTGACATTTCATTGTGGCAACGTTTCGCTCACTAGGAGCTTTGTCAAGCTATTATGACTTGGCAAAGTTCCTGGAGACCGAAAGAGTGAGTTGTTGTCACAGTAACTGTCACATTAGTTGCACTTGTGTTCATCTACCTAACACGACTCATGAAATAGTATTGACATTATTCCAAACAAACCTTACAACGGGCGGGGATAGAACCCGCGATCGGAGAGCATAAAACTCCAGACCGACGCACCAGCTGGCCCAGTGGCTAGCGCGTCGGTCTGGAGTTTGACTCTGATCGCGGGTTCTATCCCCGCCCGTGGTATGTTTTTTTTTTCCATTTACCTAACATTTTGTCGCTAATTCTACCATTACTGTTCAGTATCTAAATGCACTCATTGCACCATTATTACTGCTTAGTATCTTAACACACTCATTGCACCATTATTACTGTTCAGTATCTTAACGCACTCATTGCACCATTAATACTGTTCAGTATCTTAACGCACTCATTACACCATTATTACTGTTCAGTATCTTAACGCACTCATTGCAGCACTGCTTCGCGTCGGAGATATCTTCCACTGTCTGCCATGTTTCTCGCTTTCGTAATGAGGAATTTCGTGCGTAGATTACGAACCAGCCCTCCGGAATTTTCCAGGTGTAAATAGTGTTTTTCTCGCCTGCGTTCCAGGGAGTACAGTTCAAGGGACTCGGGGATTCCAATAATATAGATGTTTGGCTGAATTTATGGAAGTGATGTAGGTTCTCTCTACATTTTGCAGCGTTTTAACCTAAATTAGGAACACAAAGGCACAGTATCGTGACTGGAACAATACACAAATAACCCACAAATAGAAAGAAACTTATAACGACTCTGCCTGTTCACTAGTCATACTAACACACGGAGGGAAGGGAGCCAGTATATATACGAGAGAAGGGCAGGGAAGGGAGAGAGAGAGAGAAGAGGAAGAAAGAAGGAAGTGGAGAAAGTAGTGGTCATGCTTGTAGTGGATATAGTAGGTAGGGACAGTGGTGGAAGTGACAGTGGACAGCGGAATGGAGCGATTAAAACGTCATAAGTTCGTCTCGTAAGATGTTGGATTGTCGGATTCCCAAATTTACACACGATATAAGAACAATGTAAACTATATTAAGAGAATAGCAGGGGCACCATGGGTGCTATCCCTGGAGGGGGTTTCGGGGGTCAACGCCCCCGCGGCCTGGTCTGAGACCAGACCTATAAGAAAACATTGTATAAACATCCGTCGCCCCAGTGATATCCACCCTGTTAGCCCCAGTGGATATCCACCCTGTTAGCCCCAGTAGATATCCACCCTGTTAGCCCCAGTGGATATCCACCCTGTTAGCCCCAGTGGATATCCACCCTGTTAGCCCCAGTGGATATCCACCCTGTTAGCCCCAGTGGATATCCACCCTGTTAGCCCCAGTGGATATCCACCCTGTTAGCCCCAGTGGATATCCACCCTGTTAGCCCCAGTAGATATCCACCCTGTTAGCCCCAGTGGATATCCACCCTGTTAGCCCCAGTGGATATCCACCCTGTTAGCCCCAGTGGATATCAGAAATATTGTGGGAACAAGTGTAGTCTTCATAAAGAAACAAGATCACTGCCTCCAAGTTCAAGATTACGCAGACTGTAATGACTATGTGGGCCAGAGGGGCCGCTAACAATAACAGCTTGGTTGAACAGGCACTCAGTAAGGAAGCATTAGTTAAGGATGGGCTGGTAGTGTATGTAACCCCCTCTACACTGTCACAAGTATATTACACTGTGTTCTTGGCTAGACCACTTGTCACGTGGTCATACAACACCCCAGGCTGTTACATGCTGCCACGTGGTCATACAACACCCCAGGCTGTGTTACATGCTGCCACGTGGTCATACAACACCCCAGGCTGTGTTACATGCTGCCACGTGGTCATGAAACACCACAGGCTGTGTTGCATGCAACATCCCAGGCTGTTACATGCTGCCACGTGGTCATACAACATCCCAGGCTGTTACATGCTGCCACGTGGTCATACAACATCCCAGGCTGTTACATGCTGCCACGTGGTCATACAACATCCCAGGCAGTTACATGCTGCCACGTGGTCATACAACACCCCAGGCTGTGTTACATGTAACACGCAGACAGTGTTATATGCGGCATCATGCATGCGTGTGTGTGTGTGTGTGTAATGGGGAAACCCGAGGTAGTGAGAGGCCACGGAGGGAGCAACACGAGTCACCTTCCTCTAAGCACCACACCATGCTAGAGTGCTCTTCATCCAAGAAATTAGAGCCATTAAGACGACCCTGGCTCAAGAACCTGTTTTGGGAGTAATAATAATCTTTATTTCTACAAATGCATGATATAACTTATACAGACCATAGCTGACATCAATGACATACTATGTAAGAGTCCATGATTTTGCAGAGAATTTCGGGTAAATTAGGTTAATTTTGTCCCCGGGATGCGACCCACACCAGTCCACTAACACCCAGGTACCTATTTACTGCTAGGTGAACAGTGACAGCAGGTGTCTTAGGGAAACACGCCCACAATGTTTCCATCCACACCGGGGATCGAACCACGGACCTCAGTGTGTTAGGTAAAAAAAACTCTGGCAACTCATCAAAGGTATATCCTTCAAATCAAGTCCAAATATCTCCAGATTCACGGACCTGGTAACCTGTAATTACAGTCTAATAGAAATTTGTAACTGACAATGGTCTACCAGGCCTCGGGGGCGTTGACCCCCGGAATACCCTCCAGTGAGCGAAATGTCGCCATGTGAAGTATTGTTCCAGCCATGGTATTCTTATTGTTCCAGCTATGGTATTGTGACTATTTCTCAGTCAAGGTCTATCAACCATGCTGTTACTGTTGTCCAGACACATTCCAGCAACAGTCGTGAGCAGCCGTGCTGTGGTTGATTCGTTGCACTGAATGCGGTCATCACTAACAACATGGTTGACCACGTCTTGATCCTCCAGAAGGCCTGGTCTGGGACCGGGCCGCGGGGGCGCTGCCAGGTCTTGAGGTAATTTCAGTTTTGATAATAGTCTCCTGGTTGATCAGTTAGGCTGTTGGTGGTAGACATTGTCAAGTGGTAGGATGACGTTTTGGTCCGTTAAGGACCAAAACGTCGGTAGTTCAGGATTGACCGAAACATCGTCCTAAATGTTCTTGTCCTTTATGCGGATTTTTTTGGTAAATTGTTTCAGCCACTGTAAAGGCACGGTATTGTGATTTATTTAATTCTGCAAATATAATGGATATGTGGGGATGCTGGACAGCAACAGCCAGGTTGACCAGGCGAGCCTGGCCCATGGCCGGGCTCCGGGAGTAGAAAAACTTTCGGAACTCATCAAAGGTATATCACAGTTATTATGATTTGAGGTGTGTGGATACCTAAAGGAAGTCTCCAAGGGGGTCAACGCCCCCTCGGCTCGGTCAGAAACTAAGCCTCTTATATAAAAGGTTATACCTGTGACTGATTTCAAGAGTTTTCTTTGTCCCGCAGCTCGGTCTTGTCAGGATTGTCTGGTGCGTGTTTATCCAAGCAGGCTGTTGCTGCTAGCGATCCGCTGGCCCACACATGCATCAGTTTGGTTGATGTGGCACTTGGCGGAGTTGCTTGTCAGGTTTCCACTTGAAGGCTCCTACACTTGTTCCAGACGTGTTTGATATCTTCTGGTAAAATGCTAAAACGTTTTAGTTTTAGACCACGACTGTTGATACAGTGTTCTCTTATTGTGTCCACGGTGCCTCTACATTTCACTGGGTTTATTTTACATTACCTCACATCTCACTCTAGTATGTTGTCATGGTAGCGTGTAGTTTGAGAACAAGTCCTCACGTACCTGTATGCATCTCCTTAATAATAATGATATCTTTATTTACTACCAGTACATGTACAAGGTATACAGACCATAGCTGACATCAATGACATACTACTATATAAAAAGCCGCTTGTTATGCAGAGCATTTCGGATAAATTAGGTCAGTTTTGTCCCAGGATGCGACCCACTCCAGTCCACTAACACCCAGGTACCCATTTTACTGATGAGTGAACATAGACAACCGGTGTAAGGAAACACGTCCGATGTTTCCACCCCTTCACCGGGAATCGAACCCGGACCCTCACCGTGTGAAGCGAGAGCTTTTGCCACCAGGCCACGGACCACGGGGCATTGACTAAATATTTAGGACTTTAAGGCGTCCCCAGTAACTGAAATATATTAATGGCTGTGTGCGGGCCGTGAAGGATTTCTGTATATGTTGTAGCTCTTGATATCTTTTCTGAGCTCCGAGGGAGCACAAGTGATTTTGAATATTGTTATTGGCATGATTCCCCAAGTTTAGAAAGCTCACATTTTTCACCCCGTCATTTTCTGGCTTATGTGTTATTTGCCTTATTGTGTTCTGTAAACAAGAGAAGTTCACGTCATTACTGCCAGATCCTTCACATGTTCCTTCCTCTCGTTTAGCACGCTTGTCTTTCTACACTGTTGACTTCACTCTTTCTATGCCTAAGTAATTAGAATTTGTCACCATTGAACATCTTGAGCCCACTGACAGACTGTTTATATCCTTTGCTGTTTTACCATGTTGGTCATGGTAGGATGGTGGATTGTACCTGTGGGATACCTGTAGACGATTTCGCGGGTCATCGCCCCTAAGGCCCGCTCCCAGACCTGGTTGCTGCCTTGATCAGCCAGGCTGTTGGAGAGGAGTATTGTGGGGTAGTGGTTGTCTCACTCTCTGTCTCACTCTCTCACACACTCACTCTCTCACACTCTCTCACACTCTCTCACACTCTCTCACACTCTCTCACACTCTCTCACACTCTCTCACACTCTCTCACACTCTCTCACACTCTCTCACACTCTCTCACACTCTCTCACACTCACTCACTCTCTCACCTGACGGGTAGCAGCAGTGTGCGTGATGATAACTGTAGCATTATCTAACCCTTGTGTTATCAGTTTCTACCTACCTTACCACCCCCTGATTTGGGGAGAGCAAGTTACCCTGCTACACGGAAAACACACACACACACACACACACACACACACACACACACACACACACACACACACACACACACACACACACACACACACACACACACACACACACACACACACACACACACACACACACACACACACACACACACACACACACACACACACACACACACACACACACACACACACACACACACACACACACACACACACACACACACACACACACACACACACACACACACACACACACACACACACACACACACACACACACACACACACACACACACACACACACACACACACACACAAAACACACACACACACACACACACACACACACACACACACACAGGCCTAGGGTGTCTTGCTTGAGACAGGCCGGTTAATCGGTGCAAAACATTTGAGGCTCATACTACACACACATTCAACAGCTATGTCTATGACAGTGCCTAGGACAATGGAACACACACACACACACACACACACACACACACACACACACACACACATACACTACACACACACACACACACACACACACACACACACACACACACACACACACACACACACACAGAGGTTTTGAGAAGGTTAGGTTAAGGATCCATAACTTTTGAGCTCATTTGAAAACATTTTCATTGTTATGAAAGATACAGGTATGGAACAGGAGGAAGTTGGAGCCATCTGTGGGCCAGCATTTTCATTTGATCAACTGACTTTATCTCGTTGACATCATAATACTGTACGAATGTGTTGCAGACTCGAGTCATCCTGGGGATAAATGATCTCAGATGAAGTGATGTTCTGGAGAAGGTTACAGCCAGAGTGAAGTTGCTGCTGGCTGCCCGTCTTGTGGTATACAAGCTCTCTCACACATACACAGGAAGACGTATGTGCAACACTGAGGCATCTTTACTGAGGCAGTGTTTCGCCTACTGATCAGGCTTCATCAGTGGAAGTCAGAGGTGACTGCAGCAGCAGTCCTTCACACACGACTGATCACACTTACTCAACCACCAAAACTTAACCTCACTAAAGATGCGTAAAGTCTTCCACAACTTCTAAGTAATGTGTATCATTTATTATAATGGCTCCTGCGTACACGCCTCGCACAAACTCTGTAATATATATATATATATATATATATATATATATATATATATATATATATATATATATATATATATATATAATGTCGTGCCTAATAGGTAAAACTGGTCAATTAGCAAGAACTTATCTAAAATAAAGTCCTTTCTAAAATTCTCTTATACATTTAAAGATATATATTTTTCGTTTATGTTAATATACAAATTAATGATTTTGTACCAAAAGAACCTTAGGAAACTTGCCTAACTTTATTGTAGCAAGGATGACAAAGTTGATCCCATGTATCAGAAATCTTCCCTATGAGGATAGACTGAGGGCCCTGAATCTGCACTCTCTAGAAAGGCGTAGAATTAGGGGGGATATGATTGAGGTGTATAAATGGAAAACAGGAATAAATAAAGGGGATGTAAATAGCGTGCTGAAAATATCCAGCCAAGACAGGACTCGCAGCAATGGTTTCAAGTTGGAAAAGTTCAGATTCAGGAAGGATATAGGAAAGCACTGGTTTGGTAATAGAGTTGTGGATGAGTGGAACAAACTCCCGAGTACCGTCATAGATGCTAAGACGTGTAGTTTTAAAAATAGGTTAGATAAATACATGGGTGGGTGTGGATGGGTGTGAATTTGGACCTGACTAGCTTGTATTACCAGGTCAGTAGCTGTACTAATTCCTTAAGTGGAAGTGACCTGACCAGGTGGTCGGCTGACCAGGTGGTCAACTAGACAATTATATGAGTGGGTGCGGTTGGGTGTGAGTTGGTCCTGACTAGCCTGTGCTAGGTCAGATGCAGTGTTCCCTCCTTAAGTGAATGTAACCTGACCTGGCTGGGTCGGGGCTTAAGCAGTTGGAGATTTGGACTTGCCTCGCATGGGCCAGTAGGCCTGCTGCAGTGTTCCTTCTTTCTTATGTTCTTATGTAATCCAACTAAATATATTTTATACAAGTTTACAATAATTTAATAAACACAATGAAATATTATTTTTCGTTAGGTTCAGAATGATTTTTTTTTAAATTATTGCATATACAAATTTTCGCTTGGCCTATTCGGCAAGAAGTTGCGTTGCTATTTAAGCCAAAATAGCAAGTTTTACTTCAGACGTTTCAAAGAAAGCGTCTTATGCTTGTTAAGAGGTCCTGATGGCTGTTAAGATGTCCTGATGCTTGTTAAGAGGTCCTGATGGCTGTTAAGATGTCCTGATGCTTGTTAAGAGGTCCTGATGGCTGTTAAGAGGTCCTGATGAGAGTAATCCCAGTTAACCTGTCTTGTCTCGGATCTAAATTGAGTGGTTACCATCCCTCAGGCGCTGTCTGACCGCTGCAAGTTCACTCCTTCTCCAGAGATAATAATAAATATAAATAAATAATAATAATAATAATAATAGTAATATTAATAATAATAATTATAATAATGTTGATTATATATATATATATATATATATATATATATATATATATATATATATATATATATGAAGACAACCACTATGAAAAATAGAAGAATTCCAAGCGCTTTCTAATAATGTGAGCAGTCACGAAAGCGCTTGGAATTCTTCTATTTTCATAGTGGTTGTCTTGCATATTTTAATATCACCTGTTTACTGTGATCTTTTTGCATATATATATATATATATATATATATATATATATATATATTATATATATATATATATATATATATATATATATATATATATATAACCTTTGATATACCTTTGAAGAGTTTCGAGAGTATCTACTCTCTGAGCCCGGCCATGGGTCAGGCTCGTCTGGTGCTTGCCTGGTCAACCAGGCTGTTGCTGCTGGAGGCCCGCTGCCCCACATATCCATCACAGCCTGGTTGATCTGGCACCTGGTGAAGATATTTGTCCAGTTTCCTCTTGAAGGCTTCTACACTGGTTCCAGCCGTGTTTCGGATATCTTCTGGTAAGATGTTGAATAGTCTGGGACCCCGGATGTTAATACAGTGCTCCCGTATTGTCCCCACCGCACCCCTGCTCCTCACTGGGTTTATTTTACACTTTCTCCCATATCTCTCACTCCAGTATGTTGTTATGGCAGTGTGCAGATTTGGGACCAGGCCCTCAAGTACTTTCCATGTATATATTATCATGTATCTCTCTCTCCCCCGCTCCAATGAGTACATGTTCAAGACTTGAAGGCGTTCCCAATAATTTAGATGTTTCAATGGCTCAATGTGAGCCGTAAACGATCTCTGGATTTGTTCCAGCTCTGCTATTTCTCCTGCCCTGAACGGGGCCGTCAGCACTGAGCAGTATTCTAAGTGAGGGAGCACTAGCGATTTGAATAGTGTCACCATCGGCATTATTTCCCTTGTTTTGAAAGTTCTCAATACCCACCCCGTCATCTTCCTGGCTGTTGTGATCTTTGTCTTGTTATGGTCTTTAAACGACAGATCAGCAGACATAATTATTCCCAAGTCCTTTACGTGTTCCTTTCGTTCTATGTGGTGACCCTCTTGCGTTTTGTATATAGTGTTCCTTTTGAGTTCTTCATTTTTTCCATACCTAAGCAGCTGAAACTTATCACCATTGAACGTCATGTTGTTCTCCACTGCCCATTGGAAGACCCTGCTTATGTCCTCCTGTAATTTTTCAGTGTCCTCTACCGTAGTGACTTTCATGCTTATTTTAGTGTCATCTGCAAATGATGATACAAAAGTGTGCTGGGTGTTTTTATCTATGTCTGCTATGAGGATGAGAAACAGCAGAGGTGCCAGGACAGTGCCTTGGGGCACTGAGCTTTTGACCTCGCTGATGCTGGATCTTGCCCTGTTCACTACTACTTTTTGTGTTCTTTGTGTTAGGAACTCAAAAATCCATCTGCCTACCTTCCCCGTAATGCCTATGGCCCTCATTTTGTGCGCTATCACTCCATGATCGCATTTGTCAAACGCCTTTGCAAAATCTGTGTAAATCACATCTGCGTTTTGGTCGTCCTCCAATGCCTCCGTAATTCTGTCATAATGGTTCAGCAGCTGTGACAGGCATGATCGACCCGCTCTAAAGCCATGCTGGTTCGGGTTATGTTGGTTGTGCTGGTCCATGAACTTTGTAATCTGCCGTCTCATCACTCTTTCAAAGATTTTTATGATGTGAGAAGTGAGGGCTACTGGTCTGTAATTTTTAGCTAGTGCTCTACTACCTCCCTTATGCAAAGGAGCTATGTCTGCACTCTTTAAGGCCTCTGGAATTTCACCTAGATCTAAGCTCTTTCTCCACAGAATACTAAGGGCTCTTGCTAATGGTACTTTGCACTGCTTTATAAATAAAGCATTCCATGAATCTGGTCCAGGTGCTGAGTGAGTGGGCATGTTGGCCATTTCTTTTTCGAAATCTATGGGATTTGTACTAATGTCGGTTAGGTGGTCTGCGCAGCCTTCTGCTGGAGTGAAAAATATTTCTGCATTTTCTACCTTGCTGTCATTTAGTGGGTTGCTGAACACTGACATGGAAAGAGGATGAAATCGGATTTTATCCTTTCCTGCAACATTGGAAGCTCCTGATGTGTTGATTGCAACACGAAAGGTCTAGAGCTATCTTTCAACTCCCCCCGTGGTTGTTTTGCATCTTGCATTGCTTCCTCGCGATTTTTAGGATATAATATACAGTGCAAAACAAGCCACATGGGAAATCTTTAGTTCTGGATCTTTTGCGCACTCGTGCGTCGTCAGGAGGTTGCAGTGTTGCAACAGATAGGAGGGGAGGTTCTCTGAGGCAAGGCAGAAGGTATCAATGAGACCTCGTATATAATATTAATGTTGGATCATCACCCCTACTGCACGCTCTTACAAGAAGATTCTTATGTTGGAAAGCAAATATTACAACAACTATTACGAAACACAGGAAAGTAAAGTGGATACTGAATGTAAGATTTACCTGTGATCTTACATGTTCACGAGACGGAAAGATGAGGCTAGCAGTCCTGGCAGAGTGCAAAACATTTAACAGGCTTCCGTTTATCATACACTTGCCATAATGGTAATCATACATCACTTGTGTCAATATTGGTAAATAGTGATTAATATGTAGGTCAGCGGGCCACCAACAGCACCAGCCTGGTTGACCAGGCTAGCACCAGACGAGCCTGGCCCATGGCCGGGCTCCAGGAGTAGAAAAACTCTCTGAACTCATCAAAGGTATATTAAACTTTGTATGGGTTCACTGGCCCATTAATCACTCTAATGAATAATGTAAATCAGTTTTTTTCATGGATAATACAAACTCTTTATCTCCATAATTTCTGGCATAATCCTAATTTCACTCGACTTCGAAGAAGCCATTGATAGCACACCCAGGTACTCTGCCGAAGGCCCAGACTCGCCTCAATTCATACATACTGGTATAACCACCACAACACCCTCCTTCATACATACTGGTATAACCACCACAACACACTCCTTCATACATACTGGTATAACCACCACAACACTCTCCTTCATACATACTGGTATAACCACCACAACACTCTCCTTCATACATACTGGTATAACCACCACAACACCCTCCTTCATACATACTGGTATAACCACCACAACACCCTCCTTCATACATACTGGTATAACCACCACAACACTCCTTCATACATACTGGTATAACCACCACAACACCCTCCTTCATACATACTGGTATAACCACCACAACACCCTCCTTCATACATACTGGTATAACCAGTATGTATGGCTCACATTGAGCCATTGAAACATCTAAATTATTGGGAACGCTTTCAAGTCTTGAACATGTACTCATTGGAGCGGAGGAGAGAGAGATGCATGATAATATATACATGGAAAGTACTTGAGGGCCTGGTCCCAAATCTGCACACTGCCATAACAACATACTGGAGTGAGAGATATGGGAGAAAGTGTAAAATAAACCCAGTGAGGAGCAGGGGTGCGGTGGGGACAATACGGGAGCACTGTATTAACATCCGGGGTCCCAGACTATTCAACATCTTACCAGAAGATATCCGAAACACGGCTTGAACCAGTGTAGAAGCCTTCAAGAGGAAACTGGACAAATATCTTCACCAGGTGCCAGATCAACCAGGCTGTGATGGATATGTGGGGCAGCGGGCCTCCAGCAGCAACAGCCTGGTTGACCAGGCAAGCACCAGACGAGCCTGGCCCATGGCCGGGCTCAGAGAGTAGATACTCTCGAAACTCTTCAAAGGTATATCAAAGGTATAACCAACACAACACACTCCTTCATACATACTGGTATAACCACCACAACACACTCCTTCATACATACTGCTATAACCACCACAACACTCTCCTTCATACATACTGGTATAACCACCACAACACCCTCCTTCATACATACTGGTATAACCACCACAACACACTCCTTCATACATACTGGTATAACCACCACAACACACTCCTTCATACATACTGGTATAACCACCACAACACACTCCTTCATACATACTGGTATAACCACCACAACACCCTCCTTCATACATACTGGTATAACCACCACAACACCATCCTTCATACATACTGGTATAACCACCACAACACCCTCCTTCATACATACTGGTATAACCACCACAACACACTCCTTCATACATACTGGTATAACCACCACAGCACACTCCTTCATACATACTGGTATAACCACCACAACACACTCCTTCATACATACTGGTATAACCACCACAACACCCTCCTTCATACATACTGGTATAACCACCACAACACCCTCCTTCATACATACTGGTATAACCACCACAACACCATCCTTCATACATACTGGTATAACCATCACAACACCCTCCTTCCATACTGTATACCCAACTTCATACATACTGGTATAACCACCACAACACCCTCCTTCATACATACTGGTTTAACCACCACAACACCCTCCTTCATACATACTGGTATAACCACCACAACTCCCTCCTTCATACATACTGGTATAACCACCACAACACCCTCCTTCATACATACTGGTATAACCACCACAACACCCTCCTTCATACATACTGGTATAACCACCACAACACCCTCCTTCATACATACTGGTATAACCACCACAACACCATCCTTCATACATACTGGTATAACCACCACAACACCCTCCTTCATACATACTGGTATAACCATCACAACACCCTCCTTCATACATACTGGTATAACCACCACAACACCATCCTTCATACATACTGGTATAACCACAACACACTCCTTCATACATACTGGTATAACCACCACAACACACTCCTTCATACATACTGGTATAACCACCACAACACCCTCCTTCATACATACTGCTATAACCACCACAACACCCTCCTTCATACATACTGCTATAACCACCACAACACCCTCCTTAATACATACTGGTATAACCACCACAACACCATCCTTCGTACATACTGGTATAACCACCACAACACACTCCTTCATACATACTGGTATAACCACCACAACACCCTCCTTCATACATACTGGTATAACCATCACAACACCCTCCTTCATACATACTGGTATAACCATCACAACACCCTCCTTCATACATACTGGTATAACCACCACCACAACACCCTCTATCATACAGCATTCCCCTGACTGTTGTCAACGGTTAATTTGATAATTGCTTGGAGTTAGTTTGCGATCAGCTGGGCTGTGGTGTACGTACGTTTTGACTACTTGCTGCTAGTAGCAATAACCTTATTGATTGTTACTTGAGGCCATCAACCAGAAGCCCAGCTCTGGGACAAGTAGATAAACTGGACACTTGGGCGACACTTTGGTATCTTTATTGTGGAAACGTTTCGCCACACAGTGACTTCATCAGTCCAATACAAAGCATGGTGAAGATCAAGAGGATTTTGAGGCAATCAGTCCCTCTTCCTGGAGTCGGTCGCTGGGGGTGATGACCCCTGGAATTAATTACGCATTTTGGGGTTTAATTTTTCCAAGACAACGTTTAGGTGTGATAAACGTCAATATCTGGATGCTGTTTCTAAATGTACAAATATTATCCACAGCCTAGATTAGGATCTTGTCAGTTTGGGCCAGTAGGCCTACAGCAGTTCCTTCATTCTTGTGTTCTCATGACACGTAAACAAAATGTTTATGGGATGGTAATACGTAATGGTAAACAGTATAGAAGTACACTTATAGGAATCTTTACTGAGTTAATAAATACACTGCGTGGATGATTTTTTTTTATTTAATGGAGGATAGATCAATATTGTAGAATCATATAACGCCTTCAACAATGGGAAGTAATATTCGATCCACTCTACTATATAGAAAGCCCCTTGTTATGTAGAGCATTTCCCGCAAATTAGGTTAATTTTGTCCCCAGGATGCGACCCACACCAGTCCACTAACACCCAGGTACCTGTTTTACTGCTAGGTGAACATGGATAGCAGGTGTTTTAAGGAAACACGTCCTAATGTTTCCACCCGTACCGGGGATCGAACCACGGACCTCAGTGTGAGAGCTGAGTGCCCTACCAATCGAGCTCAGCTTCTTTGAATCAGCGCTTCACCGGGGTACTTGGTACCTTCCTTGAAGGGTGAGTGGGTGGGTGAGAGATCTTTTAAGAAGGTTCCGTTCGTGTTTCCTGACTCTGGTCGCTCCGATCTTTATACCTTACCCACAGTTTTTTTTACTCCGGCTCTTACATGAATGATTTACAATACTACTGTTAAGTTGAATCCTCGTGCATCTCCTTTACTTTGATCAAAGCTGCGGTACCTTCTGTCAAGGCTGGGGTACCTTCTCTCAAGGCTGGGGTACCTTCTCTCAAGGCTGGGGTACCTTCTGTCAAGGCTGGGGGACTCAATACCTTCTGTCAAGGCTGGGGGACTCAATACCTTCTGTCAAGGCTGGGGGACTCAATACCTTCTGTCAAGGCTGGGGGACTCAATACCTTCTGTCAAGGCTGGGGGACTCAATACCTTCTGTCAAGGCTGGGGTACCTTCTGTCAAGGCTGGGGTACCTTCTGTCAAGGCTGGGGGACTCAATACCTTCTGTCAAGGCTGGGGACTCAATACCTTCTGTCAAGGCTGGGGGACTCAATACCTTCTGTCAAGGCTGGGGGACTCAATACCTTCTGTCAAGGCTGGGGGACTCAATACCTTCTGTCAAGGCTGGGGGACTCAATACCTTCTGTCAAGGCTGGGGGACTCAATACCTTCTGTCAAGGCTGGGGGACTCAATACCTTCTGTCAAGGCTGGGGGACTCAATACCTTCTGTCAAGGCTGGGGGACTGAATACCTTCTGTCAAGGCTGGGGACTCAATACCTTCTGTCAAGGCTGGGGGACTCAATACCTTCTGTCAAGGCTGGGGGACTCAATACCTTCTGTCAAGGCTGGGGGACTCAATACCTTCTGTCAAGGCTGGGGGACTAAATACCTTCTGTCAAGGCTGGGGGACTCAATACCTTCTGTCAAGGCTGGGGGACTGAATACCTTCTGTCAAGGCTGGGGGACTAAATACCTTCTGTCAAGGCTGGGGGACTTGAGTACCTACCATCAAGACTGAAGGACTGAGCACTTCTCATGGTTATTGAAAGCTTTGTAAATATGCCCAGATGTTGAACATGTTTAATGTTATGCAGGAGTTGCACAGGTCTTGTGGTACCCAGGTGTTGCACAGGTCTTGTGGTACCCAGGTGTTGCACAGGTCTTGTGGTACCCAGGTGTTGCACAGGTCTTGTGGTACCCAGGTGTTGCACAGGTCTTTGGGTACCCAGGTGTTGCACAGGTCTTTGGGTACCCAGGTGTTGCACAGGTCTTGTGGTACCCAGGTGTTGCACAGGTCTTGTGGTACCCAGGTGTTGCACGGGTCTTGTGGTACCCAGGTGTTGCACGGGTCTTGTGGTACCCAGGGTGTTGCACGGGTCTTGTGGTACCCAGGGTGTTCCACAGGTCTTGTGGTACCCAGGGTGTTGCACGGGTCTTGTGGTTCCCAGGGTGTTGCACAGGTCTTGTGGTACCCAGGTGTTGCACGGGTCTTGTGGTACCCAGGGTGTTGCACGGGTCTTGTGGTACCCAGGGTGTTGCACGGGTCTTGTGGTACCCAGGTGTTGCACGGGTCTTGTGGTACCCAGGGTGTTGCACGGGTCTTGTGGTACCCAGAGTGTTGCACGGGTCTTGTGGTACCCAGGGTGTTGCACGGGTCTTGTGGTACCCAGGGTGTTGCACGGGTCTTGTGGTACCCAGGGTGTTGCACGGGTCTTGTGGTACCCAGGGTGTTGCACGGGTCTTGTGGTACCCAGGGTGTTGCACGGTCTTGTGGTACCCAGGGTGTTGCACGGGTTTTGTGGTTCCCATGGTGTTTGACGGGTCTTGTGGTACCCAGGGTGTTGCACGGGTCTTGTGGTACCCAGGGTGTTGCACGGGTCTTGTGATTCCCAGGGTGTTGCACAGGTCTTGTGGTACCCAGGGTGTTGCACTGGTCTTGTGGTTCCCAGGGTGTTGCACTGGTCTTGTGGTTCCCAGGGTGTTGCACGGGTCTTGTGGTACCCAGGGTGTTGCACAGGTCTTGTGGTACCCAGGGTGTTGCACGGGTCTTGTGGTACCCAGGGTGTTGCACGGGTCTTGTGGTACCCAGGGTGTTGCACGGGTCTTGTGGTACCCAGGGTGTTGCACGGGTCTTGTGGTTCCCAGGGTGTTGCACGGGTCTTGTGGTTCCCAGGGTGTTGCACGGGTCTTGTGGTTCCCAGGGTGTTGCACAGGTTTTGTGGTACCCAGGGTGTTGCACAGGTCTTGTGGTTCCCAGGGTGTTGCACAGGTCTTGTGGTTCCCAGGGTGTTGCACAGGTCATTGTGGTACCCAGGGTGTTGCACAGGTCTTGTGGTTCCCAGGGTGTTGCACGGGTCTTGTGGTTCCCAGGGTGTTGCACGGGTCTTGTGGTTCCCAGGGTGTTGCACAGGTCTTGTGGTACCCAGGGTGTTGCACAGGTCTTGTGGTTCCCAGGGTGTTGCACTGGTCTTGTGGTTCCCAGGGTGTTGCACGGGTCTTGTGGTACCCAGGGTGTTGCACAGGTCTTGTGGTACCCAGGGTGTTGCACGGGTCTTGTGGTACCCAGGGTGTTGCACGGGTCTTGTGGTACCCAGGGTGTTGCACGGGTCTTGTGGTACCCAGGGTGTTGCACGGGTCTTGTGGTTCCCAGGGTGTTGCACGGGTCTTGTGGTTCCCAGGGTGTTGCACGGGTCTTGTGGTTCCCAGGGTGTTGCACAGGTCTTGTGGTACCCAGGGTGTTGCACAGGTCTTGTGGTTCCCAGGGTGTTGCACAGGTCTTGTGGTTCCCAGGGTGTTGCACAGGTCTTGTGGTTCCCAGGGTGTTGCACAGGTCATTGTGGTACCCAGGGTGTTGCACAGGTCTTGTGGTTCCCAGGGTGTTGCACGGGTCTTGTGGTTCCCAGGGTGTTGCACGGGTCTTGTGGTTCCCAGGGTGTTGCACAGGTCTTGTGGTACCCAGGGTGTTGCACAGGTCTTGTGGTTCCCAGGGTGTTGCACAGGTCTTGTGGTTCCCAGGGTGTTGCACGGGTCTTGTGGTACCCAGGGTGTTGCACGGGTCTTGTGGTACCCAGGGTGTTGCACGGGTCTTGTGGTACCCAGGGTGTTGCACGGGTCTTGTGGTTCCCAGGGTGTTGCACGGGTCTTGTGGTTCCCAGGGTGTTGCACGGGTCTTGTGGTTCCCAGGGTGTTGCACAGGTCTTGTGGTACCCAGGGTGTTGCACAGGTCTTGTGGTTCCCAGGGTGTTGCACGGGTCTTGTGGTTCCCAGGGTGTTGCACGGGTCTTGTGGTACCTAGGGTGTTGCACGGGTCTTGTGGTACCCAGGGTGTTGCACGGGTCTTGTGGTACCCAGGGTGTTGCACGGGTCTTGTGGTACCCAGGGTGTTGCACAGGTTTTACTCATCCTGGGATGCTGTACTCCATCTCCGGTTTGTTTACACCGTCACTTACCTGACCTTGTGGTCACCTTTGCTTTATTGTCTTGTCTAAAGGTTAGGCCTTCTCAAATTTCTTTAACACACCAGTTCTCTTTCCAAGGTAGAGAACACTTTGACCATCAGCATTGAACAATACGCTGAACAAGAGAAGACAAGTTATTTGAATAGTCTCCATTGATACTATTTCCCTTGTTTTGAAAGTTCTCATTATCCACCCTGCCATTTTTCAGCATGGTTAACCAGGCCAGCACTTTAAGAGCCTGGCCTAAGGCCTGCTCCTTGAGTTGGAGAACTCTTGAAACCCATCATAATTAGCAACATTGTAGTTTTGAACATAAAGTAGGAGCACTGCAACAGGCCTACTGGCCCATACTTGGCAGGACCTTCTCAGACCCAACCCACTTGAAAAATATTGAATTAATAGTCCCTGGTGGATACCTGAAAGTTGTTTCTGGGGGTCAACGCCCCCTAGGCCGGTTCCAGACCAGGCCTCCTGGTTGATACAAGTCCTATTAACCAGGCTGTTACTGCAAGTCTTTTATAATGCGGAGTGATTTTAGTGCTCAGGTTTGGGATCAGTCTCTCAGTGATTTTCTAGATGTAAATTATGATGTACCTTTCTCGCGTATGTTCCAAAGAATACTGTTGAAGATGGAAGTAAATGGTATAAAATACCGACACAATGCAAAAATAAACACATAAGCAGAAGCAGTATAATGTGATCCTTTATTAACAACGTTTCGCCCAGGTAGATCTATTTGTGACTTGATAAAGCCCACTGTGTGGGCGAAACGTTGTCAATAAAGGATCACATTATACTGCTTATATTTTTATTTTTCCACTGTTGAAGGTACTTGAAGCATTGCCAGTAGTTATGATGCCTTAGGAAGTGAAATGAATCTGTCTCCGTGTCCAGTAAAATAGCATAAAGCACAGTGTTATGCTTGTGCCTGTACAATACCACTGATATGCTGATCCACTTTTGTCTTATCTAAGTAACGCATAAATCTACACTCGGGTGACATGATCTCTTATTGAAACCACCACCACTTTCACTCGCCAAGCTCACTTGAATCAACAAGGATGCACTGACGCTTCTATTATTTGTCCAATTGTTGATCACTAGCTCTTGAACATGCAGATATATAATAGAGAGAGAGAAGGCACATACAGTACATGTTTGAGGGTTACATTTCAAGTACATATTGCTACATGTTTACCACAGGTTACAGTGCGAAAATCTTATTCAGCTCCTCAGATCTGGGTCGCCTGCTTAGAATACAGTAGGCATTACCTCTCTGGACAACAGCGCTGAGTCGCTGGAATAGAAAGGTAGCCATCCTGGGATCCCTAGTTACCCTGATGAGTCTTTTGCCCATCAACAACCAATGTGTGAAAAAAGAAGTGTATTTCAAAGCCTTTTCGTAATTTCTCATATCACAGTGGTTATTTTTGCATATTGTGATATCAGCTGTTTACTGTCATATTTGAAAGTCAGGTTCTGGCAGAAACAAAACAGGCGGTGTATAATCCCTATGGGTTTAGCGCTCCCCATGATTATAATTTAAGAAATACAAAAAAAATATTTCTTATGTTTTCGTGAGGGCGACTGAGAAGGGTGGGGGGGTTAGGTAGGAGGGGATATGAGTGGTAGAGGTGAGGGAGGGGTGGTAGTGGTGAGTCAGGATGAGAGACAGTGGCATGTCCGGCCTTACTACACAGCCAGCACTCTCACCCCCATCCCTCACCCCCCTCCCTTCCATCCCTCACCCCCTCCCTTCCGTCCCTCACCCGCCTTCCATCTCTCCCCACCGTCAATGTTCATCACTCCTACCCGGACCCCTTCACCCAAAACCCCACCTCTCCTTACCACCACTCCTCTTATCCCCCCTCCTAACCCCACCTCTCCTAACCACCACCACTCTTATCCCCCCTCCTAACCCCACCTCTCCTAACCACCACCACTCTTATATCCCTTCCTTCTAACCCCACCTCTCCTTACCACCACTCCTCTTATCCCCCTCCTAACCCCACCTCTCCTAACCACCACCACTCCTCCTTATACCCTCCTCTCTCCACTTCAAGGTCAACCCTAATTGTTGTACCCAACTTATATTATCGTTATCAAAAACCACCTTTTAAGCTAGCAACCCCCCCCCTTACTCATGTGTACACACACACACACCCACACAAACACACACCCATGTACACACACACACACCCATGTACACACACACACCCATGTACACACACACACCATGTACACACACACACACCCATGTACACACACACCCATGTACACACACCCATGTACACACACACCCACACACACACACCCATGTACACACACACACACACCCATGTACACACAAACCCATGTACACACACCCATGTACACACACATACACATACCCAGTTCTAAAAATTGTTTTCATTTCAATTTAGTAAGAGGCGCAATGAAACCTACGGGCTTAGAGCTCCCCCATGAATAGTATAAATTCCGAGAGAAGAATTAAAGCAAGAGCCAGGATAGTGAGTGACCTTTGTACATTATGTTGAAGCATCAAGGTCAGTGTTGTGAGTGACCTTGATACATTATGTACCGTAACACTGCCATAACAACATACTGGAGTGAGAGATATGGGAGAAAGTGTAAAATAAACCCAGTGAGGAGCAGGGGTGCGGTGGGGACAATACGGGAGCACTGTATTAACATCCGGGGTCCCAGACTATTCAACATCTTACCAGAAGATATCCGAAACACGGCTGGAACCAGTGTAGAAGCCTTCAAGAGGAAACTGGACAAATATCTTCACCAGGTGCCAGATCAACCAGGCTGTGATGGATATGTGAGGCAGCGGGCCTCCAGCAGCAACAGCCTGGTTGACCAGGCAAGCACCAGACGAGCCTGGCCCATGGCCGGGCTCAGAGAGTAGATAAACTCTCGAAACTCTTCAAAGGTATATCAAAGGTAAAGGTATGTTGAAGCATCAAGGTCAGTGTTGTGTGTGACCTTGGTACATTATGTTGAAGCATCAAGGTCAGTGTTGTGAGTGACCTTGGTACATTATGTTGAAGCATCAAGGTCAGTGTTTTGAGTGACCTTGGTACATTATGTTGAAGCATCAAGGTCAGTGTTGTGTGTGACCTTGGTACATTATGTTGAAGCATCAAGGTCAGTGTTGTGTGTGACCTTGGTACATTATGTTGAAGCATCAAGGTCAGTGTTGTGTGTGACCTTGGTACATTATGTTGAAGCATCAAGGTCAGTGTTGTGAGTGACCTTGGTATATTATGTTGAAGCATCAAGGTCAGTGTTGTGAGTGACCTTGGTACATTATGTTGAAGCATCAAGGTCAGTGTTGTGTGTGACCTTGGTACATTATGTTGAAGCATCAAGGTCAGTGTTGTGAGTGACCTTGGTACATTATGTTGAAGCATCAAGGTCAGTGTTGTGAGTGACCTTGGTACATTATGTTGAAGCATCAAGGTCAGTGTTGTGTGTGACCTTGGTACATTATGTTGAAGCATCAAGGTCAGTGTTGTGTTAGATGAGTAAGTACAATCAAAGTTACGTCTTATAACTCGCAACATGGTGTCATACATTAAGCGTCAGTGTTGTGTTAGACAAGCAAAGTTACGTCTTATAACTCACAACATGGAGTCATACATTAAGCGTCAGTGTTGTGTTAGACAAGCAAAGTTACGTCTTATAACTCACAACATGGTGTCATACATTAAGCGTCAGTGTTGTGTTAGACAATCAAAGTTACGTCTTATAACTCGCAACATGGAGTCATACATTAAGCGTCAGTGTTGTGTTAGACAATCAAAGTTACGTCTTATAACTCGCAACATGGAGTCATACATTAAGCGTCAGTGTTGTGTTAGACAATCAAAGTTACGTCTTATAACTCACAACATGGTGTCATACATTAAGCGTCAGTGTTGTGTTAGACAATCAAAGTTACGTCTTATAAGTCGCAACATGGAGTCATACATTAAGCAACTCCCACACAACTTTATCCTATCATATAGAATGTTTTTGTTAACACGTCTGACGTCTCCCACCGAGGCAGGGTGACCTAAAAAGAAAGAAGAAGCTTTCATCATCATTCAACACTTTGACCATCACTCATACATAAACACTGTCTTGGCAGAGGAGCTCAGATACGGCAGTTTAGATGTCACTCCAAATATATACGTATGTCGTGCCGAATAGGTAAAAATTGCTATTTTTGGCTTAAGTAGCAACGCTTTTCTTGCCGAATAAGGCAAGCGAAAATTTGTGTATGCAATAATTGAACAAAAATAATTCTGAACCTAACGAAAAAAATATATTTCATTGTGTTTATTATTAAATTATTGTAAACTTAGCCTAATCAACTCAATATATTTTAGATAAGTTAAATTGAGCTTGTTATAATAAGGTTAGGTAACTTTTTTCTAAGGTTCTTTTGATACAAAATTATTAATTTTTAAATTAACATAAATGAAAAAAATGTATCTTTAAACGTATAAGAGAATTTTTTTAGAAAGGACTTAATTTTAAATGATTTCTTGCTAATTGACTAATTTTACCTATTCGACACATGCATATATTATGCGCGTCAGGGAGTAGTACCATTGCAATCATTTTAGATATTTGCAATGTGGTGTAGGAGTCAGGAAGAGCAGACTGGTTCACACTAGGCACTCTAGAAGGAAGTCTTGTTTCTGACCAGGCTACGATGATACCTGGTTCACACTAGGCACTCTAGAAGGAAGTCTTGTTTCTGACCAGGCTATGATGATACCTGGTTCACACTAGGCACTCTAGAAGGAAGTCTTGTTTCTGACCAGGCTATGATGATACCTGGTTCACACTAGGCACTCTAGAAGGAAGTCTTGTTTCTGACCAGGCTACGATGATACCTGGTTCACACTAGGCACTCTAGAAGGAAGTCTTGTTTCTGACCAGGCTATGATGATACCTGGTTCACACTAGGCACTCTAGAAGGAAGTCTTGTTTCTGACCAGGCTATGATGATACCTGGTTCACACTAGGCACTCTAGAAGGAAGTCTTGTTTCTGACCAGGCTACGATGATACCTGAAATAGGTGTCCGAGAGTCAGCGTTCCCATGACCCTCTCCCAAACTAGGCTTCCTGGAGGATAAAGGCCTGATCAACCAGGCTGTTACTGCTGGCCCCACGTAGTCCAGCGTACGAACCACAGCCCGGCTGGTCGGGTACTGACTTTAGGTATCTGTCCAGCTCCCTCTTGAAGGCAGCCAGAAGCCTATTGGTAATTTCCCTTATGCCTGGTGGGAGGCTGTTGAACAGTCTTGGGCTCCTGACACTTGTTTTTTTTTTTTATCTGAATGTACTCATGGTGCCCCCTGCTTTTCATTGTGGGTATATTGTTTTAAGAGGCTAATTTAATTTTATCCATCATTTATTACGATGTTTGTTATAGACTATCTTGTTCTGTAGTGTCATAGATGACTAGTCATAACGTAGAGCGAGGGTTTGTACTCGCCTATAGGTACTCGTCTATATGTGGTTGCAGGGGTTAAGTCACAGCTCCTGGCTCCACCTTTTCGCTAGTCGCTACCAGGTCCACACTTTCCCTGCTCCAAGAGCCGTATCATACCTCTTCTTAAAGCTATGTATGGATCCTGCCTCCACGACTTCACTCTCCAGATTGTTCCACTTCCTGACAACTCTGAGGTACAGTATCTGGCTGTACCCTGTGTGGAAACCGCGTACCAGCTGTGTCGGTACCAGCTGTGTCGGTACCAGCTGTGTCGGTACCAGCTGTGTCGGTACCAGCTGTGTCGGTACCAGCTAAGTGGGTACCAGCTAAGTCGGTACCAGCTGTGTCGGTACCAGCTAAGTGGGTACCAGCTAAGTCGGTACCAGCTAAGTGGGTACCAGCTAAGTCGGTACCAGCTTTGAGTATGACAGCAAGGTTCTTTGTACAGTTGTGTGGACGTGTGTGTAAGCAGTGACTTCCTTGTTTGTTCATAGATGGTCACGCGTACGTGCTCAGGTGTCCTTGCTTGTTTAATAGGGTTTAAAGCCTATCCACTTCACTATTATCATTAAGGCTGGGTTGCTTATTGGGGTTTAAAGGCTGTCGACTGCACGGGAGTCATTAAGGTTGAATGTAACCTTGTCACCATCAGACAAGAATAATTTAATCTCTAAAGTAGGGTTTAAAGTCAAGTTTCAGGGTATATACGCTCTTGGTGGGTATATACGCTGATATATACACTCTTGGTGTGTATATATCGTGTCCTTGGTGTATGACAGACAAATTAGTGCATAGATATGAGTATTGATAAGTATTTTGAAGACTTTTAATGTAAATACGTACCTGATTGTTGGTAGACACGTATAATCCTTGGTAATACATACCCACAAATTGATATACAAAGATATATAAACAAGAAGTGATCAACGTCCCAGGACCGAAATGTTTAATAATTATGTCCTAGCGTTTGCTTGCGTGTCCTTCTAAACAATATATATATATATATATATATATATATATATATATATATATATATATATATATATATATATATAATACATATATACATGCTAAGACGCACCTTTGTGTGTGTATATATCCTATCCTTAGTGTATGTCAGGCAAATCAGGTCTTGCATAAGAGTATTGGTAAGTATCTGGAAGAAATTTTATGGTAAATAGGTACCCGAATGTTTGATACCTAACGAAGCTACACAGTAGGTGAAACTTACTCTGTTGCACCTATTGCGGGTGTTACCAAAGTTAGGGCGATATGTAAGGGCAGGTTTTCTTATATTGATTCTGTTTACCTAGCAGTAAATAGGTGCCTGGGCGTTAGTCAACTAGGTAACTTAAGGATGCTTTCAGGGATCAGCGCCCCCACGGCCTGGTCCCAGACCTGGCCACCTGGTAGATTAAGACTCGACTTATTGACCTACTATAGCTTAGGGTAAATAGGGTAGGGCTTTGAAATTTCGTAAGGTAGGATAACAACTCTTAGCTTATTAATAAACTGAGCTAGTATATACCTTTGAGTTTCGAGTGTTACTACTCTCGGAGCCCGCCCATGGGCCAGGCTCGTGAAAGGTGTTACAGTTTGGAGTATTGTGTGTGGGTGTTGCTATTTGGCTTGTAATTTCTGACTACAGGTTAGTATTCACTCCACAGAATTCGTATAAGTGTAGTGGGCATTTGAGTATATTACCATTGCTAAAAATCGTACACAAAGTTTGTAGATTGTGTGAAGACTAACAACAAGACTGAGGTGTTTCGGGAGTGTACACGCACGTCTTCATAGATAGTACTTTGTTTCTCCCATGCGCTTTATGTCCTTAGATAAACTCTCGAAACTCTTCAAAGGTCAAAGATAAAAAGGATGCATGTGTAACTAATGCTGTTTTTATTGTGGCAACGTTTCGCTCTCCAGGAACTTTGTCAAAAAAAATCACAGCGAGGTGGATGAATCCTTTTAAAGTCATCTGGCTCGGTGGTTAACAAACTGGTCCTTGTCATGGCTTCAAGCCTCACCCCCTTCTCTCTCTCCTCTCCCCCCCTCTCTCTCTCTCTCTCTCTCTCTCTCTCTCTCTCTCTCTCCTTCCTCTCTCCTTCCTCTCTCCTTCCTCTCTCTCTCTCCTTCCCCTCTCTCTCTCCTTCCCCTCTCCTTCCTCCTCTATCCTTCCTCTCTCTCTCTTCTCTCCTATCCTTCTCTCTCCTTCCTCTCTCTCTCCTTCCTCTCTCTCTCCTTCCTCTCTCTCTCCTTCCCTCTCTCTCCTTCCTCTCTCTCTCCTTCCTCTCTCTCTCCTTCCTCTCTCTCTCCTTCCTCTCTCTCTCCTTCCTCTCTCTCTCCTTCCTCTCTCTCTCCTTCCTCTCTCTCTCCTTCCTCTCTCTCTCCTTCCTCTCTCTCTCCTTCCTCTCTCTCTCCTTCCTCTCTCTCTCCTTCCTCTCTCTCTCCTTCCTCTCTCTCTCCTTCCTCTCTCTCTCCTTCCCTCTCTCTCCTTCCCTCTCTCCTTCCTCTCTCTCTCCTTCCTCTTTCTCCTTCCTCTCTCTCCTTCCTCTCCCTTCCTTCCTCTCTCTCCTTCCTCTCTCTCTCTCTTCCTCTCTCTCTCTCCTTCCTCTCTCTCTCCTTCCTCTCTCTCTCCTTCCTCTCTCTCTCTCTCCTTCCTCTCTCTCTCCTTCCTCTCTCTCTCTCCTTCCTCTCTCTCCTTCCTCTCTTCCTCTCTCTCTCTCCTTCCTCTCTCTCTCCTTCCTCTCTCTCTCTTCCTCTCTCTCTCCTTCCTCTCTCTCTCTCTTCCTCTCTCTCTCTTCCTCTCCTCTCTCTCTCTTCCTTCTCTCTCTCTCTCTTCCTCTCTCTCTTCTTCCTCTCTCTCTCTCTCCTTCCTCTCTCTCTTCTTCCTCTCTCTCCTTCCTCTCTCCTTCCTCTCTCTCTCCTTCCTCTCTCTCTCCTTCCTCTCTCTCTCTCTCCTTCCTCTCTCTCTCTCTCCTTCTCTCTCTCTCCTTCCTCTCTCTCCTTCCTCTCTCCTTCCTCTCTCTCTCCTTCCTCTCTCTCCTTCCTCTCCTTCCTCTCTCTCTCCTTCCTCTCTCTCCTTCTCTCTCCTTCCTCTCTCTTCCTCTCTCTCCTTCCTCTCTCCTTCCTCTCTCTCCTTCCCTCTCTCTCCTTCCTCTCTCCTTCCTCTCTCCTTCCTCCTCTCTCTCTTCCTCTCTCTCCTTCTCTCTCTCCTTCCTCTCTCTCTCTCCTTCCTCTCTCTCTCTCCTTCCTCTCTCTCTCTCCTTCCTCTCTCTCTCCTTCCTTCTCTCTCTCTCTTCCTCTCTCTCTCTCCTTCTCTCTCTCTCCTCCTCTCTCCTCTCTCTCTCTCTCTTTCCTCTCTCCTTCCTCTCTCTCTCCTCTTCCTCTCTCTCTTCTTCTCTCTCTCTCTGATTTCTTTCCATTTCTCTCTATTCTTTCTGTGCCTTCCAGTGGTGACTCAGTACTTCATAAAAAAATGCTTCTGCTATTACTAATACTATTACTGCTGCTATTACTACTGTTATTACTATTACTGCTGCTATTACTACTACTACTGGTGGTGCTACTACTGACTAGCACAGCAGCAGCTGCTGCTACTTGCACACAGCAGCAGCATGCCTTCTACTGCTACTGCTCTACTACTGCTCTCACTGCTACTGCTACTACTATACTACTACTACTACGATACTACTACTACTACTCTGAAGCTTATATAAACACATAAAGTTCTCAGGTGTCAATATTTTTCACATTTTTTTCATATATTGAGTTTTAAAATATATTTTTAATAATTCCATATGACTGTTTTTATTGAAAGGTTTTCGTTGGGATATTGACTTAAGTTATTCCCAAACTCCTGTGTCCACAGGCAAAGGTATACCTGTTCATCTAGGCTGAACAGTTATACCCTGGTTAGACGGTTATACCCTGGTTGAACAGTTGTACCTTGGTTGAACAGTTGTACCTTGGTTGAACGGTTGTACCTTGGTTGAACAGTTCTACCTTGGTTGAACAGTTCTACCTTGGTTGAACGGTTGTACCTTGGTTGAACAGTTGTACCTTGGTTGAACTGTTGTACCTTGGTTGAACGGTTGTACCTTGGTTGAACGGTTGTACCTTGGTTGAACGGTTGTACCTTGGTTGAACGGTTGTACCTTGGTTGAACAGTTGTACCTTGGTTGAACAGTTGTACCTTGGTTGAACTGTTGTACCTTGGTTGAACGGTTGTACCTTGGTTGAACGGTTGTACCTTGGTTGAACGGTTGTACCTTGGTTGAACAGTTGTACCTTGGTTGAACAGTTGTACCTTGGTTGAACGGTTGTACCTTGGTTGAACGGTTGTACCTTGGTTGAACGGTTGTACCTTGGTTGAACGGTTGTACATTGGTTGAACAGTTGTACCTTGGTTGAACGGTTGTACCTTGGCTGAACGGTTGTACCTTGGCTGAACAGTTGTACCTTGGTTGAACAGTTGTACCTTGGCTGAACAGTTGTACCTTGGTTGAACGGTTGTACCTTGGCTGAACAGTTGTACCTTGGTTGAACGGTTGTACCTTGGCTGAACAGTTGTACCTTGGCTGAACGGTTGTACCTTGGCTGAACAGTTGTACCTTGGCTGAACAGTTGTACCTTGGTTGAACAGTTGTACCTTGGTTGAACAGTTGTACCTTGGTTGAACAGTTGTACCTTGGTTGAACAGTTGTACCTTGGTTGAACAGTTGTACCTTGGTTGAACGGTTGTACCTTGGTTGAACAGTTGTACCTTAGTTGAACGGTTGTACCTTGGTTGAACAGTTGTACCTTGGCTGAACGGTTGTACCTTGGCTGAACGGTTGTACCTTGGCTGAACAGTTGTACCTTGGTTGAACAGTTGTACCTTGGTTGAACGGTTGTACCTTGGTTGAACAGTTGTACCTTGGTTGAACGGTTGTACCTTGGCTGAACAGTTGTACCTTGGCTGAACGGTTGTACCTTGGCTGAACAGTTGTACCTTGGTTGAACAGTTGTACCTTGGTTGAACAGTTGTACCTTGGTTGAACAGTTGTACCTTGGTTGAACAGTTGTACCTTGGTTGAACGGTTGTACCTTGGTTGAACAGTTGTACCTTGGTTGAACGGTTGTACCTTGGTTGAACAGTTGTACCTTGGTTGAACAGTTGTACCTTGGTTGAACGGTTGTACCTTGGTTGAACGGTTGTACCTTGGCTGAACAGTTGTACCTTGGCTGAACAGTTGTACCTTGGCTGAACAGTTGTACCTTGGCTGAACAGTTGTACCTTGGTTGAACAGTTGTACCTTGGTTGAACAGTTGTACCTTGGTTGAACAGTTGTACCTTGGTTGAACAGTTGTACCTTGGTTGAACAGTTGTACCTTGGCTGAACAGTTGTACCTTGGTTGAACGGTTGTACCTTGGTTGAACAGTTGTACCTTGGCTGAACAGTTGTACCTTGGTTGAACAGTTGTACCTTGGCTGAACAGTTGTACCTTGTGAACAGTTGTACGGCTGAACAGTTGTACCTTGGCTGAACAGTTGTACCTTGGCTGAACAGTTGTACCTTGGCTGAACAGTTGTACCTTGGCTGAACAGTTGTACCTTGGCTGAACAGTTGTACCTTGGTGAACAGTTGTACCTTGGTTGAACAGTTGTACCTGTTGAACAGTTGACCTTGGTTGAACGTTGTACCTTGGCTGAACAGTTGTACCTTGGTTGAACGGTTGTACCTTGGTTGAACAGTTGTACCTTGGCTGAACAGTTGTACCTTGGCTGAACAGTTGTACCTTGGTTGAACGGTTGTACCTTGGCTGAACAGTTGTACACTTACCTGTTCACTTCTCAAGTTAATATTCTAACAATATTATAGAAAATCTGATTTATTAAGTTTTATTGACGAAACGTTTCGTGTACGTAGCAAACTTGAGTCTCATACGGAGGTGACATGACCCTGGTGTGCCAATAATGTAATCACTTTTGTACTTGAATCCTGGTGTGGGCGAAATGTTTCATCAATAAAGTTCTTATATAGTGCGATTAGTTGGAAAGGCGGCTGGAAAAAACGTCCGAGGCTGAGTAGTCTTTTTTTATGGTATTTTAACGTTTAATTTAGGATGAAAATTTGTAATTGTATTTTCTGAAGATCTCGCGGAGATCTTCAGAAGTACTGTATATATTACAATATCTTGAAGAATGGGACACTTGTGCAATGTTTATTAAGGAAAGGTTTCACCATCCAGTGGCTTCTTCAGTCTGAGGGACTGATTACCTCAAACTACTCATCTTCTACCGTTCTTCTCTGTATTGGACTGAAGAAACCACTGGCTGTCTTATTCTTCTACGTTTGTGTTGAGTACAGTGTAGATAATTTATATCATTACGTAAAACAACCACTATGAAATATTGAACTTCCAAGCGCTTTCGTGACTTTTTTCACATTATCAAGGACCTACAAAAATAATAGAAGAGGACCTTGATAATGCGAGAAATCACGAAAGTGCTTCGAAGTTCACAATTTTTTCCACAGTGGTTGTTTTGCTTATTTCGATATCACCTGTTCATTGTCGGAAACTTTTGGCCCCAATAAAGATACCCAAGTGTCTACCTATCTGAAGGGTATTCCTGGGATCAACGCCCCCGCGACCCGGTCCACGACCAGGCCTCCCGGTGGATCAGGGCCTGATCAACCAGGCTGTTACTGCTGGCCGCACGTAGTCCAACGTACGAACCAGCTCCTTGAAGGCAGCCAGGGGTCTGTTGGTAATTCCCCTTATGCCTGGTAGGAGGTTGTTGAACAGTCTTGGGCCCCGGACACTTAGTTTTCTCTTAGTATACCAATGGCGCCACTACTTTTCATTGGGGGTATTTTGCAATAATTTTTGTCTAATATGATCATATTGAATGTTTAGTGACACGTGTTTTGTGTACAGGTATGGCCCCGTACAGAGTGTCAAGATGTTGCCCGGGAGCGGTGTGGGTGGAGAGGAGAGCGGCCCGGGTATGTGCGCTACCGTGGCCTTTGTTGACATCTGCGCTGCCGCCAAGGCTCACAAGGCTGACAACCGTCTTGAAGACCGCTGTCTCAAGACCACTTACCACGAGGCGTCACTCTCAGCTCTCTCCTCACCACACTACACCCCGCCCATACACCTTCACCGGGACCCACCCGCCCACCCATACACGCCCACGCCTCCGCCTGCTCCAAACCCCAACAACCCCGTACTAGCCGCCCGTAGCCCAAGGTTCTCAGGGTGAGTATTATTCTCATGTTTACTACTTTAAGTCAACACATGTACATTGTCTTGATTCTTTCTACCTGTGGTATACCTGTTTACTCGTGGTATACCTGTTTACCCGTGGTATACCTGTTTACCTGTGGTATACCTGTTTACCCGTCATATACATCTTGCTAGTTTTCTAACTTCGAATTCTGCCCTTTTTTTTATTTAGTAAAATTAGATAGATCAGGAGTGTGCTGCTACATTACATGATAGGTACGTAATTGGAAGAAAGGATGTTTCCGTTCCAGATCAACTAGCCTGTGATGGATACGTGGGGCAGCAGGCCACCAGCAGCAAAAGCCTGGTTGACCAGGCTAGTACCAGACGAGCCTGGCCCATGGCCGGGCTCCGTGAGTAGAAAAACTCTGGGAACTTATCAAAGGTAAACAATCTCTGGAGACCCGTCACAGGTAAACCACAGGTACCCTTCCCTTCTACAGATACTGTGTGGTAACCATGGGCTAATTTCTTACCAGTGGGTACATAGCTTGGAACCTAACCTGCTGTATAAGCGGACCCTACAGTAGCCCAGAACCTAACCTGCTGTATAAGCGGGGCCCTACAGTAGCCCAGAGCCTAACCTGCTGTATAAGCGGGGCCCTACAGTAGCCCAGAGCCTAACCTGCTGTATAAGCGGGGCCCTACAGTAGCCCAGAGCCTAACCTGCTGTATAAGCGGACCCTACAGTAGCCCAGAACCTAACCTGCTGTATAAGCGGGGCCCTACAGTAGCCCAGAGCCTAACCTGCTGTATAAGCGGACCCTACAGTAGCCCAGAACCTAACCTGCTGTATAAGCGGGGCCCTACAGTAGCCCAGAGCCTAACCTGCTGTATAAGCGGGGCCCTACAGTATATTACTGGACTCATAGCGTGCAAGGCTATGAAGCAATATTGATGGGGAAAAAATTAAGCCTCTCTCTACCCTTGCATGAAAACTTGGTTACCTCGTATATTGACCAGGCGTTATATGGCCACTACCTGTTGACGGTATCTGGGGTCATGGTCCCCGCTGCCTCCTGCCTACCAGGCACTTGTATTTACCCTTAATTTATTACTGTAGTTGTCTTCAAGTAAAAGTTAATGGTCGCCTGATTGATGCTATTACTAGGTTTTAGTTCATTGTCCTGGTATAGTTAACCTGCTAGCTACAGTGTTTAATTATATGTAGGAGTTGATGATGTTATAGGTTGTGACACTGCTGGTTGATGACACTGCTAGTTGATGACACTGCTGGTGATGACACTGCTGGTTGATGACACTGCTGGTTGATGACAGTACTGGTTGATGACACTGCTGGTGATGACACTGCTGGTTGATGACACTGCTGGTTGATGACACTGCTAGTGATGACAGTGCTGGTGATGACACTGCTGGTTGATGACTGCTGGTTGATGACACTGCTGGTTGTGACAGTGCTGGTTGATGACATTGCTGGTTGATGACAGTACTGGTGATGACAGTGCTGGTTGATGACACTGCTAGTGATGACAGTGCTGGTGATGACACTGCTGGTTGATGACAGTACTGGTTGATGACACAGCTGGTTGATGACACTGCTGGTTGATGACACTGCTAGTGATGACACTGCTGGTGATGACACTGCTGGTTGATGACAGTACTGGTGATGACACTGCTGGTTGATGACAGTACTGGTTGATGACACTGCTGGTTGATGACACTGCTGGTTGATGACACTGCTAGTGATGACACTGCTGGTTGATGACAGTGCTGGTTGATAACAGTACTGGTTGATGACACTGCTGGTTGATGACACTGCTGGTTGATGACACTGCTAGTGATGACAGTGCTGGTGATGACACTGCTGGTTGATGACAGTGCTGGTTGATAACAGTACTGGTTGATGACACTGCTGGTTGATGACACTGCTAGTGATGACAGTGCTGGTGATGACACTGCTGGTTGATGACAGTCTGGTGATGACATGCTGGTTGATGACATGCTGGTGATGACACTGCTGGCTTGATGACAGTGCTGGTGATGACAGTGCTGGTGATGACACTGCTGGTTGATGACAGCTGGTTGATGACAGTCTGGTGATGACACTGCTGGTGATGAACTGCTGGTTGATGACACTGCTTGATGAGGTGATGACACTGCTGGTTAATGACAGTACTGGTTGATGACAGTGCTGGTTGATAGTGCTGGTGATGACAGTGCTGGTGATGACAGTGCTGGTGATGACAGTGCTGGTTGATGACAGTGCTGGTGATGACACTGCTGGTTGATGACAGTACTGGTTGATAACAGTACTGGTTGATGCACTGCTGGTGATGAGACTCTGGTTGATGACTGCTGATGACACTGCTGGTGATGACACTGCTGGTTGATGACAGTACTGGTGATGACACTGCTGGTTAATGACAGTACTGGTTGATGACACTGCTGGTTGATGACAGTACTGGTTGATAACAGTACTGGTTGATGACACTGCTGGTTGATGACAGTGCTGGTTGATAACAGTACTGGTTGATGACACTGCTAGTGATGACAGTGCTGGTGATGACACTGCTGGTTGATGACAGTGCTGGTTGATAACAGTGCTGGTTGATGACACTGCTGGTTGAATGACATGCTGGTGATGACACTGCTGGTTGATGACAGTACTGGTTGATGACACTGCTGGTTGATGACACTGCTGGTTGATGACAGTACTGGTTGATGACACTGCTGGTTGATGACACTGCTGGTTGATGACAGTGCTGGTGATGACAGTGCTGGTTGATGACAGTGCTGGTTGATGACAGTGCTGGTTGATAACAGTGCTGGTTGATGACACTGCTGGTTGATGACACTGCTAGTGATGACAGTGCTGGTGATGACACTGCTGGTTGATGACAGTGCTGGTTGATAACAGTACTGGTTGATGACACTGCTGGTTGATGACACTGCTAGTGATGACAGTGCTGGTGATGACACTGCTGGTTGATGACAGTACTGGTTGATGACACTGCTGGTTGATGACACTGCTGGTTGATGACAGTGCTGGTGATGACAGTGCTGGTTGATGACAGTGCTGGTTGATGACACTGCTGGTGATGACACTGCTGGTTGATGACACTGCTGGTGATGACACTGCTGGTTGATGACACTGCTGGTGATGACATGCTGGTTGATGACAGTGCTGGTTGATGACACTGCTGGTTAATGACATGTTGTGAGCTGGTTGATGACACTGCTGGTTGATACACTGCTGGTTGATGACAGTGCTGGTGATGACACTGCTGGTGATGACACTGCTGGTTGATGACATGCTGTGATGACAGTGCTGGTATGACATGCTGGTTGATGACACTCTGGTTGATGACAGTGCTGGTGATGACACTGCTGGTTGATGACACTGCTGGTGATGACAGTGCTGGTGATGACACTGCTGGTTGATGACAGTACTGGTGATGACACTGCTGGTTATGACACGCTGGTGAGCAGTACTGGTTGATGACACTGCTGGTTGATGACACTGCTGGTTGATGACATGCTGGTTGATGACATGCTGGTGATGACATGCTGGTTGATGACACTGCTGGTGATGACACTGCTGGTGATGACCGTTTCCTGGTGATGACACTGCTGGTTGATGACACTGCTGGTTGACTGGTGATGACAGTGCTGGTTGATGCACTGCTGGTTAATGCATGTTGAGACACTGCTGGTTGATGACACTGCTGGTGATGACACTGCTGGTTGATGACATCTGGTTGATGACACTGACTGGTGATGACACTGCTGGTTGATGACATGCTGGTGATGACATGCTGGTTGATGACATGCTGGCATGATGCTGTGATGACAGTGCTGGTGATGACAGTGCTGGTTGATGACAGTGCTGGTTGATGACAGTGCTGGTTGATGACAGTGCTGGTTGATGACAGTGCTGGTTGATGACAGTGCTGGTTGATGACAGTGCTGGTTGATGACAGTGCTGGTGATGACAGTGCTGGTTGATGACACTGCTGGTTGATGACACTGCTGGTGATGACACTGCTGGTGATGACAGTGCTGGTGATGACACTACTGGTGATGACAGTGCTGGTTGATGACACTGCTGGTGATGACACTGCTGGTTGATGACTGCTAGTTGATGACACTACTGGTTGATGACACTACTGGTTGATGACACTACTGGTTGATGACACTGCTAGTTGATGACACTACTGGTTGATGACACTGCTAGTTGATGACAGTGCTGATGACACTACTGGTTGATGACAGTGCTGGTGATGACAGTGCTGGTGATGACAGTGCTGGTTGATGACACTACTGGTGATGACACTGCTGGTTGATGACAGTGCTGGTTGATGACACTACTGGTTGATGACAGTGCTGGTTGATGACACTACTGGTTGATGACACTACTGGTTGATGACACTACTGGTTGATGACACTGCTAGTTGATGACAGTGCTGGTGATGACACTGCTGGTTGATGACACTGCTGGTTGATGACAGTGCTGGTGATGACACTGCTGGTTGATGACACTGCTGGTTGATGACAGTGCTGGTGATGACACTGCTGGTTGATGACAGTACTGGTTGATGACACTACTGGTTGATGACACTGCTGGTTGATGACAGTGCTGGTTGATGACACTGCTGGTGATGACACTGCTGGTGATGACACTGCTGGTGATGACAGTGCTGGTGATGACACTGCTGGTTGATGACACTGCTGGTTGATGACACTGCTGGTTGATGATACTGCTGGTTGATGACCTGCTGGTTGATGACAGTGTTAAACTACCAGCCAGCAAGCACAACACTGGTTACATATGCTTGTACACAAGCTCTGCTGCCTCACCTCCAGAAAAACAATACTATCCAAGTATCCACTTGGTGTCCTGCCCACGCTAGTCAAAGAAAGCCACACGTCGTAGAAGCTTGATAATAACGTTGTGCCCAGCTGTGGGCACTGCCACTGACCAGCTGTGATAAGTGTTCATACAAAGTCTCTGCAGTGCATATAGAGAGAGTGCAATAAAATCACACTAAACAGATCATTTCTCACATTATCAAGTTCCTTGATAATGTGAGAAATCACGAAAGCGCTTGGAAGCTCGCTATTTTTTCAGTGGTTGTTTTACATAGTGTGTGTACCTTGGTGATAACCTATGTGGCTTGTGTGTGTGTGTATATATAGTGTAAGTATAGTTTGAATATGAGATATAGTTGTGTCAAGAGTATTCTGCAAGTGATGCTCAGGGGGATTACTCTCATCTGCTGCTACGGAAGCTGCGGCTTCATCAGGAATATCCTCAGCCCTCGTCTCTGGTGCCGTCAGCATGTAAGCTGCCTGTTAGCTAGTTACTCCCTACACCGTCAGCATGTAAGCGGCCTGCTAGCTAGTTACTCCCTACACCGTCAGCATGTAGGCGGCCTGCTAGCTAGTTACTCCCTACACCGTCAGCATGTAAGCGGCCTGCTAGCTAGTTACTCCCTACACCGTCAGCATGTAAGCGGCCTGCTAGCTAGTTACTCCCTACACCGTCAGCAGGCAGCAGTGTACCACTAGCACGCTGACACTGACACTGTAACAGGAGGCTCGCTACTACTGCCTGCAGTGTTAGTGTTCAGTGAAATTAGTGCCAAGTAACAAGTGAAACACATTCCTCTTACAGTGAAATGATGGTGACACCAAGTGATTTAATTCATGGTCATTTATGGAACTAAATATAGTATCAATTGTAAGATGACACTTAACAAGTGATATCGCAATATACAAAACAACCACTGTGAAAAAATAGTGAACATCCAAGCGCTTTCGTCATTTCTCACATTATCAAGGCACTGTATGTTATTTATATAATTATATAAATTGCATAAGGCAGTGAGAAGAGAAATTGTGGGGGGCAGTGAAGTGGTCAGTGGCGTGTGTGTGAAAGTGTACACCTGCAAGGTGGTGGTGTGAGTCAGTGGCGTGTGTGTGAAAGTGTACACCTGCAAGGTGGTGGTGTGAGTCAGTGGCGTGTGTATGAAAGTGTACACCTGCAAGGTGGTGGTGTGAGTCAGCAAGTGTGTGTGGGTGTACAGGCTGCTGCTGGTGGCCTGTTTCCCTCACTAGCTGGCCTGTCAGCCTGCTGGCTGGTGTCAAAGATAGGTCACCAGACTGTGTACCCTGGCCTGCGCTTGTCAGTCGTGTGTGTATTTACCTCTTATTAACCTGTTCTCCTCTCTTAATGAGCTCACTTCTCAAGGAGCTCACGTGTTTTTGAGGAGCTTATCACACTTGGGTTCTCACCTAGACGTCAAAAATACCAGGTAAGTATGTATGATGAAACGTCGAAGTGGCAGAAAGTGTAAAAAGAGACCGTAATATTTCGATCAGAGTCTGCTGAAGACGACCTCAGATAGACCGAAATACACAAATAATCCCGCACATAATAGAGAAAAGCTTCTGACGATGTTTCGATCCATCTTGGACCATTCACAAGTCAATAGTGTCTATTCACACTTCATGTCTGTCTTCACTTGGGTTAGTCACTTCACAGACATGTATGTACATGTGTATTGTTTTATCAGTGTTGTCAGGATGTTTTATCAGTGTTGTCAGGATGTTTTATCAGAGTTGTCAGGATGTTTTATCAGAGTTGTCAGGATGTTTTATCAGAGTTGTCAGGATGTTTTATCAGAGTTGTCAGGATGTTTTATCAGTGTTGTCAGGATGTTTTATCAGAGTTGTCAGGATGTTTTATCAGAGTTGTCAGGATGTTTTATCAGAGTTGTCAGGATGTTTTATCAGTGTTGTCAGGATGTTTTATCAGTGTTGTCAGGATGTTTTATCAGTGTTGTCAGGATGATTTATCAGTGTTGTCAGGATGTTTTATCAGTGTTGTCAGGATATTTTATCAGAGTTGTTAGGATGTTTTATCAGAGTTGTCAGGATGTTTTATCAGAATTGTCAGGATGTTTTATCAGAGTTGTCAGGATGTTTTATCAGTGTTGTCAGTTTATCAGTGTTGTCAGGATGTTTTATCAGAGTTGTCAGGATGTTTTATCAGTTGTCAGGATGTTTTATCAGTGTTGTCAGGATGTTTTATCAGTGTTGTCAGGATGTTTTATCAGTGTTGTCAGGAAGGCGGAAATCATAGGAATTTAAACCTAAGTGGCGTGGTCTTGTAGCTTCATACTTTGAACATCTTCCATGACAGTCGATGTGACTTGGCCCTGACTGGCTTGGGCCAGTAGGTGACTTGGCCCTGACTGGCTTGGGCCAGTAGGTGACTTGGCCCTGACTGGCTTGGGCCAGTAGGTGACTTGGCCCTGACTGGCTTGGGCCAGTAGGTGACACACTACACTTGTAAGTTATTATTTCTGTACATACGAAGATGTGTTTTGTTTACGTCTTTAAAAGGTTAAAATGGGGACAAACTAAACTATGAAAGTCCGGTTCCTACAAGGGCTACCACCAGCAACAGTCTGGTTGACCAGTCAGTCAACAGTGATTTACATACTGGTCCCAGGTTGGAACATGTACGTAAATCACAGGTCAGTCACAGGGTACACGTGTTATACACGGTTACAATAAGTGTTAGGGGCCCAAGACTGTTCAACAGCCTCCTAGCATACATAAGGGGGATTACCAATAGACCCCTGGCTGTCTTCAAGAAGGCGCTGGACAGGCACCTAAAGTCAGTACCTGATCAGCCGGGCTGTGGTTCGTACGTCAGTTTACGTGCGGCCAGCAGTAACAGCCTCGTTGATCAGACCCTGATCCATCACGAGGCCTGGTCTCAGACCGGGACGCGGGGGCGTTGACCCCCGAAACCCTCTCCAGGTATGACGTATCAACTATTTTACGCATCAAAGAACGGAAAAGTTATCCTGCCAGAGTGCAATACGTTTATCAGGCTTCTCTTTTACACGTATGGAGAGAGGGTAGATCCTCCCTGGATGGTTGTTGGCGGGAAAACATTAACGAAGTAGCTGTAATTTTGGCCTCTAACATCCATTAGTGGTGTTTAGATGGGCGGTTGCTAGTCAATATTGTGGTGTTGTGAGCAAGTGAAGGTGGTTTATACCTTCCTCTGGTCTAACAACACTCACAACACAATATTGTGTGTTGTGAGCAACGTGAAGGTGGTTTATACCTTCCTCTGGTCTAACAACACTCACAACACAATATTGTGTGTTGTGAGCAACGTGAAGGTGGTTTATACCTTCCTCTGGTCTAACAACACTCACAACACAATATTGTGTGTTGTGAAGCAATGTGAAGGTGGTTTATACCTTCCTCTGGTCTAACAACACTCACAACACAATATTGTGGTGTTGTGAGCAACGTGAAGGTGGTTTATACCTTCCTCTGGTCTAACAACACTCACAACACAATATTGTGTGTTGTGAGCAACGTGAAGGTGGTTTATACCTTCCTCTGGTCTAACAACACTCACAACACAATATTGTGTGTTGTGAGCAACGTGCTGGTGGTTTATACCTTCCTCTGGTCTAACAACACTCACAACACAATATTGTGTGTTGTGAGCAACGTGAAGGTGGTTTATACCTTCCTCTGGTCTAACAACACTCACAACACAATATTGTGTGTTGTGAAGCAACGTGAAGGTGGTTTATACCTTCCTCTGGTCTAACAACACTCACAACACAATATTGTGGTGTTGTGAGCAACGTGAAGGTGGTTTATACCTTCCTCTGGTCTAACAACACTCACAACACAATATTGTGTGTTGTGAAGCAACGTGAAGGTGGTATATACCTTCCTCTGGTCTAACAACACTCACAACACAATATGTGTGTTGTAGAACGAACTGTAGTTATACCTCCTTCTAACAACTCTCACATTCACAATAGCTCTAGCATTCACGAAACTTCCTTCTAAAACCTCAACATTCACAATACTTCGAAGCAATTCACGAAACTCTCAACATTCACGAAACTCCAACATTCACGAAGACTCTCAACATTCACGAAACTCTCAACATTCACTGAAACTCTCAACATTCACGAAACTCCAACATTCACGAGAACTCTCACATTCACGAAACTCTCAACATTCACGAAACTCTCAACATTCACGAAACTCTCAACATTCACGAAACTCTCAACATTCACGAAACTCTCAACATTCACGAAACTCTCAACATTCACGAAACTCTCAACATTCACGAAACTCTCAACATTCACGAAACTCTCAACATTCACGAAACTCTCAACATTCACGAAACTCTCAACATTCACGAAACTCTCAACATTCACGAAACTCTCAACATTCACGAAACTCTCAACATTCACGAAACTCTCAACATTCACGAAACCTCCTCAACATTCACGAAACTCTCAACATTCACGAAACTCTCAACATTCACAAACTCTCAACATTCACAAACCATCAACATTCACAGAACATCCAACATTCACAAACCCAACATTCACAAACCTCAACATTCACAGCACACAACAGTTTACAGCACACAACAGTCACAGCACACAACATTCACGAAGCACCAACAGTCACAGCACACAACAGTCACAGCACACAACAGTCACAGCACACAACAGTCACAGCACACAACAGTCACAGCACACAACAGTCACAGCACACAACAGTCACAGCACACAACAGTCACAGCACACAACAGACACAGCACACAACAGTCACAGCACACAACAGTCACAGCACACAACAGTTTACAGTCACACAACAGTCACAGCACACAACTCCAACATCAGCACACAACAGTCACAACACACAGTCACAGCACACAACAGTCACAACACAACACACAACAGTCACAACACAACAGTCACACACAACAGTCACAGCACACAACAGTCACAGCACACAACAGTCACAGCACACAACAGTCACAGCACACAACAGTCACAGCACACAACAGTCACAGCACACAACAGTCACAGCACACAACAGTCACAGCACACAACAGTCACAGCACACAACAGTCACACACACAACAGTCACAGCACACAACATGTCACAGCACACAACAGTCACAATGCACACAACAGTCACACACACAACATTCACAAACACACAACAATCACACAACATCACACAACATTCACAAACACACAACATTCACATACACACAACATTCACAATACACACACAGCAACATCACATCACACACACAACATTCACAAGCACACAACATTCACAATCACACAACATTCACAATACACACAACATTCACAATACACACAACATTCACAATACACACAACATTCACAATACACACAACATTCACAATACACACAACATTCACAATACACGCAACATTCACAATACACGCAACATTCACAATACACGCAACATTCACAATACACGCAACATTCACAATACACGCAACATTCACAATACACCAACATTCACAATACACGCAACATTCACAATACACGCAACATTCACAATACACGCAACATTCACAATACACGCAACATTCACAATACACCAACATTCACAATACACGCAACATTCACAATCACGCAACATTCACAATACACGCAACATTCACAATACACGCAACATTCACAATACACGCAACATTCACAATACACGCAACATTCACAATACACACAACATTCACAATACACACAACATTCACAATACACGCAACATTCACAATACACGCAACATTCACAATACACGCAACATTCACAATACACGCAACATTCACAATACACGCAACATTCACAATACACGCAACATTCACAATACACGCAACATTCACAATACACGCAACATTCACAATACACGCAACATTCACAATACACGCAACATTCACAATACACGCAACATTCACAATACACGCAACATTCACAATACACGCAACATTCACAATACACGCAACATTCACAATACACGCAACATTCACAATACACACACACTCACACACAACACACACACAACATACACACACAACATACAGGTATATATGATAATATATACATGGAAAGTACTTGAGGGCCTGGTCCCAAATCTGCACACTGCCATAACAACATACTGGAGTGAGAGATATGGGAGAAAGTGTAAAATAAACCCAGTGAGGAGCAGGGGTGCGGTGGGGACAATACGGGAGCACTGTATTAACATCCGGGGTCCCAGACTATTCAACATCTTACCAGAAGATATCCGAAACACGGCTGGAACCAGTGTAGAAGCCTTCAAGAGGAAACTGGACAAGTATCTTCACCAGGTGCCAGATCAACCAGGCTGTGATGGATATGTGGGGCAGCGGGCCTCCAGCAGCAACAGCCTGGTTGACCAGGCAAGCACCAGACGAGCCTGGCCCATGGCTGGGCTCAGAGAGTAGATAAATTATCGAAACTCTTCAAAGGTATACACACACACAACATACACACACAACATACACACACAAACAACACACTCACACACAACACACTCACAACACACACAACACACTCACAACACACTGCAGCATACATTAAGACACACCTTGAAGCCAGGTACACATGTACCGTCCACAACGTACCCTTCTCTTTTTGTTCCTTGATAAGGTCGTACCCATACATTGTTTGTGTAATAGTGTGGGTTTCCGTGATGGGTGGCAGTGAATGGGGTGATGGGGAGGGGTGAGAATGGTGGTGGTGGTGGGGTGCGTGATGGACCACAGTACTGGGGAAGTGGTAGTGGTGGGGGAGATGGTGGGGGAGAGTTGAGTCAGTCATCGATCTGCCTACCTTCTGTGATGGTGCAGCCGCCACCATCCCCTTCCTGCTGTTGCTGCCTCTGCTGACGCTGCTGCTGCTGCCTCTGCTGACGCTGCTGCTGCAGTTGTTGACGCTGCTGTTACTGCTGCTGCAGTGGTTGACGCTGCTGTTACAGCTGCTGCAGTGGTTGACGCTGCTGTTACTGCTGCTGCAGTGGTTGATGCTGCTGTTACTGCTGCTGCAGTGGTTGACGCTGCTGCTGTTGCTGCTGCAGTGGTTGACGCTGCTGTTACTGCTGCTGCAGTGGTTGACGCTGCAGTGGTTGACGCTGCTGTTACTGCTGCTGCAGTGGTTGATGCTGCTGTTACTGCTGCTGCAGTGGTTGACGCTGCAGTGGTTGACGCTGCTGTTACTGCTGCTGCAGTGGTTGATGCTGCTGTTACTGCTGCTGCAGTGGTTGACGCTGCTGCTGTTGCTGCTGCAGTGGTTGACGCTGCTGTTACTGCTGCTGCAGTGGTTGACGCTGCAGTGGTTGACGCTGCTGTTACTGCTGCTGCAGTGGTTGACGCTGCTGCTGTTGCTGCTGCAGTGGTTGACGCTGCTGTTGCTGCAGTGATTGACGCTGCTGTTACTGCTGGTGCAGTGGTTGACGCTGCTGTTACTGCTGCTGCAGTGGTTGACGCTGCTGCTGTTACTGCTGCAGTGGTTGACGCTGCTGTTACTGCTGCTGCAGTGGTTGACGCTGCTGTTACTGCTGCTGCAGTGGTTGACGCTGCTGTTGCTGCTGCAGTGGTTGACGCTGCTGTTACTGCTGCTGCAGTGGTTGACGCTGCTGTTGCTGCTGCAGTGGTTGACGCTGCTGTTACTGCTGCTGCAGTGATTGACGCTGCTGTTGCTGCTGCAGTGGTTGACGCTGCTGTTACTGCTGCTGCAGTGGTTGACGCTGCTGCTGTTGCTGCTGCAGTGGTTAACGCTGCTGTTGCTGCTGCAGTGGTTGACGCTGCTGTTGTTACTGCTGTAGTGGTTGACGCTGCTGTTGTTACTGCTGTAGTGGTTAACGCTGCTGCTGTTACTGCTGTAGTGGTTGACGCTGCTGCTGCTGTTACTGCTGTAGTGGTTGACGCTGCTGCTGCTGTTACTGCTGTAGTGGTTGACGCTGCTGTTACTGCTGTAGTGGTTGACGCTGCTGTTACTGCTGTAGTGGTTGACGCTGCTGTTACTGCTGCTGCAGTGGTTGACGCTGCTGTTGTTGCTGCTGCAGTGGTTGACGCTGCTGTTGTTGCTGCTGCAGTGGTTGACGCTGCTGTTGTTGCTGCTGCAGTGGTTGACGCTGCTGCAGTGGTTGACGCTGCTGCTGTTGCTGCTGCAGTGGTTGACGCTGCTGTTGTTGCTGCTGCAGTGGTTGACGCTGCTGTGCTGCCACCAGCACCACTCGGCGGACTGCTACTGGAAGAGCTCTGGAAACTGGTCATGGACACAGTATATACCTTTACCTTGTATATACTTTTGAGTTTCGAGAGTTTTTTTCTACTCCCGGAGCCCGGCCATAGGCCAGACTCGTCTATTGCTTGCCTGGTCAATCAGGCTGTTGCTGCTGATTGTCCGTCACCATCACTGTTCCTCAGTGCACAGTACTCCTCCCAGATTCTTTATCCTCCTCATATACGACACAGACATAAATCACTACCATCGCAGACTTGTACAAGTGTGACAACCATAGAAGATGTCAAAACCAAGTTTTCCTGGTGGTTACTGTAAACGTTACGCTCATTGAGGACATATTTTGGTTACTCGGTAGAAAACACTGAAGAAAGTTCAGGAGGAGAGCCAGAGTTTTCCAGTGGGCAGTTGAGAAGAACATGACGTTCAGTGGTGGTAATTTCCAGCTGCTTAAGTATGGGAAGAATGAAGATGTCAACATGAACACTGTGTACAAAACTCAAGATGATCGTCAAATACAATGAAAGGAACACGTGAAAGACTTGGGAGTAATTATGTCAGCTGACCTTTCTTATATAGAACACAGTAAGACAAATGTCACGACAGCCAGGAAGATGACGGGGTGGATAAATAGAACTTTCAAAACAAAGGAAATAGTACCATTGGTGACGCTTTTCAAATCGCTTGTGCTCTCTCATTTAGAATATTGTTCAGTGTTGACGGCCCCGTTCAGGGCAGAAGAAATACAGCTGCGTCAGATAGATCATTTACGTCCCCCATAGAGCTAATAAAGTATTTAAATTACTGGGAATGTCTTAGTTTCTAAATATGTACTCACTAGAGAGGCGGGAAAGCTATATGGAAATATATACCTGTTAAGTACTTGAGGGCCTCGTCTCAAGTCTGCACACTGCCATAACAACATACTGGAGTGAGAGATATGGGAGGAAGTCCAAAATGAACCCAGTGAAAAGCAGGGTCACCGTGGGCACAATAAGAGAACATTGTATCACCATTCGTGGTCTCAGATTATTCAACATCTTACAAGAAGATATCAGAAACACTGCTGGGACAGGTGTAGAAATCAAGAGGAAATTGGACAAGTATCTTCGCCAAGTTCCAGGATGTGATGGATATGTGGACCAGCGGACCGCCAGCAACAACAGCCTGGTTGACCAGGCTAGCACCAGACGAGACTAGTGGTGTTTTGGGGTGTGTGGTGGTGTTTTGGGGTGTGGTGGTGGTGTTTTGGGGTGTGGGGTGGTGGTATTGTGGGGGAGGTGTGGTGTGGGAGTGAAGATAACATGTTCTCTAGACCTGGGTAGTGTATTGGATGCCTGCCAGTACAGTGGATCTTACCCTGGTGGATGCTGGGCCGGTTCCTCACCCCAAACCCCTTCTTTCCACCCATCTCCCTCCCTTCTCTCCACCTCCCTTCATCCCCCTCCCTCCTTTCCCCAACCTCTTTTTCTCTCCGTCTCCCACCTTCCTTCATCTCCCTATCCCTTCTCTCTCTCTCTCTTTTTCTCTTTCTCTCTCTTTTTCTCTTTCTCTCTCTCTTTCTCTTTCTCTCTCTCTTTCTCTTTCTCTTTCTCTCTCTCTTTCTCTTTCTCTTTCTCTCTCTCTCTCTCTCTCTCTCTCTCTCTCTCTCTCTCTCTCTCTCTCTCTCTCTCTCTCTCTCTCTCTCTCTCTCTCTCTCATCCCCTGTGACATGCGACCAGTTTAGTTTTTCTATTTCCGTATCCCCTCCTTGTTGTCAGACTTGGCTTGCTTTCGCCTGATCAATCAGGCTGTTGCTACCAGCAACCCCATCACCCACCTGCTGTAGGAACTTGTTAAGGTCTTCAACCTTCGTATCAGCCCTATCAAAACATGGGCAGTGTTCAGGTAGTGCGTTGAAGAGCCCTGGGCTATGGATGTTGAGTGTTCTCGTATTGTACCTGTGACGCTTCTCTTTCTCACTGTTTATTCTAGACCACCTCCAGTATCTCTCACTACAGTAGGTGACTATGGCTTCTCTTATCTTTGTTGGGTATTCTACACCACCTACAGTATCTCTCACTACAGTAGGTGACTATGGCTTCTCTTATCTTTGTTGGGTATTCTACACCACCTACAGTATCTCTCACTACAGTAGGTGACTATGGCTTCTCTTATCTTTGTTGGGTATTCTACACCACCTACAGTATCTCTCACTACAGTAGGTGACTATGGCTTCTCTTATCTTTGTTGGGTATTCTACACCACCTACAGTATCTCTCACTACAGTAGGTGACTATGGCTTCTCTTATCTTTGTTGGGTATTCTACACCACCTACAGTATCTCTCACTACAGTAGGTGACTATGGCTTCTCTTATCTTTGTTGGGTATTCTACACCTCCTCCAGTATCTCTCACTACAGTAGGTGACTATAGCTTCTCTTCGTTAAGTTTATTCTACACAGCCACCTGCATCTCGGTGCAGTAATCGCCTTTGGTACATTTGCTCTTCACTGAGGATTTTAAACTGATTGATCAGGCTATGAAGCTGGAACTCCGGTCTGGGACCAGATCGCGGGAGCGATGACCTCCCAGGAACGACAATACATAGGTCAGTGTTCGGATTAGCTACCTCACATAAGGATGGAGGAACACTGCAGGAGGATTACTGGCCCATACGAGGCAAGTCCTTATCGAAACCACCCACGTATTTCTCAAAGTTACCCAAGAATTTGCTTCGGTATTAAGGGTAGTGAAGCAAGCCCTCACCTTATGAGGTTTCTAGTCTCGTTAAGAGGTAGAAAATATTTAGACAGGTAGACTCTGGGTAGAATAAAGACAGTGGGTTAGTAGGTAGATATGGGTTATGTAGTTAGTGCTTTCTCATAAAGCCAGGAAGTTGTAGTAGTCTTAGAACCTTTCTAAGAAGCTTAGAACAGGAAGGTCTTGCTTGCCACAACTACTAAACCACTGTGACAGAATTACGGAGGCGTTGCAAGAAAACCAAAAAGGTAATATGATGTACACAGATTTCGCTAAGGCATTCTACAATCATGGGGAGATTGGAATGAAAATGATGGTCGTAGATATAATGGAAAAGGTAGGCAAATGGTGTTCAACTTTGACACAACAGATAGTGGTAGTAAACAGAGCAAAATCCAGCATTAGCAAAGAGGTTCAGTACCCCAAGGCACGGTCCTGGCGCCTCTGCTGTTTATCCGCATTGAAGACGTAAGTTAAAACACCCGTCACAGTTTTGTATCATCATTTCTGTGTATTAAAATCAGCATGCAAATGACCTCGGTAGGAGACACATGAAAACGTTTCCCAAGGCAGCGGAGAATAACATGACCTTCAGTGGCACCTCAGTTCCCCTCTTTTCTAATTTATTATTTTCCCACTATAATCTACCTTGTCCATAATTACTATCGCACTTGCTTTGTTTCGTAAGGTGACGTCCAGGATCTTAATTCATGGTATAACTTAAATCTTTGCTCAGACCTCTACAACACAATTGTTATCATATTTGTTAAGTTATACCATGAATTAAGGAAAGATCCTGGACTTCACCTTACGAAGCAGACAAAGCAAATACGATAGTAACTATGGACAAGGTAGATTATATTGAAAAATGACCACATCAAAAGTGTCTTCAAGGTTGATGCACTGATTACATCATTATTTCACTACTACACCTACTGCCTCTGTATTTGACTGAAGAAGCCTACTGTCTACGTGAAACGTTTCATCAATAAAAATACCCAATTGTTGTACACGTCTTAATCTTCATATTGTGGGTATTTTACACCGTTTTTAACACGAGACACTTATACCTATATCATGTGTCTTCAGTTGTACGTAAATATTGTATATTGTATTCATGTGAAATATTTGATACTTTTCATTTTATTAATAACAAAAGATGTATTCAACATCACTTGATAGATGGATTTATTTTTGAGTAGTTGGTAACGACTGATCAACAGTGAAGGACCACTTGGTAACGACTGATCAACAGTGAAGGATCACTTGGTAACGACTGATCAACAGTGAAGGATCACTTGGTAACGACTGATCAACAGTGAAGGATCACTTGGTAACGACTGATCAACAGTGAAGGATCACTTGGTAACGACTGATCAACAGTGAAGGATCACTTGGTAACGACTGATCAACAGTGAAGGATCACTTGGTAACGACTGATCAACAGTGAAGGATCACTTGGTAACGACTGATCAACAGTGAAGGATCACTTGGTAACGACTGATCAACAGTGAAGGATCACTTGGTAACGACTGATCAACAGTGAAGGATCACTTGGTAACGACTGATCAACAGTGAAGGATCACTTGGTAACGACTGATCAACAGTGAAGGATCACTTGGTAGCGACTGATCAATAGTGAAGGATCACTTGGTAGCGACTGATCAATAGTGAAGGATCACTTGGTAGCGACTGATCAACAGTGAAGGATCACTTGGTAACGGCTGATCAACAGTGAAGGATCACTTGGTAACGGCTGATCAACAGTGAAGGATCACTAGGTAACGGCTGATCAACAGTGAAGGATCACTTGGTAACGGCTGATCAACAGTGAAGGATCACTAGGTAACGGCTGATCAACAGTGAAGGATCACTAGGTAACGGCTGATCAACAGTGAAGGATCACTAGGTAACGGCTGATCAACAGTGAAGGATCACTAGGTAGCGACTGATCAATAGTGAAGGATCACTTGGTAGCGACTGATCAATAGTGAAGGATCACTTGGTAGCGACTGATCAACAGTGAAGGATCACTTGGTAACGGCTGATCAACAGTGAAGGATCACTTGGTAACGACTGATCAACAGTGAAGGATCACTTGGTAACGGCTGATCAACAGTGAAGGATCACTAGGTAACGGCTGATCAACAGTGAAGGATCACTAGGTAACGGCTGATCAACAGTGAAGGATCACTAGGTAACGGCTGATCAACAGTGAAGGATCACTAGGTAGCGACTGATCAATAGTGAAGGATCACTTGGTAGCGACTGATCAATAGTGAAGGATCACTTGGTAGCGACTGATCAACAGTGAAGGATCACTTGGTAACGGCTGATCAACAGTGAAGGATCACTTGGTAACGACTGATCAACAGTGAAGGATCACTTGGTAACGACTGATCAACAGTGAAGGATCACTTGGTAACGGCTGATCAACAGTGAAGGATCACTTGGTAACGACTGATCAACAGTGAAGGATCACTTGGTAACGACTGATCAACAGTGAAGGATCACTTGGTAACGACTGATCAACAGTGAAGGATCACTTGGTAGCGACTGATCAATAGTGAAGGATCACTTGGTAGCGACTGATCAACAGTGAAGGATCACTTGGTAACGGCTGATCAACAGTGAAGGATCACTTGGTAACGACTGATCAACAGTGAAGGATCACTTGGTAACGACTGATCAACAGTGAAGGATCACTTGGTAACGGCTGATCAACAGTGAAGGATCACTTGGTAACGACTGATCAACAGTGAAGGATCACTTGGTAACGACTGATCAACAGTGAAGGATCACTTGGTAACGACTGATCAACAGTGAAGGATCACTTGGTAACGACTGATCAACAGTGAAGGATCACTTGGTAACGACTGATCAACAGTGAAGGATCACTTGGTAACGACTGATCAACAGTGAAGGATCACTTGGTAACGACTGATCAACAGTGAAGGATCACTTGGTAACGGCTGATCAACAGTGAAGGATCACTTGGTAACGGCTGATCAACAGTGAAGGATCACTTGGTAACGGCTGATCAACAGTGAAGGATCACTTGGTAACGGGTACTGCTGCTGTTATTGCTACTACAATTACTACTATAGTACTACGGTTAACTACTATAATTACTACTACCACCACCACTACTACTACCACCACCACTACTACTACCACCAGCACTACCACCATCACCACCGCCTTATTTACCAGTTGCCTGGGTTCCGCCAATCCCCCCTACTTCCCCTCCCTCTCTTTATTAACACCTCCCCTCTCTTACCCATCTCCCCTTCCTCTTTTCATCCCTCACTTTTATACACTGTTGTGAACGTTGAGTAACCTACGCTGCCCAGGTACTTAGTAAATCTCACTACTACTATTTCTATTGCTGTTACTATTACTAGTGGTGCTGCTGCTGCTGCTATTACTAATATTCTACTAGTGTTGCTAATACTGACACACCAGTGTGGCTCTATAAAGCAAGAGGTAGCTGTCAGCTGCCACACACACTTTACTGTCAGCGTAGGTAGTAGGTAGGTAACTACTGTCAGCGTAGGTAGTAGGTGGGTAACTGTCAGCGTAGGTAGTAGGTAGGTAACTACTGTCAGCGTAGGTAGTAGGTGGGTAACTGTCAGCGTAGGTAGTAGGTGGGTAACTACTGTCAGCGTAGGTAGTAGGTGGGTAACTGTCAGCGTAGGTAGTAGGTAGGTAACTACTGTCAGCGTAGGTAGTAGGTGGGTAACTGTCAGCGTAGGTAGTAGGTAGGTAACTACTGTCAGCGTAGGTAGTAGGTGGGTAACTGTCAGCGTAGGTAGTAGGTAGGTACTGTCAGCGTAGGTAGTAGGTGGTAACTGTCAGCGTAGGTAGTAGGTGGGTAACTGTCAGCGTAGGTAGTAGGTGGGTAACTGTCAGCGTAGGTAGTAGGTGGGTAACTGTCAGCGTAGGTAGTAGGTGGGTAACTGTCAGCGTAGGTAGTAGGTGGGTAACTGTCAGCGTAGGTAGTAGGTGGGTAACTGTCAGCGTAGGTAGTAGGTGGGTAACTGTCAGCGGTAGTAGGTGGGTAACTGTCAGCGTAGGTGTAGGTGGGTAACTGTCAGCGTAGGTGTAGGTGGGTAACTGTCAGCGTAGGTAGTAGGTGGGTAACTGTCAGCGTAGGTAGTAGGTGGGTAACTGTCAGCGTAGGTAGTAGGTGGGTAACTGTCAGCGTAGGTAGTAGGTAACTACTGTCAGCGTAGGTAGTAGGTAGGTAACTACTGGGACGCCCTCACAGTACTTGCAATATGTGTGTTGCTACAGCAGTATATATATATATATATATATATATATATATATATATATTATATATTATATAATCTCGTGCAGAATAGGTAAAATTGGTCAATTAGCAAGAACTCTTTTAAAATTAAGTCCTTTCAAAAAATTTCTCTTATACGTTTAAAGATATTTTTTTTATTTATGTTAATGTAAAAATTAATAATTTTGTACCAAAAGAACCTTAGAAAACTTGCCTAACCTTATTATAACAAGCGCAATTTAATTTAGCCTAATCCAACTAAATATATTTTAGATAAGTTTACAATAATTTAATAATAAACAAACACAATGAAATATATTTTTTTTCGTTAGGTTTAGAATGATTTTTGTGAAATTATTGCATACACAAATTTTCACTTGTCTTATTCGGCAAGAAGAGCTTCGCTATTTAAGTCAGTTGATGAGTTACCAGTTTTTTTCTACTCTCGGAGCCCGGCCATGGGCCAGGCTCGCCTGGTGCTTGCCTAGTCAACCAGGATGTTGCTGCTGCTGGTCCGCTGGCCCACACATCCATCACAGCCTGGTTGATCTGACACCTGGTGAAGATGTTTGTCAGTTTCCTCTGTCTTAGCATTCAACATCTGGCCAGAACACTGCAGCAGGCCTGTTGGCCCATACTAGGCAGGTTCTTCACAAAATGGCACAACACAGATAACCCACACATACACTAGCTTACGACGACGTTTCGGTCTGTCTTGGACCATTTAAATCTCACTAACACAGGAAGATAACAGAAACACGGCTGGAACCAGTGTATCAGTCTTCAAGAGGAAACTGGACAAGTATCTTCACCAGGTGCCAGACCAACCAGGCTGTGATGGATATGTGGGACAGCGGACCACCAGACGAGCCTTGCCCATGGCCGGGCTCCGTGTGTAGAAAAACTATGGGAACTCATCAAAGGTATATCACAGGTTACGAGCAGCTGTCAGAAAGATTGCCAAAACTGAGGTAGAAATTGGTGAGTGAACTGGAACAGTTGCTGTTGCAAGCGCCACATCACCCAGGCTAGGGTAGCTATGCGGGCCGCTAACACCAACAGCTTCGTTGGCCTGGCAACCAACGAGGAAGTCTGGTTTCAGGTCGAGCTGCGAGGGTATAAAACCCCTTGAATCCGGTCTTAGTTCCGGAAGTCAACTCCCCCACGACCAGGTCTCTAGACCAGACCTCCCAGTTGACGGCCTGTTCAATCAGGCTGTTGGTGCTAGGCACATGCTGATCAGGACCTGACTTGAACTTACCAAATTCTGTATTGAAGACGGCTGGGGTTGTTCTGATTCCCCTTGCATAAAATAGGTTGTTGAAGATGATCTACTTGCCTGGAGGATGTTTCGGGGGTCAGCGCCCCCGTCGCCTGGTCCATGACCCAGACCTCGCGGTGAATGAGGGTCTGGTCAACCAGGCTGTTACTGCTGGCCCCACGCAATCTACCGTACGAACCACAGCCCGGCTGGTCAGGTACTGACTTTAGGTGTCTGTCCAGCTCCTTCTTGAAGACAGCCAGGGGTCTTTTGGTAATCCCCCTTATGTATGCTGGGAGGCAGTTGAACAGTCTTGGGCTCCTGATACTTATTGTGTTGTCTCTTAGCGTTCTCGTGGCGCCCCTGCTTTTCATCAGTGGGATGTTGTACCGCCCTCAACATGTTTACATTTAGGACTGGTCCTTCTAGGATTTTTTAGGTGTAAATTATGAATATTTCTTCACACTTTAGTATGAAGGGCGGGTGTTGAGGTTACAGCCAGCCAGGCAAGCATTGATCCACTACCTCTTGAAACATTTATTCACCTTGCAATGTTGCATGGTGTAATGCTTGTAAATCCTGCTCATTTTTGCATAAAATGCTGTGATCTTGTGACTTAGCAGTGACAGTCTGTACTCCCCGGCCGGTGGCTATACCTTATACCTTGGATATACCTTTGAGCCACGAGAGTTTTTCTACTCCCGGAGCCCGGCCATGGGCCAGGCTCGTCTGGTGATAACGAAATAATCATGACAGATTTATTAGGTTAAAAGAACGTTGTATAGATATATGATTTATATATGGCAGATGAACCAGCAACAGCCTGGTTGACCAGGCTAGTACCAGACGAGCCTGGCCCATGGCCGGGCTTCGGGAGTAGAAAGACTCTTTGAAACTCATAACAACACAATTCCCACATCCCCCCATTTCTAGATTCGACCGGTCGGTCGGTCGGAACGGAACTCAGACACAAGTCGGGGAGGATCTGAAATTTTATTAACTGTGGTGGCAGCTGAACGTTATCTGAAGCCAAGTGTTTGTGTACATTTTCCAGTTTTCATCTTTGCTGCCTTGCTCGGTTGGTGGCGCACCCGGCTCATACACTGAGGTACGCGGTTGGATCCCCGGTACGGTAGAAACATTGGAAGTGTTTCCTTAAGATATCTGTTGTCCATGTTCATCTAGTGTTAGTCGAATGGTGTGGGTCGCATCCTGGGGGGGACAAAATTAACCTAATTTTCCCGAAATACTCTGCATAACAAGGGGCTTTCTATATACTATGCCATTGATGTTAGCAATGGTCTATATCATGTACTTGTAAAACAACAATAATTATTATTATTGGGGTGACCACTCTTCAAGCTGTGTACTGAATTTGCCTCTTGCCATGAGTATAATTAAGCACACACACTCAGGCAACTAGTTTCATTGTTCTAACAGTCTGAGGTTTATAAAATTGTTAACTTTCTAAGCTGCCTTCACCTTCCTTCTTTCTCTGAGTACTCGCAAGGCAATTCTTTAATTATGTACAGATACCTTACCCAACACCTGGATACTTCCAGGAGGGTGTTCCAGAAGGGTGTACCTGCAGGTACTGGATTGTGTACCAGGAGGGTGTACCTGGAGGTACTGGAGTGTCTTACACATTCCCCTCCCCCCTGGATGCGACCCACAATAGTTAACACATATTATGCCTATTTTTACAGGAAGGTAGGTAGGGAGGGAGGAAGGTAGGTAGGCACGCAGGGAGGAAGGTAGGTAGGCACGCAGGGAGGGAGGAAGGAAGGTAGGCAGGTAGGGAGGAAGGTAGGTAGGCAGGCAGGGAGGAAGGAAGGTAGGCAGGGAGGAAGGTAGGTAGGCAGGCAGGCAGGGAGGGAGGAAGGTAGGCAGGCAGGCAGGGAGGGAGGAAGGTAAGTATGGAGGGAGGAAGGTAGGTAGGTATGGAGGGAGGGAGGAAGGTAAGTATGGAGGGAGGAAGGTAAGTATGGAGGGAGGAAGGTAGGTATGGAGGGAGGAAGGTAGGTATGGAGGGAGGGATGGAGGTAGGTATGGAGGGATGGAGGTAGGTATGGAGGGATGGAGGTAGGTAGGTAGGGAGGGATGGAGGTAGGTAGGTAGGGAGGGATGGAGGTAGGTAGGTAGGGAGGGATGAAGGTAGATAGGGAGGGATGAAGGAAGGAAGGGAGGAAGGTAGGTAGGTAGGTAGGTAGAGAGGGAGGGAGGGAGGTAGGTAGGTACGGAGGAAAGTAGGTAGGTAGGGTCTGAGGTGTAAGGAAGCCTTCTTGTTTTCCTCCTCGCCAGGGAATCGAACCTGAGACCTTGCTATTGTGAATCGATGGGTTGGGGTACTCAGTGTGTTTGGAGGGTGAGAAGTGAGGGGGGTGGGGGTATAGGAAGAAGAGTGGAGTAGGTGTGTTGGAGAGGCAGCTGGTCACGTGATGAGGTTTACCAGCACGTAGGCACCGTCCTCATCGACCCTCCATCACCCCCTCCATCCCCTCTCCCTTCCCCCTCCCCCACAACTACGGCCGTCGACGCTGCTGCCGCTGTTATTCTGTTGTATTGTTGTCACTACCACCGTTGCCATTACAACAGTTGCTAAACCTGTGATGATCTTAGTCACTGGTTCTCTCTAGGCTAGTCTTAAACACATGCGTTCAGGGACCCCAATGGAAGCAAGTCAGGGACCCCAATGGAAGCAAGTCAGGGACCCCAATGGAAGCAAGTCAGGGACCCCAATGGAAGCAAGTCAGGGACCCCAATGGAAGCAAGTCAGGGACCCCAATGGAAGCAAGTCAGGGACCCCAATGGAAGCAAGTCAGGGACCCCAATGGAAGCAAGTCAGGGACCCCAATGGAAGCAAGTCAGGGACCCCAATGGAAGCAAGTCAGGGACCCCAATGGAAGCAAGTCAGGGACCCCAATGGAAGCAAGTCAATTTGTCTTGACTATTTTTGGGTTATTCTAAATAATTTACATACATATTACTATGTATGATAATTTGTGTAACTATTTGTGTATACCTGTACCTAAATAACCTTGCTAGAAATCGCAGACCTGGAGATGGAGAATGTGCAGAGAACCTTCACTGCTTGCTTAGACAAGTCCGCTGCCCCACACATCCATCACAGCCTGGTTGATGTGGCACCTGGTAAAGATACTTGTCCAGTTTCCTTTAGAAGCCTTCAAGAGGAAACTGGACAAGCATCTACACCAGGTGCCAGATCAACCACTGTGATGGGTATGTGGGGCAGAGGGCCTCCAGCAGCAACAGCCTGGTTGACCAGCCAAGCACCAGACGAGTCTGGTCCATGGCTGGGCTCCGAGAGTAGTGAAAATCTCGAAACTCTTCAAAGGTATATACCTAAATTATTGGTAACGCCCCAAATCCCTCGCTCTGTACTCCTCTAACTGTACCTGTAGGGTACCAGTAGTCGCTTCTGAAGTTACTGCTCTCGCGGCCCGGTCCCAGACCAGGCCTCCTGATTGCTGCCCTTATAGCCTGCACTTTGATAAATGCACTACAGTGCGGCTGATCAGGAACTGATTTGAGGAATATGCAGAGTTCCCTCTTGAAGATAACCAGAGAGTCTGTTGGTAATCTCTCGTGCAGGAAGGAAGGATGTTGGAGTCGTGGTCCCTTTACACTTAGTTTTCCATGTACTCATTACTCGCCTGCTTTTCACTGGAGGTATCCTACACCGTGTACCAAGCCTCTTGGTGTGTAGTAATTTGGGTATGCAGATTTGGGATTAATCCCTCCAGAATTTTCCAGGTGTAGATTAGCATGCAACTTTCAAGTCTACATTCTTAAGGAGTACAGTTCGAGGGTTTCAAATCATTCTGTAATTTGGATGCTTGGCTGGGTTTACACAACTTATGTAGGTTCCCTCTGTATTTTCCAGTTTTGTAATTTCGCTTACTTTGAACAGGGACGTAAGTAAATAGTAATATTCCATCCTAAAGACAAAGATATGAAGTGTCATCATTGGCTTGGCATCTCTTGTTTTAAAAGTTCTAGTAATCTAATCAATCATATTTTTTTGTAGTTGCCATGATGACGTGTTCCTTGAACGTGAGACTGTTCCACATTATCACTCCCAGGTCTCTCACGTTCGACTTACTCTCTAAGTGATTTAAGTTGTCTTGTCCTTCTGTAACGTAGTAACTGAAACTTATCTCCATTGAACATAGTTTTCAGTAGCCCACTGAAAGGCTTGGTTGATATCAGCTGGAGGCTGACCTGACTAGGTTAAGGCATTGGCTTAAGCCGGTGGGAGAATTGGACCTGCCTCGCATGGGCCAGTAGGCCTCCTGCAGTGTTCCTTCTTTCTCATGTTCTTATGTAAGAGAAAGAGAAGCGACTCACGAAATCGTAATGACACGATTGCAAACATACCATACTACGGGCGGGGTTAGAACCCGCGGTCAGGGAGTTCTAAAACTCCAGACCGACGCGCTAGCCACTGGGCCAGCTGGCTACAAGATGATTCATCCACTAGGTATATTTATACACCATAGGAAGGTTAGCATAGGAACCACTGTGACCACAAATGCAAGTTTTTACAGACGAATCTCCCGCCAGCGTGGCAGTGACTAGCTCTAGCTCAAGTCCCCTCAAAACCGTCATCCTGATCCATTATAACTGATCGCGGGTTCTATACCCGCCCGTGGCATGTTTTTTTTTTTTTAAGAGAAGTGAGACAAGGACTTTGCCTTGAACAGAATTCTACACTGTGGCAGCCTCTAATTTTACTCTTATTTACTATTACTCTTTGGGATCTATTAAATGGAACGTAAATAGTGACCTGTCCAGCTGTCCACTTGTTCGTCTTGTACACAGCAGTTACCCCGTGGTGGCACTTGTCAAGGCTTTTTTAAAGTCGATGTACACTACACCTGTATTTTCTTAGTATTCCACCAGACGAGCCTGGCCCATGGCCGGGCTCAGAGAGTTGGTATTGTAAACAAGTGCTCCATAATTTTATAAATGTTATAAATTAGTGAACACTTAGAGTAAAGTGAGTGCGGGACTTCACTCAGTGACACAGGAGTGCACTGAGTGCACTAAGAAAAACTCGTAAGTGTGAAGGGACCAGGAGTTTCCGGTAACCTCCATATATTAGGGGGGTTACAAACATATCAGAACAGCAACCAGGAGAAAACTGAAGATTGAGACACTTATGCAACATATGGGAATCTTTATTAAGGAAACGTTTCGCCACACAGTGGCTTCATCAGTCCAATACAAAGCAGAGAGGGGTAAGGAGAGGAGTTTGAGGTAATCAGTCCCTCAGCCTGGAATCAAACCATTCATCACATCTATCAGACACTGCAACATCATGGGAACTTGATACAAGAAATTCTTCAATACTTGTCCAACCTTTGGACGAAGACCTACTTCGACTAGTGGATGGTATCACTACGACCCCGCCTCCTGCTGCTTCACCTCACCTGTCTACAGTATATAAGCCACTTCTCCCACCATATGCTGTACTTTCTATAAGAGTGATGGAGTGAACACAGATTCCAGGCTGAGGGACTGATTACCTCAAACTACTCCTCTCCTTATCCCTCTCTGCATTGTATTGGACTGATGAAGCCACGAAACGTTTCCTTAATAAAGATTCCCATATGTTGCATAAGTGTCTCAGTCTTCAACTTGTCGGTTTTCAAACCATTTATCACATTTATCACATTTATCACAGGAAAAACTGTAGTTTTCGTAGCAGAGAATCACCAAGGCAACGAAAAGTCTTCGAGGATATTGAAGGAAGTCTCAAAAACTTCTACACACGTAAAAGTCAAGTCTGAATATAATTGTACAATTAGACTATTAATCACAAGTTGAAACAGTCATAAATGAGGGGAAATTCTGAAAGACCGTGAATAACTGTTTAGCAGTTCATTACATGAAACACGGTGGCCAAATGCAGACTTTTTGTTTCTATAACTGGAGAAGGCCACACGGCTCGTAACCGACACAAGCACCAGTCCTGAAGAACTTGCAAAAACTTGGCCACTCATGCAGCACCTGGGCACTTATGCAGCACCTGGGCACTCGTGCAGCACCTGGGCACTCGTGCAGCACCTGGACACTCGTGCAGCACCTGGGCACTCGTGCAGCACCTGGGCACTCGTGCAGCACCTGGGCACTCGTGCAGCACCTGGGCACTCGTGCAGCACCTGGGCACTCGTGCAGCACCTGGGCACTCGTGCAGCACCTGGGCACTCGTGCAGCACCTGGGCACTCGTGCAGCACCTGGGCACTCGTGCAGCACCTGGCCACTCGTGCAGCACCTGGCCACTCGTGCAGCACCTGGCCACTCGTGCAGCACCTGGCCACTCGTGCAGCACCTGGCCACTCGTGCAGCACCTGGGCAGGATTCGTGGAATTCCTTATTTATATGAAGTGCAAAATAACGGTAGCAAAAACACTCGGTATCCTTTGGAGATAGAGCTTACATCCAGGTGAAATTCCAGAGGTGCTGAAGAGTGCTGCATGTAAGAGGCACTTAAGTGCCAGCCAGAAATTACTGACCGTGAGCCCTAACATCGCACACAGTACATATATATATATATATATATATATATATATATATATATATGTCGTGCCGAATTGGTAAAATTCTCTTATACGTTAAAAGATATATTTTTTCATTTATGTTAATGTAAAAATTTATTTTGTACCAAACAAAAATTAGGAAATTTACCTAACCTTGTTATAACAAGCGCAATTTAACTTAGCCTAATCCAACTAAATATATTTTAGATAAGTTTACAATAATTTAATAATAAACACAATGAAATATATTTTTTTCGTTAGGTTCAGAATGATTTTTGCGAAATTATTGAATATACAAATTTTCGCTTCACTCGATACCTCAAAAGCGGTGGGACCGGACAACATTTCTCCGTGGGTCCTTAGAGAGGGAGCAGAGATGTGTGTGCCACTAACAAAAATCTTCAACACATCCATTGAAACTAGGCAACTACCTGAGGTGTGGAAGATGGCAAATGTAGTCCCAATTTTTAAGAAAGGAGACAGACACGAGGCATTAAACTACAGTCCTGTGTCACTGACGTGTATAGTATGCAAAGTCATGGAGAAGATCATCAGGAGGAGAGTGGTGGAGCACCTAGAAAGACACAAGCTTATAAACGACAACCAGCACGGTTTCAGGGAAGGAAAATCCTGTGTCACAAACCTACTGGAGTTTTATAACAAGGTAACAGAAGTAAGACACGAGAAAGAGGGGGTGGATAGACTGCATTTTCTTGGACTGCAAGAAGGCGTTCGACACAGTTCCTCACAAGAGGTTAATGCAAAAGCTAGAGGATCAGGCAACAACGAGTCATGGTACGTGACGAGGTGTCAGAGTGGCACCTGTGACGAGTGGGGTTCCACAGGTCCTAGGACCTGTACTGTTTTTGGTATATGTGAATGACATAACGGAAGGGATAGACTCAGACGTGTCCCTGTTTGCAGATGATGTGAAGTTAATGAGAAGAATTAAATCAGTCGTGGATTATGCAGGACTACAAAGAGACCTGGACAGGCTACAAGCCTGGTCCAGTAACTGGCTCCTTGAAATTAACCCTGCCAAATGTAAAGTCATGAAGATCGGGGAAGGTCAAAGAAGACCGCAGACAGAGTATAGTCTAGGTGGTCAAAGATTGCAAACCTCACTCAAGGAAAAAGATCTTGGGGTGAGTATAATACCGAGCACATCTCCTGAGGCACACATCAATCAGATAACTGCTGCAGCATACGGGCGGCTGGCAAACCTAAGAATAGCGTTCCAATACCTGACTAAGGAATCGTTCAAGACTCTGTACACCATATACGTCAGGCCCATACTGGAGTATGCAGCACCAGTTTGGAACCCACACCTGGTCAAGCACGTAAAGAAATTAGAGAGTGCAAAGGTTTGCAACAAGACTAGCCCCAGAGCTAAGGGGATTGTCCTACGAAGAAAGGTTAAGGGAAATCGGCCTAACGACACTAGAGGACAGGAGGGTTGGGGGAGACGTGATAACGACGTATAAAATACTGCAAGGAATAGATAAGGTGGACAGAGACAAGATGTTCCAGAGAGGGGACACAGAAACAAGGGGTCACAATTGGAAGTTGAAGACTCCTATGAGTCAAAGGGATGTTAGGAAGTATTTCTTCAGTCATAGAGTTGTCAGGAAGTGAAATAGCCTAGAAAATGACGTAGTGGAGGCAGGAACCATACATAGTTTTAAGACGAGGTTTGATAAAGCTCATGGAGCAGGGAGAGAGAGGACCTAGTAGCAATCAGTGAAGAGGCAGGGCCAGGAGCTATGACTCGACCCCTGAAACCACAAATAGTTGAGTACACACACAAACACACATACACACATATATATATATATATATATATATATATATATATATATATATATATATATATTTATATATATATATTTATATATATTTTTATATATTATAAGCATGACGTTCAATGATAAAAAAAATCCAATCGTTTACATGTGGAAAGAATGAACTCAAAGAAGAGCCTTGTGTACAGGACCTGGGAGCAATATTGTCAACAGCAGGCGAATGTCACAACGGCCAGGAAAATGATGGGATGGATAATGAGAACTTTCAGAACAAGGGAAATAGTGTAACTGGTGTCATTTCAAATCACTCGTGCTGTCTCATTTAGTAATACTGGTCAAGCAGCACAGGCCTTCTAATTTTACCTCTGCTCGTAATACAGGAGCATCCAGGGCAGGAGAGAGATCAGAACACATTCAAAGATCACTCATGGCCTTCACACAACCTATTAAGCATTTCAATTACTGGGAACGTTCCAGTGCTAAATGTATACTACCTGGAGCAAAGTAAGAGACGCATGACTATATACGTAGGTGCTTGAGGGCTGGTTCCGTGTCTGTGTACTGCCATAACCTACTGGAGTGAGAGAAGGTGCTTGAGGGCTGGTTCCTGGTCTGTGTACTGCCATAACCTACTGGAGTGAGAGAAGGTGCTTGAGGGCTGGTTCCTGGTCTGTGTACTGCCATAACATACTGGAGTGAGAGAAGGTGCTTGAGGGCTGGTTCCGTGTCTGTGTACTGCCATAACATACTGGAGTGAGAGAAGGTGCTTGAGGGCTGGTTCCTGGTCTGTGTACTGCCATAACATACTGGAGTGAGAGAAGGTGCTTGAGGGCTGGTTCCTGGTCTGTGTACTGCCATAACATACTGGAGTGAGAGAAGGTGCTTGAGGACTGGTTCCGTGTCTGTGTACTGCCATAACATACTGGAGTGAGAGAAGGTGCTTGAGGACTGGTTCCGTGTCTGTGTACTGCCATAACATACTGGAGTGAGAGAAGGTGCTTGAGGACTGGTTCCTGGTCTGTGTACTGCCATAACATACTGGAGTGAGAGAAGGTGCTTGAGGACTGGTTCCTGGTCTGTGTACTGCCATAACATACTGGAGTGAGAGAAGGTGCTTGAGGGCTGGTTCCTGGTCTGTGTACTGCCATAACATACTGGAGTGAGAGAAGGTGCTTGAGGGCTGGTTCCTGGTCTGTGTACTGCCATAACATACTGGAGTGAGAGAAGGTGCTTGAGGACTGGTTCCTGGTCTGTGTACTGCCATAACATACTGGAGTGAGAGAAGGTGCTTGAGGGCTGGTTCCGTGTCTGTGTACTGCCATAACATACTGGAGTGAGAGAAGGTGCTTGAGGGCTGGTTCCTGGTCTGTGTACTGCCATAACATACTGGAGTGAGAGAAGGTGCTTGAGGGCTGGTTCCTGGTCTGTGTACTGCCATAACATACTGGAGTGAGAGAAGGTGCTTGAGGGCTGGTTCCTGGTCTGTGTACTGCCATAACATACTGGAGTGAGAGAAGGTGCTTGAGGGCTGGTTCCTGGTCTGTGTACTGCCATAACATACTGGAGTGAGAGAAGGTGCTTGAGGACTGGTTCCTGGTCTGTGTACTGCCATAACATACTGGAGTGAGAGAAGGTGCTTGAGGACTGGTTCCTGGTCTGTGTACTGCCATAACATACTGGAGTGAGAGAAGGTGCTTGAGGACTGGTTCCGTGTCTGTGTACTGCCATAACATACTGGAGTGAGAGAAGGTGCTTGAGGGCTGGTTCCGTGTCTGTGTACTGCCATAACATACTGGAGTGAGAGAAGGTGCTTGAGGACTGGTTCCTGGTCTGTGTACTGCCATAACATACTGGAGTGAGAGAAGGTGCTTGAGGGCTGGTTCCTGGTCTGTGTACTGCCATAACATACTGGAGTGAGAGAAGGTGCTTGAGGGCTGGTTCCTGGTCTGTGTACTGCCATAACATACTGGAGTGAGAGAAGGTGCTTGAGGACTGGTTCCTGGTCTGTGTACTGCCATAACATACTGGAGTGAGAGAAGGTGCTTGAGGGCTGGTTCCGTGTCTGTGTACTGCCATAACATACTGGAGTGAGAGAAGGTGCTTGAGGGCTGGTTCCTGGTCTGTGTACTGCCATAACATACTGGAGTGAGAGAAGGTGCTTGAGGGCTGGTTCCTGGTCTGTGTACTGCCATAACATACTGGAGTGAGAGAAGGTGCTTGAGGGCTGGTTCCTGGTCTGTGTACTGCCATAACATACTGGAGTGAGAGAAGGTGCTTGAGGGCTGGTTCCTGGTCTGTGTACTGCCATAACATACTGGAGTGAGAGAAGGTGCTTGAGGGCTGGTTCCTGGTCTGTGTACTGCCATAACATACTGGAGTGAGAGAAGGTGCTTGAGGGCTGGTTCCTGGTCTGTGTACTGCCATAACATACTGGAGTGAGAGAAGGTGCTTGAGGGCTGGTTCCTGGTCTGTGTACTGCCATAACATACTGGAGTGAGAGAAGGTGCTTGAGGGCTGGTTCCTGGTCTGTGTACTGCCATAACATACTGGAGTGAGAGAAGGTGCTTGAGGGCTGGTTCCGTGTCTGTGTACTGCCATAACATACTGGAGTGAGAGAAGGTGCTTGAGGGCTGGTTCCGTGTCTGTGTACTGCCATAACCTACTGGAGTGAGAGAAGGTGCTTGAGGACTGGTTCCTGGTCTGTGTACTGCCATAACCTACTGGAGTGAGAGAAGGTGCTTGAGGACTGGTTCCGTGTCTGTGTACTGCCATAACATACTGGAGTGAGAGAAGGTGCTTGAGGACTGGTTCCGTGTCTGTGTACTGCCATAACATACTGGAGTGAGAGAAGGTGCTTGAGGGCTGGTTCCGTGTCTGTGTACTGCCATAACATACTGGAGTGAGAGAAGGTGCTTGAGGACTGGTTCCGTGTCTGTGTACTGCCATAACATACTGGAGTGAGAGAAGGTGCTTGAGGACTGGTTCCTGGTCTGTGTACTGCCATAACCTACTGGAGTGAGAGAAGGTGCTTGAGGGCTGGTTCCGTGTCTGTGTACTGCCATAACCTACTGGAGTGAGAGAAGGTGCTTGAGGACTGGTTCCTGGTCTGTGTACTGCCATAACATACTGGAGTGAGAGAAGGTGCTTGAGGACTGGTTCCGTGTCTGTGTACTGCCATAACATACTGGAGACGGGGAGAAATGTGTAAAATAAACCCTGTGAAAAAGCAGGGGCACCTTGGGCACAAGAGAACAGGTCAACATCGGTGACCCAAGACTTTTTAACGTCTTCGCACAAGATATCAGAAACACTGCCGGAACAAGTGTAGAATTCTTCAAGAGACAACCCGACAGTTTTCTTTGCCAAGTGTTCGATCAAGCAGTTAGTGATGGATATGTAGGCCAGCGGGCTGCCAGCATCAACAACCTGGTTCACCTGGCAAGTAACAAACAAGCCTGACCCAGGATCCGGTTGCGGGGGTACGAAATCTCTGGAAATCCATCAAAGCATGAAGGATCCGTGGCTGTCTTCAAGAGAACATGTAGGTACATCACTACTACCACCGCTATCGTTACTATCACCAGCAACAACAACACCACCAATAGCAACAGCTGTCGCTATACTTGACTATTGAGAAACAAATGAGTGGCCCAGCGGGACACACTACCACAGTGTCCAGTCAGCCATTACACTACAGATCGACAACTCACATGAATTGTTTATGAAAATGAGAGAGCAAACTCTGCCAACATTCCTGAAATAACTCTACTCAACTTTGAAGACCCATACTAGCATACGCATGCGCCCTGCTTCACATATCAACTCTTCCAGCACAGTATCGAGGAAAAAAACGCATAAAAATATAATACACAGCTTCAAGATTGGGTCCCAATCGTTCAAAATTAGTGATAGCTTAGTCTGATTGCTCCCTCCCAGCATACATAAGGGGGATTACCAATAGATCCCTGACTGTCTTCAAGAAGGCGCTGGACAGGCACCTAAAGTCAGTACCTGAGCAGCCGGGCTGTGGTTCGTACGTCAGTCAGTCTGCGTGCAGCCAGCACTAACAGCGTGGTTGATCAGGCCCTGATCCACTATGAGGCTTTGTCACGGACCGGGCCGCGTGGGCGTTGACTCCCTAACCCCCTTCCAGGTATAGACCCTCTCTAGACTGGAATGTTGCTGTACACTTATGACCTCCATCTAAGACAGGTGAAATTGCAGATCTAGAGAATGTACAAAGAACCTTCACTGCATGTATTTGTTCAGTCAAGCACCTTAACTACTGGGAACATTTGAAGTCTCTTTACCTGTACTCCCTGGAATGCAGGCGAGAAAGATGGATCATAATCTATACCTAAGAAATCACTCCCTACTCGGCAGATGGTGTAACATACCCTTAGTGAAAAGCAGGGGCGCCGCGAGTACACTAAGTGACAACACTGTGTGCCAATCATCCTGTGAGTGAACATATTATCATACAGTATTGATCAGTGCCAATCTTCCTGCGAGTGAGCATACTAAAATGACAATATTGATCAGTACCAATCATTCCTGCGAGTGAACATACTACCATGAAAATATTGATCAGTTCTAATCATCCTGAGAGTGATCATACTACAATGACAATATTGATCAGTGCCAGTCATCCTGCGAGTGAACATACTACAATGACAATATTGATCAGTGCCAGTCATCCTGCGAGTAAACATACTACCATGACAATATTGATCAGTGCCAGTCATCCAGCGAGTGAACATACTACCATGACAATATTGATCAGTGCCAGTCATCCTGCGAGTGAACATACTACCATGACAATATTGATCAGTGCCAGTCATCCTGCGAGTGAACATACTACCATGACAATATTGATCAGTGCCATCATCCTGCGATGAACATACTACCATGACAATATTGATCAGTGCCAGTCATCCAGCGAGTGAACATACTACCATGACAATATTGATCAGTGCCAGTCATCCTGCGAGTGAACATACTACCATGACAATATTGATCAGTGCCAGTCATCCTGCGAGTGAACATACTACCATGACAATATTGATCAGTGCCAGTCATCCTTCGAGTGAACATACTACCATGACAATATTGATCAGTGCCAGTCATCCTGCGAGTGAACATACTACCATGACAATATTGATCAGTGCCAGTCATCCTGAACATAAGAGTGAACATACATATCCATGACAATATTGATCAGTGCCAGTCATCCTGCGAGAACATAAAACCATGACAATATTGATCAGTGCCAGTCATCCTTCGAGTGAACATACTACCATGACAATATTGATCAGTGCCAGTCATCCTGCGAGTGAACATACTACCATGACAATATTGATCAGTGCCAGTCATCCTGCGAGTGAACATATACAATATTGATCAGTGCCAGTCATCCAGCGAGTGAACATACTACCATGACAATATTGATCAGTGTCAGTCATCCTGCGAGTGAACATATACAATATTGATCAGTGCCAGTCATCCAGCGAGTGAACATACTACCATGACAATATTGATCAGTGCAAGTCATCCTGCGAGTGAACATACTACCATGACAATATTGATCAGTGCCAGTCATCCTGCGAGTGAACATACTACCATGACAATATTGATCAGTGCCAGTCATCCTTCGAGTGAACATACTACCATGACAATATTGATCAGTGCCAGTCATCCTGCGAGTGAACATACTACCATGACAATATTGATCAGTGCCAGTCATCCTTGCGAGTGAACATACTACCATGACAATATTGATCAGTGCAGTCATCCTGCGAGTGAACATATACAATATTGATCAGTGCCAGTCATCCTGCAGTGAACATATACAATATTGATCAGTGCCAGTCATCCTGCGAGTGAACATACTACCATGACAATATTGATCAGTGCCAGTCATCCTGCGAGTGAACATACTGCCAATATTGATCAGTGCCAGTCATCCTGCGAGTGAACATACTACCATGACAATATTGATCAGTGCCAGTCATCCTCGAGTGAACATACTACCATGACAATATTGATCAGTGCCAGTCATCCAGCGAGTGAACAATACATGACAATATTGATCAGTGCAGTCATCCAGCGAGTGAACATACTACCATGACAATATTGATCAGTGCCAAGTCATCCTGCGAGTGAACATACTACCATGACAATATTGATCAGTGCCAGTCATCCTGCGAGTGAACATACACTACAATATTGATCAGCACCAATCTTGCGAGTGAACATACTACATGACAATATGATCACCAATCATTCCTGCGAGTGAACATACTACCATGAAAATATTGATCAGTTCTAATCATCCTGAGAGTGATCATACTACAATGACAATATTGATCAGTGCCAGTCATCCTGCGAGTGAACATACTACAATGACAATATTGATCAGTGCCAGTCATCCTGCGAGTAAACATACTACCATGACAATATTGATCAGTGCCAGTCATCCTGCGAGTGATCATACTACAATGACAATATTGATCAGTGCCAGTCATCCTGCGAGTGAACATACTACCATGACAATATTGATCAGTGCCAGTCATCCTGCGAGTGAACATATACAATATTGATCAGTTCCAATCATCCTGCGAGTGAACATATACAATATTGATCAGTGCCAATCATCCTGCAAGTGAACATATACAATATTGATCAGTGCCAATCATCCTGCGAGTGAACATATACAATATTGATCAGTGCCAGTCATCCTGAGAGTGAACATACTACCATGACAATATTGATCAGTGCCAATCTTGCGAGTGAACATACTACCATGGCAGTATTGATCAGTGCCAATCTTGCGAGTGAACATACTACCATGACAATATTGATCAGTGCCAATCTTGCGAGTGAACATACTACCATGACAATATTGATCAGTGCCAATCTTGCGAGTTAACATACTACCATGACAATATTGATCAGTGTCAGTCATCCTGCGAGTGAACATACTACCATGACAATATTGATCAGTGCCAGTCATCCTGCGAGTGAACATACTACCATGACAATATTGATCAGTGCCAATCATCCTGCGAGTGAACATATACAATATTGATCAGTGCCAGTCATCCTGCGAGTGAACATACTACCATGACAATATTGATCAGTGCCAGTCATCTTGCGAGTGAACATATTACCATGACAATATTGATCAGTGCAAGTCATCCTTCGAGTGAACATACTACCATGACAATATTGATCAGTGTCAATCATCTTGCGAGTGAACATACTACCGTGACAGTATTGATCAGTGCCAGTCATCCTGCGAGTGAACATACTACCATGACAGTATTGATCAGTGTCAATCATCCTGCGAGTGAACATACTACCATGACAGTATTGATCAGTGCCAATCATCCTGCGAGTGAACATACTACCATGACAATATTGATCAGTGCCAGTCATCCTGCGAGTAAACATACTACCATGACAATATTGATCAGTGCCAGTCATCCTGCGAGTGATCATACTACAATGACAATATTGATCAGTGCCAGTCATCCTGCGAGTGAACATACTACCATGACAATATTGATCAGTGCCAGTCATCCTGCGAGTGAACATATACAATATTGATCAGTGCCAATCATCCTGCAAGTGAACATATACAATATTGATCAGTGCCAATCATCCTGCGAGTGAACATATACAATATTGATCAGTGCCAGTCATCCTGAGAGTGAACATATACACTATTGATCAGTTTCAATCCTGCGAGTGAACATATACAATATTGATCAGTGCCAGTCATCCTGCGAGTGAACATATACAATATTGATCAGTGCCAGTCATCCTGCGAGTGAACATATACAATATTGATCAGTTCCAATCCTGTGAGTGAACATATACAATATTGATCAGTGCCAGTCATCCTGCGAGTGAACATATACAATATTGATCAGTTCCAATCATCCTGCAAGTGAACATATACAATATTGATCAGTGCCAATCATCCTGCGAGTGAACATATACAATATTGATCAGTTCCACATTATTTACCCAGAGTCTACCAGGTAACGTTTTACCAGGTCACCGCCCCCGTGACCCGCTGCCAGACCAGGCTCCTGGCGGATGACCTGATCAATAAAAGATTAAAACACCCAGCACACTTTTGTATCATCATTTGCAGATGATACTAAAATAAGCATGAAAGTCACTACGGTAGAGGACACTGAAAAATTACAGGAGGACATAAGCAAGGTCTTCCAATGGGCAGTGGAGAACAACATGACGTTCAATGGTGATAAGTTTCAGCTGCTTAGGTATGGAAAAAATGAAGAACTCAAAAGGAACACTATATACAAAACGCAAGAGGGTCACCACATAGAACGAAAGGAACACGTAAAGGACTTGGGAATAATTATGTCTGCTGATCTGTCGTTTAAAGACCATAACAAGACAAAGATCACAACAGCCAGGAAGATGACGGGGTGGGTATTGAGAACTTTCAAAACAAGGGAAATATTGCCGATGGTCACACTTCAAATTGCTAGTGCTCCCTCACTTAGAATACCGCTCAGTGCTGACGGCCCCGTTCAGGGCAGGAGAAATATCAGAGCTGGAACAAATTCAGAGATCGTTTACAGCTCACATTGAGCCATTGAAACATCTAAATTAGTGGGAACGCCTTCAAGTCTTGAACATGTACTCATTGGAGAGGAGGAGAGAGAGATACATAATAATATATACTTGGAAAGTACTTGAGGGCCTGGTCCCAAATCTGCACACTGCCATAACAACATACTGGAGTGAGAGATATGGGAGAAAGTGTAAAATAAACCCAGTGAGGAGCAGGGGTGCGGTGGGGACAATACGGGAGCACTGTATTAACATCCGGGGTCCCAGACTATTCAACATCTTACCAGAAGATATCAGAAACACGGCTGGAACCAGTGTAGAAGCCTTCAAGAGGAAACTGGACAAGTATCTTCACCAGGTGCCAGATCAACCAGGCTGTGATGGATATGTGGGGCAGCGGGCCTCCAGCAGCAACAGCCTGGTTGACCAGGCAAGCACCAGACGAGCCTGGCCCATGGCCGGGCTCAGAGAGTAGATAAACTCTCGAAACTTCAAAGGTATATCAAAGGTCAAAGGTGAAGGGAGGTAAGGTGGTAGTGTGGTGCAGGTGGTGGTAGTGTGGTGCAGGTGGTGGTAGTGTGGTGCAGGTGGTGGTAGTGTGGTGCAGGTGGTGGTAGTGATAGTGTGGTGCAGGTGGTGGTAGTGTGGTGCAGGTGGTGGTAGTGTGGTGCAGGTGGTGGTAGTGATAGTGTGGTGCAGGTGGTGGTAGTGGTAGTGTGGTGCAGGTGGTGGTAGTGTGGTGCAGGTGGTGGTAGTGTGGTGCAGGTGGTGGTAGTGATAGTGTGGTGCAGGTGGTGGTAGTGATAGTGTGGTGCAGGTGGTGGTAGTGGTAGTGTGGTGCAGGTGGTGGTGATGGTAGTGTGGTGCAGGTGGTGGTGTGGTAGTGTGGTGCAGGTGGTGGTAGTGGTAGTGTGGTGCAGGTGGTGGTGATGGTAGTGTGGTGCAGGTGGTGGTAGTGGTAGTGTGGTGCAGGTGGTGGTAGTGGTAGTGTGGTGCAGGTGGTGGTAGTGGTAGTGTGGTGCAGGTGGTGGTGGTGGTAGTGTGGTGCAGGTGGTGGTAGTGATAGTGTGGTGCAGGTGGTGGTAGTGATAGTGTGGTGCAGGTGGTGGTGGTGGTGGTAGTGTGGTGCAGGTGGTGGTAGTGGGTGTGGTGCAGGTGGTGGTGGTGGTAGTGGTAGTGTGGTGCAGGTGGTGGTGGTGATGGTAGTGTGGTGCAGGTGGTGGTAGTGGTAGTGTGGTGCAGGTGGTGGTGGTGGTAGTGTGGTGCAGGTGGTGGTAGTGGTAGTGTGGTGCAGGTGGTGGTGGTGGTGGTAGTGTGGTGCAGGTGGTGGTGGTGGTAGTGTGGTGCAGGTGGTGGTGGTGGTGAGTGGTAGTGTGGTGAGGTGGTGGTGGTGATGGTAGTGTGGTGCAGGTGGTGGTTAGTGTGGTGAGTGGTGGTAGTGGTAGGTGGTGCAGGTGGTGGTGGTGTGGTGCAGGTGGTGGTGGTGGTAGTGTGGTGCAGGTGGTGGTGGTGGTAGTGTGGTGCAGGTGGTGGTGGTGGTAGTGTGGTGCAGGTGGTGGTAGTGGTAGTGTGGTGCAGGTGGTGGTGAGTGGTGAGTGTGGTGCAGGTGGTGGTGTGGTAGTGTGGTGCAGGTGGTGTGTGTAGTGTGGTGCAGGTGGTGGTGATGGTAGTGTGGTGCAGGTGTGTGGTGTAGTGTGGTGCAGGTGGTGGTGATGGTAGTGTGGTGCAGGTGGTGGTGGTGGTAGTGTGGTGCAGGTGGTGGTGGTGGTAGTGTGGTGCAGGTGGTGAGTGGTGGTAGTGTGGTGCAGGTGGTGGTGTGGTAGTGTGGTGCAGGTGGTGGATGTAGTGGTCAGGTAGTGGTAGTGTGCAGGTGGTGGTGATGGTAGTGTGGTGCAGGTGGTGGTGGTGGTAGTGTGGTGCAGGTGGTGGTTTTAGTGTGGTGCAGGTGGTGGTGTGGTAGTGTGGTGCAGGTGGTGGTGGTGGTAGTGTGTGCAGGTGGTAGTGTGTGGTGCAGGTGGTGGTGATGGTAGTGTGGTGCAGTGTGGTAGTGGTGGTAGTGTGGTGCAGGTGGTGGTGTGTAGTGTGGTGCAGGTGGTGGTAGGGATGTGGTGCAGGTGGTGGTAGTGGTGCAGGTGGTGGTGGTAGTGGTGCAGGTGGTGGTGGTGGTAGTGTGGTGCAGGTGGTGGTGGTGGTAGTGTGGTGCAGGTGGTGGTGGTGGTAGTGTGGTGCAGGTGGTGGTGGTGGTAGTGTGGTGCAGGTGGTGGTAGTGTGGTGCAGGTGGTGGTGGTAGTGTGGTGCAGGTGGTGGTGGTGGTAGTGTGGTGCAGGTGGTGGTGGTGGTAGTGTGGTGCAGGTGGTGGTAGTGGTAGTGTTGGTGTAGTAGTGGTAGGTGGTGGTAGTGTGGTGCAGGTGGTGGTGGTGGTAGTGTGGTGCAGGGTGGTGGTGGTAGTGTGGTGCAGGTGGTGGTAGTGGTAGTGTGGTGCAGGTGGTGGTAGGTGTGTGTGTGAGTGCAGGTAGGTGGTAGGTGGTAGTGTGGTGCAGGTGGTGTGATGTGGTGCAGGTAGTGGTGGTGGTAGTGTGGTGCAGGTGGTAGTGGTGGTAGTGTGGTGCAGGTGGTGGTGATGGTAGTGTGGTGCAGGTGGGGGGGGGGGGGGGGGGGGGGGGGGGGGGGGGGGGGGGGGGGGGGGGGGGGGGGGGGGGGGGGGGGGGGGGGGGGGGGGGGGGGGGGGGGGGGGGGGGGGGGGGGGGGGGGGGGGGGGGGGGGGGGGGGGGGGGGGGGGGGGGGGGGGGGGGGGGGGGGGGGGGGGGGGGGGGGGGGGGGGGGGGGGGGGGGGGGGGGGGGGGGGGGGGGGGGGGGAGTGGTGGTGGTGGTGGTGGTGATGGTAGTGTGGTGCAGGTGGTGGTAGTGGTAGTGTGGTGCAGGTGGGTGGTAGTGGTAGTGTGGTGCAGGTGGTGGTGTGGTAGTGTGGTGCAGGTGGTGGTAGTGGTAGTGTGGTGCAGGTGGTGGTAGTGGTAGTGTGGTGCAGGTGGTGGTAGTGGTAGTGTGGTGCAGGTGGTGGTGTGGTAGTGTGGTGCAGGTGGTGGTAGTGGTAGTGTGGTGCAGGTGGTGGTGGTGTAGGTGGCAGTGTGGTGGTAGTGGTATTGGTCAGTGGTGGTGTGGAGTGTGCAGGTGGTTGTAGTGTGGTGCAGGTGGTGGTGGTAGTGTGGTGCAGGTGGTGGTGGTAGTGTGGTGCAGGTGGTGGTGGTAGTGTGGTGCAGGTGGTGGTTGTAGTGTGGTGCAGGTGGTGGTGGTAGTGTGGTGCAGGTGGTGTGTGGTGGTGGTGGTGCAGGTGGTGTGGTGCAGGTGGTGGTGTGGTGCAGGTGGTGTGGTGCAGGTGGTGGTGTGGTGCAGGTGGTGTGGTGCAGGTGGTGGTGTGTGGTGGTGGTGGTGTGGTGCAGGTGGTGTGGTGGTGGTGGTGTGGTGCAGGTGGTAGTGTGGTGCAGGTGGTAGTGTGGTGTAGGTGGTGGTGGTAGGGTGCAGGTGGTGGTAGTGGTGGTGGTAGTAGGGTGCAGGTTACAAGACCCGGCACTAGTATCGACCCTGACCGCTGAATGTCAGGGGTCGCGTCTCCTTTCTCTGCCTCTCTTCACTTATAATAATAATAATAATAATAACAATAATAATATTAACAATAATAATAATAATAATAATAATAATAATAATAATAATAATAAAATCCAGAGTTTACACTGGTTAGACTTTTTAGAGGTGCAGTTCACTTGTACAGAAAGGTAACTACTGTGTATAAACTACAAATTATTATTATTATTATTATTATTATATAAATTTTATAAATAGGTTAGACTGAGTACAAATGTTTGTCAGTATAATTTGTGTTCTTAGACTGTGGTGGGACTGGTTCTTCCTGTGGCTGATGCTAGTACTCGTGATATTATTATTGTACTCTAGTACCCTACGTACGTACCTACTTACCTGTTGATGGTTCCTGGGTTCATGACCCCCGCAGCTGGGTTCTGAACAATGATTGCATAGCTCTGAGTGAGGCTGCAGGTTCTCACAGCACAAGCATCACAACTGCTGTCAGGGATGCTTTCTGCTTTGTTAAAGGTGTCTGCTTTCTATTTCGCAAATCTCGCCTCTCTAAACAATCATTTTCTATATATAAATGAACACAGAGATGGTTTAACTAGAAGCATCTTTGTTGTAGTGTAATTGCTATAGGCTGAGGATCAACCAGGCTGTGATGGATGTGGGCCACCAGCAGCAGCAGCCTGGTTGACCCGGCAAGCACCAGACGAGCCTGGCCCATGGCCGGGCTCTGGGAGTAGAAAAACTCTAGGCAGTCACCAAAGGTATATCACAGGTGCTGAAATGTTAAACCACTGACATAAGTACATTACTAAGATCTTTGGTACATAATATACAAAGTATACTTGAGAGACATACTTTACATAATATACAAAGTATACTTGAGAGACATACTTTACATAATATACAAAGTATACTTGAGAGACATACTTTAAGTAGCAAAAACCTGGTTGACCTGGCAATCAAGAGGCCTGGACCCAGGCCGGCTCACAGGAGTAGGAAATCTGGACAAACAGGTCACAGGTAAATCATAGGCAACAGCTGGGAAAAACCTGGCTAGGATCACATGACATTCATGCACCAATGTTAGACACAAATAATTCGAACATAGGAGCGAGTAGGAGGTTTGAGCGCATAAGATGTGAAGGTGGTGTGGTTAGTAGGCTCTTGTGGATGTGATACTCAGCATGCAGAACAGGTATTGAATGAATTATGAATGATTTTGGGGGCGGTTGTAAGACGTTGCGGGGGCGTTGATCCCCGGAATACCCTCCAGGTAGATACAACCGGTGGACCTCTGATGTACCTTTGATGAGTTTCGAGTCTTGCTACTCTCGGAGCCCGGCTATGGGCTAGGCTTGTCTGGTGTACTGACAATCCCAGCCACACTGCCAGATCAACCAGGCTGTGATGGATATGTGGGGCAGCGGGCCTCCAGCAGCAACAGCCTGGTTGACCAGGCAAGCACCAGACGAGCCGGGCTCAGAGAGTAGATAAACTCTCGAAACTCTTCAAAGGTATTCAAAGGTTTTGCCCATTTCCCTTTCCTCTTGCCCGTTTCCCTTTCCTCTTGCCCGTTTCCCTTTCCTCTTGCCCGTTTCCCTTTCCTCTTGCCCGTTTTGCCCCATGTTTTTATTGGTAGTTGTTGATTGCTTTAAGGTCGGGTTTGGCAGGTGTTTAGTTAGGTTACAATTTGTTGTGGCAGATCACCAACCCTGGTGGTGGTGCTACCACCAACCCTGGTGGTGGTGCTACCACCAACCCTGGTGGTGGTGCTACCACCAACCCTGGTGGTGGTGCTACCACCTGGTGGTGTGCTACCCACCTGGTGGTGGTGCTACCACCAACCTGGTGGTGGTGCTACCACCAACCCTGGTGGTGGTGCTACCACCAACCTGGTGGTGGTGCTACCACCAACCCTGGTGGTGGTGCTACCACCAACCTGGTGTGGTGCTACCACCACCTGTGGTGGTGCTACCACCAACCCTGGTGGTGGTGCTACCACCAGCCCTGGTGGTGGTGCTACCACCAGCCCTGGTGGTGGTGCTACCACCAACCCTGGTGGTGGTGCTACCACCAGCCCTGGTGGTGGTGCTACCACCAGCCTGGTGGTGGTGCTACCACCAACCCTGGTGGTGGTGCTACCACCAACCCTGGTGGTGGTGCTACCACCAACCCTGGTGGTGGTGCTACCACCAACCCTGGTGGTGGTGCTACCACCAACCCTGGTGGTGGTGCTACCACCAACCCTGGTGGTGGTGCTACCACCAACCCTGGTGGTGGTGCTACCACCAACCCTGGTGGTGGTGCTACCACCAACCCTGGTGGTGGTGCTACCACCAACCCTGGTGGTGGTGCTACCACCAACACCCTCGTGGATTCTCAATAAGAACCCACACATAGACATACCTACCTGGAGGGTATTCCGGGGGTCAACGCCCCCGCGGCCCGGTCCCTGACCAGGCCTCCTGGTGGATCTGGGCCTGATCAACGAGGCTGTTACTGCTGGCCGCACGTAGTCCAACGTATGAACCACAGCCCGGCTGGTCTGGCACTGACTTTAGGTATCTGTCCAGCTTCCTTTTAAAAACAACCAGGGGTCTATTGGTAATTCCCCTTATGGCTGGTGGGAGGCTGTTGAACAGTCTTGGGCTCCGGATACTTATTGTGTTTTCTCTTAGTGTACCACTAAGAGAATGTTACATCGCCTGCCAAGTCTTTTGCTTTCGTAGGGAGTGATTTGTGTGTGCAGGTTAGGAACCAGTCCCTCCAGAATCTTCCAAGTGTAGATTATGATGTCTCTCTCTCGCCTGTGCTTCAGTTGAGTACAAGTCAAGTGCTTCCAGGGGTTGCCAGTAGTTAAGGTGTTTGATGGAACTTACATGTGCAGTAAAGGTTCTCTGTACATTATCTAGATCTGCAGTTTCACCTGCCTTGAACGCTGTTAGTGTACAGCAATATTCCAGCCTAGAGAGAACAAGTGATTTAGAAAGGATCATCATTGGCTTGGTATCTCTTGGCGTTGTTGTGGTCCTTGAAGGTGAGAGCTTCGGACATTATTATATATATGTATATTTCGACCCCTTTCTCGGATCCTCTTCAGCATCTGCTGAAGAGGATCCCTGAACGGGATTGAAATATACAGATCAATCAATTTTCTGTGTTCGTTTCCGGCGCTAGTGCTCCCTCGTTTGGAATATTGCTCCGATCCGATCTGGATCCGATCCGATGTGTTGACGTCCCGTGGGAGCACAGTAGAGTAAGATAACGATAAAGATAACGATAAAGATGGGAGGAGATGCATAGGTAGACTACATTATCCTTTTGATGAGTTTCAAAAGTCTTTCTACTCCCGAAGCCCGGCCATGAGCCAGGCTCGTCTGGTGCTAGCCTTGTCAACCAGGTTGTTGCTTGTGGTCCGCTGCCCCACATATATATCACAACCTGGTTGACGTGGCACCTGGTGAAGGTACTGGTGCAGTTTTCCACATGAAATGCATATATGTTGATACATCAGCTGTGGGAACACTGTTTCACCTGTCATATCTATGTGTGTGTGCGAGGGTGGGAGTATTTCTGTGGGAGTGACGGTGGGTCTGTGGGGTTATGTGGGGGTTGGGGTAATCCGGGTGGAGGGCTGACACAAGTGTCTGGGATGGTTGTGTGGGTGGAGCCACACCCTATTCTCTCCCTTCATGCTCTGACCCCTTCAAGGTGCGTGCCTTGATGCTGCTACTGCTGAAGGGTTCTTCATCCAAGGAATGGTTGCTCCCCTCTTCATTGCATCCATCATTATCACCCCCCCCCCTCCTTCACAGTTGACACTCAGACGACACTACACAAGTTCTACAAAGCACTGACATCTTACCTACGACACTACACAAGTTCTACAAAGCACTGACATCTTACCTACGACACTACACAAGTTCTACAAAGCACTGACATCTTACCTACGACACTACACAAGTTCTACAAAGCACCGACATCTTACCTACGACACTACACAAGTTCTACAAAAGCACTGACATCTTACCTACGACACTACACAAGTTCTACAAAGCACTGACATCTTACCTACGACACTACACAAGTTCTACAAAGCACTGACATCTTACCTACGACACTACACAAGTTCTACAAAGCACCGACATCTTACCTACGACACTACACAAGTTCTACAAAGCACTGACATCTTACCTACGACACTACACAAGTTCTACAAAGCACTGACATCTTACCTACGACACTACACAAGTTCTACAAAGCACTGACATCTTACCTACGACACTACACAAGTTCTACAAAGCACTGACATCTTACCTACGACACTACACAAGTTCTACAAAGCACTGACATCTTACCTACGACACTACACAAGTTCTACAAAGCACCGACATCTTACCTACGACACTACACAAGTTCTACAAAGCACTGACATATTACCTACGACACTACACAAGTTCTACAAAGCACCGACATCTTACCTACGACACTACACAAGTTCTACAAAGCACCGACATCTTACCTACGACACTACACAAGTTCTACAAAGCACCGACATCTTACCTACGACACTACACAAGTTCTACAAAGCACCGACATCTTACCTACGACACTACACAAGTTCTACAAAGCACCGACATCTTACCTACGACACTACACAAGTTCTACAAAGCACCGACATCTTACCTACGACACTACACAAGTTCTACAAAGCACGACATCTTACCTACGACACTACACAAGTTCTACAAAGCACCGACATCTTACCTACGACACTACACAAGTTCTACAAAGCACCTGACATCTTACCTACGACACTACACAAGTTCTACAAAGCACCGACATCTTACCTACGACACTACAAGTTCTACAAAGCACTGACATCTTACCTACGACACTACACAAGTTCTACAAAGCACTGACATCTTACCTACGACACTACACAAGTTCTACAAAGCACTGACATCTTACCTACGACACTACACAAGTTCTACAAAGCACTGACATCTTACCTACGACACTACACAAGTTCTACAAAGCACTGACATCTTACCTACGACACTACACAAGTTCTACAAAGCACTGACATCTTACCTACGACACTACACAAGTTCTACAAAGCACTGACATCTTACCTACGACACTACACAAGTTCTACAAAGCACTGACATCTTACCTTCACGTAGTTGTGGAGGTCACTGCACCAACTGAAGATTAACACACTTGTGCAACACTTGGGGATCTGTATTGATGAAATGTTTCGCCCACACAGTAGACTTCTTCAGTCAAGTACAAAGGCAGCAGTAGTAATGTACTTGACTGAAGAAGCCTACTGTGTGGGCGAAACGTTTCATCAATAAAGATACCCAACTGTTGCATGCGTCTTAATTGTCAACTTATCAGTTTTTTATACCATTTTCAACACCATAATTGTTCTCCAGCCAACAACAGCCTCGTTGATCAGGCCATCACCCAGGTGGAACACGTACTGTTATGAGGAATCTCAGTTCCCTCTTGAAGACATCCAGGAGTTTATTGGTGATTCTCTTTCTTGTTAAATCTCCCTATCACAAGGGAAGCCAAGTCACTGGTTCTCGGGTGCAGTGTTACTCTACACCAACACTCCCTTTCAAGGCAGGAGAAATTACAACTGAAGAATATACACGAAACCTTCACTGCATGTATAAGTTTAATCTAGCACCTTTAATTATTGGAACCGTTTTAAGTCCCTTGACCTGTACTCCATGGAACGCAGGCGATAAAAAAACATGATAATATTCACCTAGGAAATCCTAGAGGGACTAGTTCCAAATCTGCACACGGAAATCACTCCCTACGAAAGCAAGACTTGTCAGGCGGTGGAATATCCACCCAATGAAAAGCAGGGGCACCATGAATGTGCTAAGAGAAAACACTAAGTGTCAGAGGCCCAAGACTGTTCAACAGCCTCCCAGCATACATATGGGAAATTACCAATAGACCCCTGGCTGTCTTCAAGAGGACACCGGATAATTTCTAAAATTAGGGGGCGTTGACCCCCGGAACACCCTCCAGGTAGGTAGACTCCAGGTAGATGTGTGAAGGAAGGGTGGAGGCGATAGTTTAAGATATTAATTAATATACTTTGAATATTAGTCGGTTTTGATGGTTTTTATCCTCATGGGACATTACAAATTGACTTACTAAATTCCAACACACCACACATCATACCAACACATTCCAACACACCACACATCATACCAACACATTCCAACACACCACACATCATACCAACACACCACACATCATACCAACACACCATACATCATACCAACACATTCCAACATACCATACATCATACCAACACATTCCAACGCACCACACATCATACCAACACATTCCAACGCACCACACATCATACCAACACATTCCAACACCACACATCATACCAACACATTCCAACACCACACATCATACCAACACACCATACATCATACCAACACATTCCAACGCACCACACATCATACCAACACATTCCAACGCACCACACATCATACCAACACATTCCAACACCACACATCATACCAACACACCACACATCATACCAACACACCATACATCATACCAACACACCATACATCATACCAACACATTCCAACATCATACCAACACATTCCAACACCATACATCATACCAACACATTCCAACACACCACACATCATACCAACACATTCCAACACACCACACATCATACCAACACATTCCAACACCATACATCATACCAACACATTCCAACACCACACATCATACCAACACATTCCAACACACCACACATCATACCAACACACGCACGCACGGAGGTAGGCAGACCACTTTTAACCGTGTGTGTGGGGGGGCACTGTCAGTAAACATGACAGTCCCTACTTACCTACCTGGAGGCAGGTGGAGACTGGCAGTCTACCGACAGTGAAATACAAGGCATTCCTTTATTTGTACAATGTTTGACACATCAGGTACTGAGTAAAGCCTAATGATTGCTGAAGTGTTGTTACAGATGAACATGACTGCAGTCATGTCTGTTTCAGCAGTGGTGGAGAGAGCACCAAGTGCTCTACCACACATTGACCACCTAGAGTTTAAGGACGCTTTTATGTAAACATTGACACAGCCTTTAAGGTGTTTTTAATGGCCCATTGAGAGGTTCATCGTGTAATTAACACATACCTCGATGTATTTCAACTGACAAATTTATTACCACCACTACTAATGGTATGTTTAGGATGGTATGTAGTGTAGTGGTAGTGGAGGAGCATGCTATACCCCTGGTACTCCCCTTAGTGTGATGGTATGTAGTGTAGTGGTAGTAGAAGATCATGCTACACCCTGGTACTCCCCTCAGTGTGACTAATACAACATGTGGGAGCCCACATGTCCTTCATAATATAGTGGCCAGCTGCTGCTCAACCCCCACACATGATACTTAACAGAATAATGACAACCATCAGTTTGCTTTACTAAGGATCTCGCATCATATAGTCATGGCCGGTTATCCTCAGGCCTAAACTACTGCTGCTGCTGCAGGTAATGTGCTAGCTCGCTTGTTGGTAGCACCGCCAGCTGTGGTAGGTACATGGTGCTGGTAATGTGGTAGTTGATTTGCTAGTAGTTCCACAACCAGCAATAACAGTAGTACTCACTATTGGTGCCGGTAAAAACTGAGAAATATTAAGAATACCTGTTTTTTTTATGGTGTTTCTAATTTTCACAAGTTTAGTGTGTCCAGAAACACTGTTTTCGAAAGAATTTATCCTCTAGCTGGTCTTGTTAGTGGATAAAGAATTTATCCTCTAGCTGGTCTTGTTAGTGGATAAAGAATTTATCCTCTAGCTGGTCTTGTTAGTGGATAAAGAATTTGACAACACTTAGCATTACCATACAGAATTTCATCATGACATAGAGTACAAGGAAAAGCACGTTAATAGAGTACAAGGAAGAGCACGTTAATAGAGTACAAGGAAGAGCACGTTAATAGAGTACAAGGAAGAGCACGTTAATAGAGTACAAGGAAGAGCACGTTAATAGAGTACAAGGAAGAGCACGTTAATAGAGTACAAGGAAGAGCACGTTAATAGAGTACAAGGAAGAGCACGTTAATAGAGTACAAGGAAGAGCACGTTAATAGAGTACAAGGAAGAGCACGTTAATAGAGTACAAGGAAAGGACGTTAATAGAGTACAAGGAAGAGCACGTTAATAGAGTACAAGGAAGAGACGTTAATAGAGTACAAGGAAGAGACGTTAATAGAGTACAAGGAAGAGGACGTTAATGAGTAAAGGAAGAGACGTAATAGAGTACAAGGAAGAGGACGTTAATAGAGTACAAGGAAGAGGACGTTAATAGAGTACAAGGAAGAGGACGTTAATAGAGTACAAGGAAGAGGACGTTAATAAGAGTACAAGGAAGAGGACGTTAATAAGAGTACAAGGAAGAGGACGTTAATAAGAGTACAAGGAAGAGGACGTTAATAAGAGTACAAGGAAGAGGACGTTAATAAGAGTACAAGGAAGAGGACGTTAATAAGAGTACAAGGAAGAGGACGTTAATAAGAGTACAAGGAAGAGGACGTTAATAAGAGTACAAGGAAGAGGACGTTAATAAGAGTACAAGGAAGAGGACGTTAATAAGAGTACAAGGAAGAGGACGTTAATAAGAGTACAAGGAAGAGGACGTTAATAAGAGTACAAGGAAGAGGACGTTAATAAGAGTACAAGGAAGAGGACGTTAATAAGAGTACAAGGAAGAGGACGTTAATAAGAGTACAAGGAAGAGGACGTTAATAAGAGTACAAGGAAGAGGACGTTAATAAGAGTACAAGGAAGAGGACGTTAATAAGAGTACAAGGAAGAGGACGTTAATAAGAGTACAAGGAAGAGGACGTTAATAAGAGTACAAGGAAGAGGACGTTAATAAGAGTACAAGGAAGAGGACGTTAATAAGAGTACAAGGAAGAGGACGTTAATAAGAGTACAAGGAAGAGGACGTTAATAAGAGTACAAGGAAGAGACGTTAATAAGAGTACAAGGAAGAGGACGTTAATAAGAGTACAAGGAAGAGGACGTTAATAAGAGTACAAGGAAGAGGACGTTAATAAGAGTACAAGGAAGAGGACGTTAATAAGAAAAAGTACTTAATAAGGAAAGCACGTTAATAAGAGTACAAGGAAGAGACGTTAATAAAGTACAAAAAGACGTTAAAAGTACAAGGAAGAGCACGTTAATAAGAGTACAAGGAAGACACGTTAATAAGGTACAAGGAAGAGAGTTAATAAGAGTACAAGGAAGAGCACGTTAATAAGAGTACAAGGAAGAGCACGTTAATAAGAGTACAAGGAAGAGACGTTAATAAGAGTACAAGAAGAGCACTAAAGACAAGGAAGACACGTTAAAAGAGTACAAGGAAGAGTATAAGAAGAACACGTTATAAGAGTACAAGGAAACACGTTAATAAGAGTACAAAAGAGCGTTAATAAGAGTACAAGAAGAGCGTTAATAAAGTCAAGAAGCACGTTATAAATAGAAAGTTAAAAGAGTACAAGGAATAGCAGAATAAGAGTATAGAAGGAAGAGCACGTTAATAAGAGTACAAGGAAGAGCACGTTAATAGATACAAGGAAGAGCCGTTAATAAAGTACAAGGAAGAGCACGTTAATAAAGTCAAGGAAGAGACGTTAATAAGAGTACAAGGAAGAGCACGTTAATAAGAGTACAAGGAAGAGACGTTAATAAGAGTACAAGGAAGAGCACGTTAATAGAGTACAAGAAGACATTATAGATACAAGGAAGAGGACGTTAATAAGAGTACAAGGAAGAGACGTTAATAAGAGTACAAGGAAAGACGTTAATAAGAGTACAAGGAAAACGTTAATAAGAGTAAAGGAAACGTTAATAAGAGTCAAGGAAGAGCACGTTAATAAGAGTACAAGGAAAAGCACGTTATAGAGTACGGAAGAGCACGTTAATAAGAGTACAAGGAAGAGCACGTTAATAAGGTACAAGGAAGAGCACGTTAATAGAGTACAAGAAAGACGTTAATAAGAGTACAAGGAAGAGCACGTTATAAGAGTACAAGAAGAGCACGTTAATAAGAGTACAAGGAAGAGCACGTTAATAAGAGTACAAGGAAGAGCACGTTAATAAGAGTACAAGGAAGAGCACGTTAATAAGAGTACAAGGAAGAGCACGTTAATAAGAGTACAAGGAAGAGCACGTTAATAAGAGTACAAGGAAGAGCACGTTAATAAGAGTACAAGGAAGAGCACGTTAATAAGAGTACAAGGAAGAGCACGTTAATAAGAGTACAAGGAAGAGCACGTTAATAAGAGTACAAGGAAGAGCACGTTAATAAGAGTACAAGGAAGAGCACGTTAATAAGAGTACAAGGAAGAGCACGTTAATAAGAGTACAAGGAAGAGCACGTTAATAAGAGTACAAGGAAGAGACGTTAATAAGAGTACAAGGAAGAGACGTTAATAAGAGTACAAGGAAGAGGACGTTAATAAGAGTACAAGGAAGAGACGTTAATAAGAGTACAAGGAAGAGGACGTTAATAAGAGTACAAGGAAGAGGACGTTAATAAGAGTACAAGGAAGAGGACGTTAATAAGAGTACAAGGAAGAGGACGTTAATAAGAGTACAAGGAAGAGGACGTTAATAAGAGTACAAGGAAGAGCACGTTAATAAGAGTACAAGGAAGAGCACGTTAATAAGAGTACAAGGAAGAGCACGTTAATAGAGTACAAGGAAGAGGACGTTAATGTGCGCGTCGCTTGAGTTAACTAGACCAGTTTTGGGGGCAAGAAAAACACAGATTTAGACACGTGTAACATCTTTGTATGTAGATGAATGGTTCAGAGAACCGACAAGTTATAAATTACACACATATACAACACTTGGGTATCTTTATTGAGGAAACGTTTCGCCACTGGCGAAACGTTTCCTCAATAAAGATACCCAAGTGTTGCATATGTCTAATTTATAACATATTTGTATCTTTATTTGTAAACGTTTCGTCAACTTTTATCAATACAAGGATATAATGTGAAGAATGTAGAATTATGTACAAAAGATGAGATAATCTCTCAGCCTTGGAGTTGAACACCATAGTCTTGAAGAATCTGAGGAACAGTCGTGAAGCTGGGCGCTTATAAACCGCCCTCACTGTTGTATACCATTCGTGTACAGAAAGAGAGTAAGTGTATTCAAGTATACACACTTACATAGATTATCATACATAGCAACATATGTGTAGATAACCCAAAAAAGTTAGTGACTTATTCTCCTATAGGTTTTTTCGTTAACGATTCAAGCAATATTCTCCCCCCTTGGTCTGCTCTTAAACTAGGCCTGCTAAATTCAAGAGTAAAAATATTACAGGAGTTTAAAGTATTAAGAAAGACGCCTGAGAGTAAAATGTATACTGTCAGTGGTAAATATTGCAGCAAGTGTGTGTGTGTGTTACTTCACTATAACCTACTATGGTGCAACTCCTGCAGTAAGGGAGCACTGTCATCATGCGTGGCCCCAGACTGTTCAACATCTTACCAGGAGATAGAAATACTGCTGGGACAAGTGTAGAAGTTTTCGAGACGAAATTGGACAAGTATCTTCACCAGGTGCCAGATCAACCAAGCTGTGATGGATATGTGGGTCAGCGGACCACTGGCAGCAACAGGCTGGTTGACCAGGCAAGCACTAGACGAGCCTGGCCTATGGCCGGGCTCCGGGAGTAGAAAAACTCTCTGAACTGATCAAAGGTACTGTTTTACACCATTTCTGGCATAGCTTTGTATACTATCAATGAAAACTCTTGTCGTGTTTCCTGACAAACCTACCTAACCATATGCTGTACATTTATCACTTACAGTGAGGGACTGATTACCTCAAATTCCTCCTCATCTTCCACTGTTGTTCTCTGTATTGGACTAACAACTTTGGAGAATTTAACTACTCTCGGAGCCCGGCCATGGGCCAGGCTGGCGAAACATTTCCCCAGTAAAGATTCCCAAATGCTTCCTCTTGTGTACATTGATATTGTAGAGAATCAGCCAAGAGCCGTAATGCCTACAGCCTATAGTGTAAGTTAGCTGTATGTCGACCCAATTGGTTTCTTACCTCGTGTTCGGTGTTTCACTCGCGAGACTGTAGGAAGGACTGGGTCTGCCATTATACAGGATTCTGAATGCTGAAACCTGGTCGCAGAGACGATCACCCATTACCAGGTGTAACACAGGTGTGCTGCTGCTGCTATTTCTAATGCGACTAGTGTTTAGGTTCCTGAGCTGGCTAGTGTAGGTGTGCGTGTTGCCGTCAGTAATAGCCCCTTTGATCAGTATCAGAGCAGTAATAGTATGCATTATCGACAGTTTGGTATTGGTCAAGTTGTCGGTATTGTATTACTGCTGTGATACTGCTGACACTGTAATTAAACCAGCTAGAGGAGGGGGTTCTTAAGGGGGTATAGGTACTTCCGGTTGGGGGGGGGTGAGGAATTAGACACAGTTGTAACTTATGGGGTGTCTATTTGTAGACGTTTCGCCATCCAATGGCTTTGTCAATACAAGGACGTAATATGAAGACTGTAGAACTATATTCAAGATGAAGTAATCAGTCCGTCAGTCTTGGTGTCGAAGAGCACCGTAGTCTTGATGTCGAAACGTCTACAAATAACGATACCCAGATGTTGCAGATGTGTCTAATTCTTCATGTCGGTATTTGTATAATATTCATGTATCCTTGGGGGGTGTAGGACTCCATCTCTGAACATTTTTTTTAAAAAGTTATTGTATTAGAATCAACTATCAGCTGTTATGTTGCTGGCTATGCATTTGTAAAGTAAACAACAACATATTGACATCTTTGGAAGTCATGCTGGTACCTGACAGTACTGGTTATTGACATCTTTGGAAGTCATGCTGGTACCTGACAGCACTGGGGCTTTGGTGACATAGTGGGCAATTTACTGGGGATCTGTAATCGTAAAAGGGTCAAGTACCACCGTCCTAGTGCCCTGAGGCACAGACCCTGCAGGTACCACCATGCCAGGTACCACCATGCTAGTGCCCTGAGGCACAGACCCTGCAGGTTCCACCATGCTAGTGCCCTGAGGCACAGACCCTGCAGGTACCACTATGCTAGTGCACCCGCAGGAAAATCCTTATAACCATAATTTTTAAACTGGTGGAGGGGTAAGCCAGTGGAAGGCCTCGGTCAGAAGACCAAAAGTAGTTCCAGCAGTGGGTCATCATATACTAAGACCCGCGTCAGGAAACTCGTCTCCTGTTTCCTGACAAACCTTACTTAACCTTAAAAACTCGCGTTTAGAAACGTATGGATGACGTTCGGTCTTTCTTGACTAATGTCAAATCACATCTGGTCCAGGATTGTTTGAAACGTGTCCTAATGTTCCTGTACTACGTGTAAGTTCTGAAACTTGTTCCAGACACGGTATTGTGCCTTTGTATTCAGTACTGTATTTCATTGATGTTATTTAAGGGGCACGTAAGTTTCCCTATCTTATAACATGTTCAGTTTTCCACTATAATCTACCTTGTCCATAATTACTATCACATTTGCTTTGTCTGCTTCGTAAGGTGACGTCCAGGATCTTTCTTTAATTCATGGTATAACTTAACAAATCTTTGAGGACACTAGTGTTGTAGAGGTGTGAGCTTTGCTCAGAGCATTTCCCACAACTTTGTCCCCAGGATGCCACCCACACCAGTCCACTAACACCCAGGTACCTACATACTGCTAGGTGAACAGGGACAGCAGGTGTCCCCGGTACGGGTGGAAACATCCGTACTGGGGATCGAATCACGGACCTCTGTGTGAGCTGAGGGCGCTTCCAACCTTGCTACGGGACTTGCTAGGAGCAGGGGTGCGGTGGGGACAATACGGGAGCACTGTATCAACATCCGGGGTCCCAGACTATTCAACATCTTACCAGAAGATATCAGAAACACGGCTGGAACCAGTGTAGAAGCCTTCAAGAGGAAACTGGACAAGTATCTTCACCAGGTGCCAGATCAACCAGGCTGTGATGGATATGTGGGGCAGCGGGCCTCCAGCAGCAACAGCCTGGTTGACCAGGCAAGCATCAGACGAGCCTGGCCCATGGCCGGGCTCAGAGAGTAGAGAAACTCTCGAAACTCTTCAATGGTAAGGCCTGATCAACCAGGCTGTTGGTGCCCCAAGTTCAGCGCATGCATCACAGCCCGGCTGATCAGGAACTGACTTGAAAAATTTGTCAATTCTCTCTTGGTGGGAGAATACTATTTTAGCTTTTGAAGTGTTAAGAAGCTTGTCTAGGGCTAGGAGGAGGGGTGAGAGGGGGGGTGACCTCAACCATTGAGGGGAACACAGGCAGCCAGGAGAGAAAGCTGGTGACCTGGACTGACAGGCGCCGGGTCACTATCACCCTCCCCCCTCCCCCTCATGCCATTCTCAGTCATGTACTCGCCTAGTAGTGTTGCAGGGGTAGTACTGGCTTCACTTGTACTCACCATTACATAGTAATCGTCTTCAAATCTTCACTGTTTTTACTTAATCTCTTGTACTCGACTGAAGAAGCCTACTGTGTGGGCGAAACGTTTCTGAATAAAAGATACCTAAGTGTTGCACATGTGTTATGAAGGTCCACCATGCTGGCTGACCTGGTCACTTGAACTGTTACCAGAGAAGTCTGGTCCCAGGCGGGAGTAGGAAAACACTGGAGGCTGGCCAGGTGGATGTGACTTGGACCTGACTAGGTTGGGTCAGTGGCATAAGCCGGTAGGTGACTTGGCCCTGCCTCACATGGGCCTGTAGTCCTGCTGCAGTGTCCCTTCGTTCTTCTTATATTCTAGGTAGCAGTCCAACAACTCTGACCGAAACGTCGTCGTAACCTTCTCCACTCTCTCCTATGTCCGGGTTATTTGCACGCAGGCCGACGTACACGCAGGCCGACGTACACGCAGGCCGACGTACACGCAGGCCGACGTACACGCAGACCATCGTACGAACCACAGCCTGGCTGGTCAGGCACTGACTTTAGGTGCCTGTCCAGTGCCTGCTTGAACACAGCCAGGGGTCTATTGGTAATCCCCCTTAAGTACGCTGGGAGGCAGTTGAACAGTCTTGGGCCCCTGGCACTTATTGTGTTGTCTCTCAACGTGCTAGTGGCACCCCTGCTTTTCATTGGGGGGATGTTGCATCGTCTGCCGAGTCTTTTGCTTTCGTAGGGAGTGACACTCGTGTGCAAGTTTGGTACTAATCCCTCTAGCATTTCCAAGTGTATATAATAATGTATCTCTCCCTCCTGCGTTCTAGGGAGTACAGGTTTAGGAACTTCAAGCGTTCCCAGTAATTGAGGTGGTTTATCGCAGTTATGCGTGTGGTGAAGGTTCTCTGCACATTTTCTAGGTCAGCAATTTCACCCGCCTTGAAAGGTGCAGTTAGTGTGCAGCAATATTCCAGCCTAGATAGAACAAGCGAGTTTGTTTCACTCATCCACAACTCTTATTACCAAACCAGTGACACGTATGCAACACTTGGGTATCTTTATTGAGGAAACTTTTCGCCACACAGTGGCTTCATCAGTCCAATACAAAGTAAAATGGTGAAGATCTCAAGGAGTTTGAGGTAATTAGTCCATCATTCTTGAAAAGATTGAGGGACTGATTACCTCAAACTCCTTCAGATCTTTATCTTTCTCCTTTGTATAGGACTGATGAAGCCACTGTGTGGCGAAACGTTTCCTCAGTAAAGATACCCAAGTGTTGCGCACGAGTATAATTCATCAACTAGTCGGTTCTCTGAACCATTAACTAGAGATTAGAGATTCGTGGCACGTGATGCTAGTGATACATGCCCGGGCTGCGTGTGCGCTTGTTTACAACCACCTAGAGGGATCCCGAACCCCCACTGCAATGGTCACACATTATAACTGCGTCACGGCTGACTATTCTCATGGCTGACTTGGCAACAAGACGGCGTAGAGTTGCCAGCAACACGACTGGCTAGATAACCTCAGCAGCAACACGACTGGCTAGATAACCTCAGCAGCAACACGACTGGCTAGATAACCTCAGCAGCATCACGACTGGCTAGATAACCTCAGCAGCAGCACGACTGGCTAGATAACCTCAGCAGCATCACGACTGGCTAGATAACCTCAGCAGCATCACGACTGGCTAGATAACCTCAGCAGCAACACGACTGGCTAGATAACCTCAGCAGCAACACGACTGGCTAGATAACCTCAGCAGCATCACGACTGGCTAGATAACCTCAGCAGCAGCAAGACTGGCTAGATAACCTCAGCAGCATCAAGACTGGCTAGATAACCTCAGCAGCATCAAGACTGGCTAGATAACCTCAGCAGCATCAAGACTGGCTAGATAACCTCAGCAGCATCAAGACTGGCTAGATAACCTCAGCAGCATCAAGACTGGCTAGATAACCTCAGCAGCATCAAGACTGGCTAGATAACCTCAGCAGCATGCGACTGGCTAGATAACCTCAGCAGCATCAAGACTGGCTAGATAACCTCAGCAGCATCAAGACTGGCTAGATAACCTCAGCAGCATCAAGACTGGCTAGATAACCTCAGCAGCATCAAGACTGGCTAGATAACCTCAGCAGCATCAAGACTGGCTAGATAACCTCAGCAGCATCACGACTGGCTAGATAACCTCAGCAGCATCACGACTGGCTAGATAACCTCAGCAGCATCAAGACTGGCTAGATAACCTCAGCAGCATCAAGACTGGCTAGATAACCTCAGCAGCATCAAGACTGGCTAGATAACCTCAGCAGCATCACGACTGGCTAGATAACCTCAGCAGCATCACGACTGGCTAGATAACCTCAGCAGCATCACGACTGGCTAGATAACCTCAGCAGCATCACGACTGGCTAGATAACCTCAGCAGCATCACGACTGGCTAGATAACCTCAGCAGCATCACGACTGGCTAGATAACCTCAGCAGCATCACGACTGGCTAGATAACCTCAGCAGCATCAAGACTGGCTAGATAACCTCAGCAGCATCACGACTGGCTAGATAACCTCAGCAGCATCAAGACTGGCTAGATAACCTCAGCAGCATCAAGACTGGCTAGATAACCTCAGCAGCATCAAGACTGGCTAGATAACCTCAGCAGCATCAAGACTGGCTAGATAACCTCAGCAGCATCAAGACTGGCTAGATAACCTCAGCAGCATCACGACTGGCTAGATAACCTCAGCAGCATCAGACTGGCTAGATAACCTCAGCAGCATCACGACTGGCTAGATAACCTCAGCAGCACAGACTGGCTAGATAACCTCAGCAGCACACGACTGGCTAGATAACCTCAGCAGCATCACGACTGGCTAGATAACCTCCAGCAGCATCAGACTGGCTAGATAACCTCAGCAGCATCAAGACTGGCTAGATAACCTCAGCAGCACATCAAGACTGGCTAGATAACCTCAGCAGCACACAGACTGGCTAGATAACCTCAGCAGCATCACGACTGGCTAGATAACCTCAGCAGCATCCACGACTGGCTAGATAACCTCAGCAGCATCACGACTGGCTAGATAACCTCAGCAGCATCACGACTGGCTAGATAACCTCAGCAGCATCAGACTGGCTAGATAACCTCAGCAGCACACGACTGGCTAGATAACCTCAGCAGCATCACGACTGGCTAGATAACCTCAGCAGCACAGACTGGCTAGATAACCTCAGCAGCACATGACTGGCTAGATAACCTCAGCAGCATCACGACTGGCTAGATAACCTCAGCAGCACATCGACTGGCTAGATAACCTCAGCAGCACATCGACTGGCTAGATAACCTCAGCAGCACATCAGACTGGCTAGAAACCTCAGCAGCATCAAGACTGGCTAGAAAACCTCAGCAGCAGCAGACTGCTAGAAACCCAGCAGCATCACTGGCTAGAAACCTCAGCAGCATTCGACTGGCTAGATAAACCTCAGCAGCACAAGACTGGCTAGATAACCTCAGCAGCATCAGACTGGCTAGATAACCTCAGCAGCACAAGACTGGCTAGAAACCTCAGCAGCACAGACTGCTAGATAACCTCAGCAGCACAAGACTGGCTAGTAACCTCAGCAGCATGCATTCGACTGGCTAGATAACCTCAGCAGCATCGGACTGGCTAGATAACCTCAGCAGCATCACGACTGGCTAGATAACCTCAGCAGCAACAACGACTGGCTAGATAACCTCAAGCAGCATCACTGACTGGCTAGAAACCTCAGCACACGACTGCAGACGAGTGTGGCTAAACCTCAGCAGCAAACACTGGCTAGAAACCTCAGCAGCAGCACACGACTGGCTAGATAACCTCAGCAGCATCAGTCGACTGGCTAGAAACCCACATGCAGATCAACCTGACGACTGGCTAGATAACCTGCAGCAGCATCGACTGGCTGAGATAACCTCAGCAGCAATGCGACTGGCTAGAAACCTCAGCACACAGACTGGCTAGAAACCTCAGCAGCATCAGAGACTGGCTAGATAACCTCAAGCAGCACATCGACTGGCTAGATAACCTCAGCAGCACAAGACTGGCTAGAAACCCCAGCATCGATGCTACTCACAGCTCGCCGAACCTCAGCAGCATCGACTGGCTAGAAACCTCACAGCACATGCAGACTGGCTAGAAACCTCAGCAGCATGGACTGGCTAGAAAACCTCAGCAGCACTGCTGATACTGCGTGACTGGCTAGAAAACCTCAGCAGCAATTGGACTGGCTAGAAACCTCAGCAGCACATGGACTGGCTAGAAACCTCAGCAGCACAGACTGGCTAGAAACCTCAGCAGCATAAGACTGGCTAGAAACCTCAGCAGCACAAGACTGGCTAGAAACCTCAGCAGCACAAGACTGCTAGATAACTCAGCAGCACAGACTGGCTAGAAACCTCAGAGCACAGACTGCTAGATAACTGAGCACAGACTGGCTGAAACCTCAGCAGCATCGACTGGCTAGAAACCTCGACATCAGACTGGCAGAACTCGCAGCATCAGACTGGTAGAAACCTCCAGCAGCATCGACTGGCTAGAAACCTCAGCAGCACATGACTGGCTAGAAACCTCAGCAGCAGCATGGGACTGGCTAGAAAACCTCAGCAGCACATGGACTGGCTAGAAACCTCAGCAGCACAGACTGGCTAGAAAACTCAAGCAGATTGGATGGCGAAACCTCACAGCAGCAGCTGTGATCTGATGGCTAGAACCTAAGCAGCACAGGACTGGCTAGAAACCTCAAAGCAGCATGACTGGCTAGAACCTCAAGCAGCACATTGACTGGCTAGAAACCTCAGCAGCAGCAGACTGGCAGAAAACTAGCAGAGCATGGACTGGCTAGAAAACCTCAGCAGCAGCATGACTGGCTAGAAAACCTCAGCAGCAGCAGTGAGACTGGCTAGAAAACCTCAGCAGGAACACTGTCTAGATAAATATTAAATTTTTTATGGCGTATGCAACATGTGCAGCTTGTGTGTTGATCATTTGTTTGATGTGTTGTTGTCTTAAACAGTCTTATTATTGATCCATATGATTAGTGTATTGCGGTAAGAACTCTGGTGTAAATATTGATACAAAGCTGTGAAGGTACGTGGGTGGGTGAGCACCAGAGCTGGTGTAGACTACAACCTTCATGGATCAAACACAAGACACTCGCTAGCCATTGTTTTCATCCAGTTGTGAAACAATGAACACTGTCTCGCTGCTCTCCAGTTTTGACATTTGTGTGACATCGCAAATGTGAAAGTTTACCCGTTTTCACTTGTAACCCTGTAGTGCATCTGTCAGGATGTGATCCCGCAAGGAAGAGGTGGCAGTACCTGCTGAATTATAATGAATGAGTTTAAACTCGTATGGAGAGCTTGGTATTCGAACCCGAGGCCTATGTTGCCTAGTGGGCCTTTGGTATACCTTTGAGGTTTCGAGTATTACTACTCTCGGAGCCCGGCCATGGACCAGGCTTGTCTGGTGCTAGCTTGGTCATCCAGGCTGTTCCCCCTAAGAGTAACAACATGGTTGAACAGTCACCAAAGAAGGAAGCTTGGCCAGAGGTTGGGATGATAGAGAGAAACTCTCAGCCAGCCACGATGTGATAGCTGTGTGGGAGGGAAAAATTAAAAACAAATGTATGTGATCCTTTATTGACAACGTTTCGCCCACATAGTGGACTTTATCAAGTCACAAACAAATCTACCTGGATAAAGAGTACATGGCTGGAGAGTCAGGTGGAGACTGGGCGAAACGTTGTCAATAAAGTATCGCATTATACCTTCACTGTATTGTTGATTTTTACCAAGCCATTTTTCTTCAATCTTCCTGTGGGACTCATTGCCTCAGTCTCCTCATCTTTCAGCTTTTTCTGCATTTTGACTGAAGAAACCATTGTGTGAGCACTATTACAGCCTCTTGCATCTACCTTCAAATATAAAAGGGACTTATAAAAATTTGCACTCTGAAATTGTTCCTCAGGAGAACGGGAAATATGGTTCATGGTACAAAATACTTATTGAAAAGCAGGGATGGTATTAATATACTGTAGAAAGTCATTAAACAAGGATTTTCAATACTCTAGCATCCATTACAAGTGTACTGTATTGTAGTAGGTTCGTCGGTCTTGTCCCGGCCCGGGTCTTTTGTTACAAGTGGAATTGTCTGTGCTTACATAAGTGTGACTAGCACCAGCAGTCTGGTGTGAGAGCGAGCTGCTCTCACACCAGGTAGATTGCAGGTGAGGTGGAGATGATGGTTGAAGTAGAGGTGACTTGAGGGAGGGAAGCAGGCTGGCAGCTGGGGAATACCAGCTGACTGACGGTGTAGGTTAGTGAACCCAACAACTCAGTGCAACACCCGCCTTCTCTCAACCTTGTTTTTGTAATCAACTTGTGGTGTACTTCTTGTTACTTATATTAGCATTGACAACCTGATTGATCAGGCCATCAACTGGAAGGTCTGGAAAGACACTTGTGTAAAGTTTAGAACATTTATTAATGTCTTGAACTGTACGTAAGTATATCGTTTTCCACATCTTGTCGGTATAACTATACCATTTTTTAAAGGTCTGGTCTGAGACCAGGTAAGAATATAAGAATGGAAGGGCTCTGCCGTAGATCTCCTGACCCATACTAGGCAGGTCCTTCTGCTAGTAGGTAAATTTCAAGGGTTCTTGTACTATCCCAGTCCAGCATCCCCTAGTGACTCTCAAGCAGACTGTTGCAGCTGGCGCTTCTCAGGCTTACACAGAACGTATTTTATAAACATTTGGTGGGGAATTTTCTGTTTTGCATTTTCAGTATAATAGTGATACAAGGCGAGAATAATTCTGCTTAAAGATGTTATTTGCTTAAATCAAGAAATGTTGCATATGCGATGAGTGAGGCAATGCTTGCTGACTATTATGGCAGAATGAGAACCAATTACGCAAGATGCTCGGCAAAAATCTGAATTAAGACATTGGTGTCTCGTAGCTGGTTTGGTAGCGCATTCAGCTCACACACTGAGGTCCATGGTTTTATCCCCGGTACTGGTGTAAACATTGGGCATGTTTTCTTAAAGACACCTGCTGTCTCTGTTCACCTAGCAGTAAGTAGTTACCTGGGTGTTAGCCGACTGGTGTGGGTGGCATCCTGGAGCTTACCTGGAGGACAAAATTAACCTAAGCTGCAGAAATTGCTCTGTATAACCAGGGACTTACTATATAATATGTAATCTATTGTCTATACAAGTTGTATTGTGTACTTGTAGAAATAAAAATTATTTCAGTGGTACCTCGGTTTTCATGCAGCTCCCAACTCGAACAATTATGCAAGTGTATTATTGTAAGTGCTTTTGTAAGTGTATTTTTGGGGGTCTGAACGGACTAATCTAATTTACATTTGTTCTTATGGGAACAAATTCGTTCGGTAACGGCGCTCGAACAGCATTCTGGAATGAATTATCGACGAAAACCGAGGTACACTGTATTATTATTATTATATAGTATGTCATTAATATCAGCTATGGTCTGTATAAGTTGTATCATGTAGAAATAAATATTATTATTATTAATGCTTAAGTGTTAACAATAGAACTAACACTAACGTCATCAATAGGTTCTTGGAAACTACGACTTTAAGCAAAGCAACTTATAATGAAACCAATTTTACCATAAGCTGATTGCTTTAAACACCAGGGGTGCACAGTGCACCTTTAGCACTCATCGCAACAGAGTTAAATCAAGGAATAAAAGTTTTCAAAGTGAAAATTGTAAGGAGCTCCTCCCAACTGGCAATTCGGCCGGGTATCCATTTTCTTTTCTCATCGACGTTATAATGAAACGACGTTAGGTGAGGATTTACTGTAGTGTTTTCTGCCTGTCTCACCCTGCAAATGAGTTTACATCCTGTGTTAATTTAAGCAAATTTTAAGATACTATAAGGAGAATTGCAGTGTGAAAACAAAGCATTGAGAAATTTCTCCCATCAAATGTTCATCAAATGTCAGACTATTTTGTTAATGCAAGCCTGAGAGCTGCAAGCAGCAACACCCTGGTTGATAGTCTTGCAAACAGGGAAGTATGGCTTGGGGCTAGGCTGCGATACTGTAAGAACCCTTTCAAATCTATCTAATTAACTCCATGGGTCATTGTTACCATGCTGTGGTCTCAGACCAGGTCTTCTGGTTGGTGGTCAGACCAGTCAGGCTGTGTGTGTGTGTGTGTGTGTGTGTGTGTGTGTGTGTGTGTGCACGCACGCACGCACTTACCTATTTGTGGTTGCAGAGGTCGATTTACAGCTCCTGGCCCCACCTTTTTGCTGGTCACTAATAGGTCCACTCTGCTCCATGAGCTTTATCCTATCTCTTCTTAAAGCTATGTATGGATGCTGTTGCCTCCACTACATCACTCTCCTGTGTGTGTGTGTGTGTGTGTTAATATACATATACCCTCTTCTCAATTAGAGGCTATTGTGGAGCTTATGATAAATAGAGCTTACAGAGCTCAAGATTATTTATTACAGTAGCAGAGCTTATTGCAATGAATACCAAGGAGCTTATTACGAATATTTTAAATCATAATAGAAGGTATTGGGAATCGTAGTGACACTATTGGGATTCATAGTGGAAAATGTTGTGGATGACAGTGACAATTTGGATTACAGTGACGAGTATAATGGAGCCTAAGGTGACCTCCCCCTCACATGATACCTTCACTGTTTTGGTGAGATTTCTTAGGTTATTTTTGGTGCTATCAAGTAATGACTGAATAAACCTTTAGTGTGTTAAAAGCCAACCGAGAGGAAGGTCATGGACCAGGCCGCGGGGGCGTTGATCCTTAAAATACCATACAGGTAAACCTCTTTCAGTGAAATGCTGGACAAGTGGTGGCAGCGGTGGGATAGTGAAACCTTGGACAAGTGGTGGCAGCAGTGGGATAGTGAAACCTTGGACAAGTGGTGGCAGCGGTGGGATAGTGAAACACTGGACAAGTGGTGGCAGCAGTGGGATAGTGAAATACTGGACAAGTGGTAGCAGCAGCAGTGGGATAGTGAAACACTGGACAAGTGGTAGCAGCAGTAGGATAATTACATTTTATCAGACTGTAATTCCACTGAAATTATGTAAATCTATCTTAACCTCATTGACAGATGTGGAGGTGTAGTGTTGCAGTGTTGTATCTGGAGAATTCAGTAACAAAAATCTTGGGTCATACAGTGACAACTGCGGTGGGTGGCACAGTGACCCATACAGTGGGTTGTATAGTGTCAAAGGGAATCGTACAGTGATGAACATAGTGTATCAGTGATAAGTACAGTGGATCATACATGAACAAAAACCCTGGATCGTACAGTGACATGCTATGGATCATATAGTGACCAATGCAGTGACGAAGACCTTGGATTATGCAGTGACAAATACCATGAATAATAGTGATGAATATCTCGGAATGTACATGGAATAACGTGGTTCACACAGTGAGAACTTCGAACCATAGGGCTGAAAAGTGTGGATTTTAGTGATGGAAGCAGTGAATTTTACAGTGGCGAATACTGCACAGTTGACAGTGAAGAATACAGTGCAGGAAATATAGTGGTTTGCATTGTCGAATATAGTTAAGATTAGTGATGAATGCAGTGCAGTTTACAGTGACAGTGCAGTTTACAGTGACATAGTGCAGTGTTCAGTGAGTGCAGTTTACAATGGTGTTGGATATGATAAATATTGTGTATCATTCAGTAACATTAGATTGCAGTGACAAATGTGGAGAATCAGGGACATTTTGGATCATAGTGACTCATAAAGTGGATCATACAGTGAATCATATGGTGACTCGTATGGATCATATGGTGACTCATCGTGGATCATATGGTGACTCGTATCGTGGATCATATGGTGACTCGTGGATCATATGGTGACTAGTATCGTGGATCATATGGTGACTAGTATCGTGGATCATATGGTGACTCGTATCATGGATCATGCAGTGACTCGTATCATGGATCATGCAGTGACTCGTATCATGGATCATGCAGTGACTCGTATCATGGATCATGCAGTGACTCGTATCATGGATCATGCAGTGACTCATATCATGGCTCATGCAGTGACTCATATCATGGCTCATGCAGTGACTCTTATCATGGCTCATGCAGTGACTCGTATCATGGCTCATGCAGTGACTCGTATCATGGCTCATGCAGTGACTCGTATCGTGGATCATCCAGTGACTCGTATCGTGGCTCATCCAGTGACTCATATCGTGGATCATCCAGTGACTCGTATCGTGGATCATACAGTGACTCATAGTGGATCATACAGTGACTCATAGTGGATCATACAGTGACTCGTATAGTGGATCATACAGTGACTCGTATAGTGGATCATACAGTGACTCGTATAGTGGATCATACAGTGACTCGTATAGTGGATCATACAGTGACTCGTATAGTGGATCATACAGTGACTCGTATAGTGGATCATACAGTGACTCGTATAGTGGATCATACAGTGACTCGTGTAGTGGATCATACAGTGACTCGTGTAGTGGATCATACAGTGACTCGTGTAGTGGATCATAGTGACTTGTGTAGTGGATCATAGTGGATCATACAGTGACACGTATCGTGGATCATAGTAACTCATATCGTGGATAATACAGTGACTCATATCGTGGATAATAGTGATCATATCGTGGATAATAAGTGATCATATCGTGGATAATACAGTGATCATATCGTGGATATACAGTGATCATATCGTGATAACAGTGATCTATCGGATATACAGTGATCATATCGTGATATAGTGACTCATATCTGGATAATCAGTGATCATTCGTGGATAATCAGTGACTCATATCGGATAATACAGTGATCATATCGGATAATCAGTGATCTATCGTGGATAATACAGTGATCATATCGTGGATAATACAGTGATCATATCGTGGATAATACAGTGATCATATCGTGGATAATACAGTGATCATATCGTGGATAATACAGTGATCATATCGTGGATAATACAGTGATCATATCGTGGATAATACAGTGATCATATCGTGGATAATAGTGATCATATCGTGGATAAAGTGACTCACTCGTGGATAAGTGATCATATCGTGGATAATAGTGATCATATCGTGGATAATAGTGATCATATCGTGGATAATAGTGATCATATCGTGGATAATAGTGATCATATCGTGGATAATAGTGATCATATCGTGGATAATAGTGATCATATCGTGGATAATACAGTGACTCAATCGTGGATAATACAGTGACTCAATCGGATAATACAGTGATCATCGTGGATAATGGTGATCATATCGTGGATAATACAGTGATCATATCGTGGATAATAGTGACTCATATCGTGGATAATAGTGACTCATATCGTGGATAATAGTGACTCATATCGTGGATAAAGTGACTCATATGTGATAATAGTGACTCTATCGTGGATAACAGTGACTCATATCGTGGATAACAGTGACTCATATCGTGGATAATAGTGACTCAATCGGATAATACAGTGACTATATCGTGGATATACAGTGACTCATATCGTGGATAATAGTGACTCATATCGTGAAACAGTGACTAATGTGGATAATACAGTGACTCATATCGGGATAATACAGTGACTCATATCGTGGATAAAGTGACTCTATCGTGGGTAATAGTGACTCATATCGGGTAATACAGTGACTATATCGGGATAATAGTGACCATATCGTGGATAATAGTGACTCAATCGGGATAATACAGTGACTCAATCGTGATAAATAGTACACAGTATCATCGTGGATCATAGTGACTCATATCGTGGATCATACAGTGACTCACATCGTGGATAATACAGTGACCGATCGTGGATAATACAGTGACTCATCGTGGATAATGACCGTATCGTGAAAAAAAAAAAAAAAAAAAAAAAAAACGATATCAGTGATCATACGTGATAATAGTGACTCATATCGTGGATAATACAGTGACTCATATCGTGGATAATACAGTGACTCATGTCGTGGATAATACAGTGACTCATGTGGATAATACAGTGACTCATGTGGATAATACAGTGACTCATATCGTGGATAATAGTGACTCATATCGTGGATAATAGTGACTCATATCGTGGATAATAGTGACTCATATCGTGGATAATACAGTGACTCATATCGTGGATAATACAGTGACTCATATCGTGGATAATACAGTGACTCATATCGTGGATCATACAGTGACTCACATCGTGGATCATAGTGACTCACATCGTGGATCAGTGACCAATCGTGGATAGTGACTACACGTGATCATACAGTGACTCATATCGTGGATAATAGTGACTCATGTGGATAATACAGTGACTCATATCGTGGATAATAGTGACTCATATCGTGGATAATAGTGACTCATATCGTGGATAATACAGTGACTCATATCGTAGGTAATACAGTGACTCATATCGTGGATAATACAATGACTCATATCGTTGATCATAGTGACTCATATCGTTGATCATAGTGACTCCTTTTCGTTGATCAAATATCATATCGTTGAAAACCCTGCCCTCGTGGATCATATGCCCCGTGGATCATGGGACATCGTGGATCATTTTGACTCCAACGGGGTCATACAGTGATCCTCGGGGTCATACAGTGACTCGCATCGTGGATCATACAGTGACACGCATCGTGGATCATACAGTGACTCGCACCCTTGATCATACAGTGACTCGCACCCCGGATCATACAGTGACTCGCACCCCGGATCATACAGTGACTCGCACCCCGGATCATCCAGTGACTCGCACCCCGGATCATCCAGTGACTCGCACCCCGGATCATCCAGTGACTCGCACCCCGGATCATCCAGTGACTCGCACCCCGGATCATCCAGTGACTCGCACCCCGGATCATCCAGTGACTCGCACCCGGGTCATCCCGTGACTCGCACCCGGGTCATCCCGTGACTCGCACCCCCGGGTCATCCCGTGACTCGCACCCCGGGGGATCCAGTGACTGCACCCCCCGGGGGTCCCGTGACTCGCACCCCGGATCGTCCAGTGACTCGCACCCCGGATCGTCCGGGCCCCCCCGGGTGTCCCGTGACTCCCCCCGGATCGTCCCGTGACTCCCCCCCGGATCTCCATGACTC